>CM046461.1:16005832-16294751 GCA_025506415.1 Flaveria robusta | reverse complement strand
ATCCATTACAATTTCTTATTTTGTTTTCAATTATCCGTAAGTACCAGATTACTATAGATTACAATCCCATCAAACCAACATCAAGAAATAATCCTAAACTAGGGTTTACCGTCTTGTGATGATCAAATCCTTACACGTGCAATTCCTTCATGACCCAACAACATAATTGAGAGAAGATGAACATTAGATGATGATTTTTGATGAATAACAACAACCTGAACAAACAAAATAAAATCATCAAAATAAATAGTTTTAATTACCGAATAAGATGTAGATGATCAACTCTTGTATAAAATCTACCTTGAATGATAGAATATCATCAAATCAAAGGAATGAAGATGATTTTGATCGATTGGAATGAATAACAAGGAGAGGATGGATGTGATGGCTAGGGTTTTACTAGAGAGCATTCTTGAAGAAAATTTTATAAAAAAAATGAAGAGAAAACAAGGGGGAGGCCCTTTTTATGTGGAGCCTTGGCCGAATAGGGCTTGGGGGTGGGCCCCCGGGCCCTTGGCCTATCCCGTACTTTTATGTCCCATCTAGACCCGTGTGTCGTCCAATTTCACATCGTTAAACTCTACGCGTTAATACGATTCCACCGGACTATTAATATGCTATATAATTATTTGATTTATATATTTTAAATTAATTTTGTCTATTTAGTAGGCTTTAGGCAAAGCCTACATTTTTTATTTTTGTTGAGTTCTTAACATAAATTTTAATATTTTACGTTTTGCCATATCGTGATCGAGGCCTAAGCACATAATTATCGTACTATAACCAGACAAGTGACCCTGTCACTCATCTTAGGCCCTTTAGAACATATTAAACCCATAATACATTGCTCTAGAAATTAGCATGCCCAACACGTCTAATGTGCCATACTCAGAACAAGCCCACATTAGGTCAACTTCCAAGTCAAAGACCACATTACGACCAAGCGAAAGTCAAAGATTCAAAGTTAAAAAGTCAAAGTCAAAGGTCAATGCATCTATTTAGGTGACGGTTGTCACATGAGCAGATGTAAGATGGTAAGATCTTACAATCAAGAGCCTGGAAAGCTCTGATACCAATTGCAAGACCGGTTGGGGAGGTCAATGCAATAGTTTCATAGGGTGTTTGGAGAGTGAACTTGAATAACACTTACAAGATCAAATAGGAAACCGGTTTTACAGAAACTAAGAACTTAAAGTAAAAGAACACAAGCAGATGGTTTTCAAGGATGTTGTATATTGCTATCAAGTTCTATTACAAAGTTAAAAAGTGATAATTCAAAATACAAGAACGGAGATACTTTATACTACATTCTACAGCCGGCTATACTTTGAAGGCTAGCTGGATATAATGATCTAGACAAAAAATCAATGTAAAGTCAAAAGCCAGATTGTCTTTTTGACATTTAACTATGACATGCCATAGCTAACATCCTAATGTATTGCAAAAAGGATAAAAGGTACAAAGTAGAAAGTTACAGACACCTAACCATAATCTAATTTTTTAAAGCATGGACCTTTTCACCAACTTATACAAGTTGTGAGTCTTCAGAGTGGCAGCGGAAAGTTGGTCAACTTTCTAAAAAAATAGATCAGAGAAAGCATGTCTTCTCTGTACTCGGAAGAAATCAGTCTTCTGTCTTGTTGGCTGGCTTCGGAAGACTTTGCCTTCTAAGCTTCAGAAGAATTCATCTTTGGCTTCGGAAGATCTTGGTCTTGGTTTCGGAAAATCTTAGTTTTGACTTCGGAAGATTTTACACCTAGACGATTTTCTTAGGAGAAGTGTAAAACTTTCGAAGTAACTTCTTCAATGCACATACATGCAAGCAGGAAGTTCTTTAGCTACTTTGGTTGCATCAGTCTTTCAAGTATTCCTTACAATATGTTTGGTTCTGGTGTGGTGGCGGTGGATCTATTCGATGGTGGTTATGGTTGTGGGTTGAGAGGGATCGTTGGAGTGGTGGTGGTGGTGATTTCCTGGTGGTTTTTGACTTTTGATATCCATAGAGAATTATCAATTAATTTAAGTTTTTTTTATTTTTTATTTTTTTAGGTTAGGGGTATTTTAGTTATTTTAAAAATATTTAACAGAAAAAGTTTACCCTATCCAACTCAGGGACCAACATATTACATTTATGCATATTTTTGGACTGAACTTGTAGGTTTTTAAACCTGTGGACCAAAACACAATTTGAATATAACACAGGGACCATTCGTGTAATTTACTCTTTATGTGATGTACTCCTTCAAAACTCACCATTCTCAACAAATAAACAGAGCAACTCACAAATTATCATACATCTTTTGTCTTAAATCTCACCTCTTCTCTCTTTGTAAAAGAAAACAAATGTAAGAAACAAAAGACAACTAGAAAATAGTTAAAAGTTCAAACTCTTATTAAAGCACAATTCAAAACTTGTAGGTTTCTTACCTTTTGGATCAATGATGAACTGAATACTGGGGGGGGGGGGGACTTCGATATAAGAAAGAAAATTGTGACGATGATGAATGATGATTGATTGATGAAGATGATCATTGATAAACTAATCACAAGCAGGGAAGAGTTAGTTTCAATACTTGTACGGAGAAGATGGTTGTTGACGATTGAATAGGAATAGAAATTTTGATTACCTTGGTCGTATGAAGAAGAATAGAAGATGATTCAACAATAACGTGCACATCTATACTAATAAATAAAAATCTTAAGCGACACGTGTCACTATCTTATGCATCCTCAACATTTTTTTCCCGCCTCTCTCTCCTATTAATTATACAAATTGTATTTAATTGTTTTTTTGTATCTCTCCTACTAAATGATTTCTATAATTATTTTTATAAAGTGTTTTATTATTTTAATTTTAAAATAAATATATGTTAAAAACTATAATATTTTATAAATATGTAAAATGAAAATCTTTATTACTATGAACAAAGTTTGAATTTATACAACCCGTCTTTTACACGGGGTTTATATCCCAGTATATTATTTATACATTGACTCAATGATTGGATAAGTTTTAGAACTTTGAACTCCAAAAATTTCTAGTGTGGTCGGTTCCAATCGGGTTCGGAGTAGGTATCAAATGGTTAAACGGTTTTGGGCCCCGAATCAAGTTGGGAACCGTTTATTCATATTCTAAGATTCGAGAACTGAATTAAAATTACTAAAATTCTAAAAACCAAGAACTGAACTTATATTACTAAAATCAGTTCTTGATGGTTCAATTCTATAGGTTTTGTTAGTTCCGTTTGAAAAAACCGATTCGTGCTCAACCCTATTATTTTAAAAAGAAGTCATTCTAGATGTATTCAAAATTCTGTAATATCTTAGATCGATTAATAAATATTTTTTAAATAAATTTTTATTAACAAAACATATTTACTCAGAAGTCGTTCCATAATATATCTAATTCTTGTAATATCTTAGTTAATCGAATCATTGATATATTTTAATACAAAAATAACAAAATATTTTAAATTTGATACACCACGTATCTTGAATTTTATTAAGTGTATAGCCCATATTTTAAAGGGAAAACTTTCAACATAACGTGATAGAAAGTTTTAACTTTTTCAAACCTAACATTGAAATTTTAAATCCTTAAAATAAACATGTATTTTTAGTATGAAAATGTTGGCTAGGCGTAGATCTTTGTGTGAAAACGTACTCTATATTGACACACTAAAGAGTTAATCGACACATGTAATCATAGTGTAGATCGTCCTAAGATCTTAGTGTGGGCTCTTATTGTTATTTAAAGCTATTTCAATCAGATAGTACATGACTACATGCTTATATTTATAAAACTTGAATAATCAATGCTTATTTCAAGGATTTTGACTTTTTATCTGTTTATTTTTGAATTTCACTATTTTAACGGTGTTGGTTATTTGTATCCCATAAATTTTTGTTGTAACACTAAAAGCGTTAGACATTTTCGGTATATTAGATTATACATAGTGGAGAAGGAGGGGCGTTAAAAATGATGAGATGGACATAAATTAGGCTTCAAACACCACGACGTGATAAGTAAAAGAACTATGAGGTGTTAAGCTATTAACGGTCTCCAAACTCAACTTTACCCACATTATTGCATTCATATGGGTCCAAACACTATTTAACCACTACACTTGATTTAAAAAGCTTTAATGAAATAATTTTTTTCTACATGCCACCTAAATGATATTTTAACTAAACAAAACCACACATAACGCGTGAAAAGAAAAGAAGCATTACTATGTAACAAGTTTTAAAAAAGTTAACCGTAAAAACAAAAGTAAATGACTCTTTAAAACATTCAAATACGACGACGAAAAATGTGTGACCTTCTAGCTTAATAGTATAGATGACTGAATAGCATTAGTGTATTATGTGTTTTAATTATTATAAGTATAAGTTATGTATTACTATAAGAACAAACTCTTGTTAGATATAACGAAGAGAACTAAAACTTCTAGAACTAAAACAAAAAGAAATTAATAATATACTCGTGTAAAAATTTATATTATTTTCACAAATAGTTAGAAAAGGGGACCTATATATTTGTTCCACCAATTAGTTATTATTATTATCCTCTATATATACAAAACCACTTCTTCCCAATTTCATCCAACTCCCACAATGTCTTCCACCACCCTCCTAACCTTCTCCCTTCTCCTCACTCTCATTTTCTCCGGCAACCACCAAACCACCACCGCGGCACGCCGCCTGTTGGCCACCGGAAACTCCGGTTTTCCCGCAACTCTCCTCCGCTTCCCTCGCTACCCTCCTTTTCCCACGTTGCCACCATTTCCTCTAACCATCCCGTCCACAGGCATCCCGGCCTCCCCGCGATCCCGTCTTTGCCATTGCCTCCAATTATCCCATCACTTCCAAACTTACCCATTCCTTTGGGTACTCCGTCCACCCTCCTCCGTTACCGGAATATTCAATCCTCCGGTAGCCGGAGATGTCCATCCTTGAACTACATAGGCTGCATTTGGTTGTACTATATGTATTGGCATTGTTATTATGTAATGTTTAACGTTATAGTGGTTATCTCTACAAATTGAACATGTATGTTGGATTCCTTAGTTTTTAATGTTGTGGTATGTGTTAAGGATTTAAAATTTAATAATGGTTTAATTCATAACTTTTTTGATTTTTTGGTTTAATATTTTCCAAGGACCATCAATGCTTTTTAAACTCCAGACAGCGACAGATCCAGAAATTTTTATGAATGATGGCACAAAAGAAGTGCGTCCAAATCACATAAACTAAAACTAATTTAACCTATTTGTTCAAATCACAAGAACTATATAATTTTTAACCTTTGTACGTTCGACACTTTGAATTCAAATATCAGAATCGCAAAAGCAAAAATTGAAATAACTTGTTTCTCTGAATGGTACAAGTCAACATTAATGGGGTTCTAATTAGTGAATTGAGAAATAGAAGCTAGAATGATTTTAAAATTTTACTACTTTTCATAGTTTCATGTTCGTTATAATTCATATAAACCCCAATAGTTTTTAAAATTTTACTCTTCATATAAAGTTATAAACCGCTCCACAAGACCATGACTTTGGTTGAGATATTTGTCGGCTATTTTTCTTTTCGCGGTGGGTGGGTACAAATTCTAACAAAACATCTGTTGGTAATTCACCGTCAAATCTAAATATAAGGTATTGGATAGAATTCATGTTCATGCTTTTCAGACATTTGTCGATGAGAATAGTTTACGACGGATATTCTGTTGGCAATTCATGAGAAAAATTGACATAAATAATACGTGAAACTCTTTTGTTTTCACATGATTCTTGATTTAATACCTACACATATGCTTTGCTTTCAAATGTATTCTTGATGCCTCAAACCTCTTTGTTTATCATATATACAGCATGCCCCTTTGTTTATGGTTTACCGTTTAGATCCCGCTAAAATATTAAAAATTTAAAAGTAATAAAAAAGCAGAAAATATCATTGAGTGTATATAACTTTTATTAATTAAAACTAAAGTATAAATAATTATAAATTTTCACGTATAAGAATTTGACAGTTACAATAAGTTTTAAGTGGTTTTTGCTAATTTCATGCTATTAACTTTTTACTAATTTCATGCTATTAAAGATAATGAATTTTACTAAGATACATAAAGATAATGAATTTTACTAATTTCATGCTATTAACTTTTTTTTCGTAATCCCATTAATACTTAGAAGGTAAAACATTTGGTTTTTTTATGACTGTAATTTTAATGAAGTTAAAAAGGTCTAACAATATGAATCCATGTTAAGTGGGTGTTTGGGTACTTTGGGATTCCTTATTTTACACCAACTTTTGCCTTATTAACTTTTGAAAAGGTAATAAGTCAAAAAAAAGTGTTTGGCAAACCAAAAATGATTTTTCAAACTAATTTTTCATAGAGGGTAAAAGAAGGTTTTAAAAATAAGTAGGTAGTTACTTATTAACTTTTGAAAACTTTTTTTAGTCTAATTTCTTATTATACCCCTCTACTAACTTCTATTAACTCCCCTCATTATCAAAGTATGTATTTTTTGGTTATTTTATGACGTTTTAGTTTATAAGCTAATCCAAACAATTTTTAAAAAACTACTTTTGAAAAGTGATAAGTTAATAAGTTATTTTTGTCAAAAGTCTTTTTCAACCAGAATAAGCAATCCAAAACAGACCCTAACAAGAATCCAATCGATTCAACCGACGTGAACGATACGGTTTAGTTTTCTCAAAATGTTATAGGTTCAGCCCACTAGTTTCATGAACACAGAGAGCGAACTAGACTGTGAACATCGCTACTCTATGTATGTTGATCCAAACTTTTACATGTACGCCCACACTATGTGAAATGATTATGCATGATTTCTCATGTGTTTAGAATATGTACATATTCGAATATGTTTTGGCCCGTGAGTGTCCTAAAATGGTTTCTTTCTACCTTTGGAAATGGTCCTTTGTTGACAATTTTTTTCCGGGAAACATAGCTAGAAAACACTTCATATATCACAGGTTTCATGTCATCTTAATTATACTGCGGTGGCTATAAAAACCATTGATGCAAAACTTTATGGTACACAGAGAGAAGTCCACTTATTGTTTTCTTCTATTTTCAATTTATACACCTTTCTTTTCTCTTTTATATGGGCAATGTTTTACAAACTAAGGCCCACATGTATTAGCAAAGGCCCAATTCTTGAAAATTGGATCATTAAGGCCGGAGTTAATACTTTAAGTTTTTAACCCAAAAACTCATGCATATTAGTATAACAAACTAGCTAAACTATTTGTATTTTACACGTGTTGAAAAAATTAATTATAAAATATAAATATAAATTTATTAATTAGTATTAATAATTCTATAATATATAACACATATGAAGATAGATTAAATAAATATGTATATATGTAAATTACATAAAAGAATTAATACATAGAAAACAATATTAATGTTTAAATATCTCTATATACATTTTTGTTTGTAAATCTTTAATCAGATTCAGTCAATAATTTCTCAAACTTACGAAATCATCCTTTTTAGAAAGTTTCATGTATTATAGTATCTTGTAATTAAAAATATAAAAATTAAATATGCATAGAAGATATGTAAAAAATTAAAAAATAAGATAACAATTTAGTTAATTGAACAATACCTCCTACTGATGTTCGGGTGTTTGAATGGGTTTTAAAGGCGTTAATTGTAATCTTTTAAAAAGATTATTTGTTCGAACGAGTTTACTGCGGATGTGTTTATGATTTGCAGGTACCTTGAGCTAAAAGACATAAATAAAACTAATTGAGAAGTTCTAGGAGGGAATGGTGAAAGCCCGAGCAAAAGATAAAAAAGAATTATGACAAAATTGAAGAAAAAAGGAGGAAGGCCACCGTAGGACCCATGGCGGGCGTAACCTACGGTGGCCTGGGAGAGACAAAAGTAGAAAGGCTCCACCGTAAGTTACGGTGGAGATGGGACCTACGGTACAGAAAAGGTTTAAAAAACAGAAGGTTGCTAACGTAACTTACGGTGGAGATGGGACCTACGGTACAAGACGCGTTGAAATTTTATAAAAAGATGGGAAATTTAGGTTTTGAGACACCACTTCATTCCCAGCCGTCTCCAAGTCCCAAAACGATTCCAAGCAATCCCTAAGGCTTCCGGAGGCGATTTCAAGTCTCAAGATCTCATTTTTATCATAAAGTTCGATTCCTTAATGTTTAGAAAAATGTTTTCATTTGTTTTTGTGTTGATTTTAATTGCTATGTCTGGCTAAACCATCCGTGATCTTCTCCGGTGGTAGGGTTTGTAGATGTTTGACTTGTTCTTTTGTTTTCAATTGGGTTATTGTTGAACTAGGCATCTTAAGCCAAGTAACTTTATTTGCTAACTAGAACTTCTAAAATATTTATGTTGATTGAAACTTGCGTTTCGGTTTTGTGATTGTTTTAGATTCCTTAACATCGGATATTTACAAAGGTTAGGATTGAGTTGATTAATGTAAGTTGGGTATGATATGAGTAGTTCATTTACAACAGTTTTGTTCAATCTTATTAGGTCTAATTAAACCAATAACGGATATGTTTATGTAATCATTCGCAAACATCTAGAACAAGTCATTAGTTGCAAACCTCAACCCGGAGAGGATTACCTTTCTAATTATTGTTTACACTTAGTCTAAATTCATAGTTGTTTCACCTTAACATCAAGTTCTTCCCAATTTGTCCTTCATTAAAATTCAAAATTCAATCAAGCTTTTCACTTTCCACATATTCCTTGTGGATCGACCCGACTTACCCTAGCTATCTTAGGTGAGTTTGGACCATTATAAATTGTTTTTGATTAGGCCTGACTAACCGCAATCAAAAGCACCAGAAACTCAATAAAGTCGGTTTTTACCGGATTGTTATACATTGGTTGCCTTTATAAACAAATCACATGAATCTTGATTGTATAATCATATGTCAAGATACTATACGAAAGTTACTTCTAATGTTGATTATGTCATGTTGAGCAATATAATTTGATAGTCTATCAATAACGTATAAACTAGTATACATAAATAAAAAAGGGTAACTTTGTAAAATGGTAATGAACTTTTAAAAGTGTGTTAACTAAGTAACTCAAGTTTAGAAAGTGTTCTAATTAGATCATTCGGTTTTTATATTTTATTTAATTTATAAGTTTTAAAATGTTTTTCTTTTTCTTTCAATTAGGATATAATTTTTCTTTTTTTTATAATGATGTGAAACGATTGCGTGAATTTTAGGTATTTTTTTATTTTTTAATATAATTAACATGTTATTTTCTATTATTAATTATAACTTCTCCCCCATTACTTTTTGGACATGAGAACGTTTGATAATGACTCGATTTGATAGTAATGGTCCAATTTAAGAAAAATATGCATGAGTTAGCAAAGTGAAACACTTTTAAAACATGATTACTATTATGTGATATTTTCGCATAAAAAATGAATAAAGTAAAGGTTATGGTCGTAGGACAAAAAAATATCAGTATTAGATTTTATCATTAAAAACTTATTTTTTAAAATCCAAGTATAGGTCATATTATAATTAACTGCATAAGAAAATAAGTCGAAGATAATGATTATGTGTATAATGGGAAAGTAAGAGATGTTTTTTGTGTATAATACCTGTGCTCTTTGATTATAAGAGAAATATTTTGTAGAATTATTAATGTATTTGATAGTAGAAGAACAATAAATAGAAAAAAAAGTTGTTGTATATATATATTAAAATAATTATAGAATGGTATATAACGCAAACAAATATTATAAGATATTGCTAAAATATAAAATATTACTAAAATCTGAAATTATAACCCCAAAATTTCGAATTGATTGTTATTATTGTAAATTAAAATTTATGAACTACATATTCTTCATTTTAATATTCAAATTATTAGTTTTAAATTTCATATTTTGCCTTATTTAATTAGTTGTTTTTAAATAAAATCTTGGATTGAATTACGGATTAAATTTAAAATTTAAAGTTTTTAAATTTTCATTTCAATCATTAAATTTTAAATTATAATTTCAAAATATTGTTTAATTATACATTAAATACTATATAAATAGAATTCACAAGATTCCTTTTAAAACCATATTGCTAATAAAATATCATGTGGCAATTGTATATTATGAAGGTGTCATATAACAACACAATACTTAAAATTATGCTATATGACTGTATGCATTTTATTTCTTATATATAGAGATCAACATCATATATACACCTAAAAACTTCATATGTTTCACATAGGTATGTCCAAGGTATTTAATGTGGCATATATTTATCCACTATATACTCACGATGAGCCATTGTACCCTAAAAACTTATACACAATATTTTACCTTTTGTTCAACTTTCTTAAAGATTCATACTCTATTCACACACAACCCTAGGCTTGAGAACATTCCAAAGATTGAAGCGAAACGTTAATAATATGCCCTAGTTAGGCTTAACTGGACCAAGACAATCAAGTTGTAGTCAAGAGTTCGAGACTGAGCTTGCTTGATCTGAGGCTATAGTTAGTCTTAATTCTCATGTTTGGTTTATGATCTTAGTAATAAACTATTATCTTCCCATTATGGGTTGAAATAAAGTTGCGTTTGAAACAAAATATGAAAAGTGATCGAAAACATAATAATGGAATACGCCTTGACGGACTGGTCTAAGGTACACTAAGTTGACATTGTTTCTTGTGACGTATATTTGTAGCATAGTAACATGAAAATACATGATATCATATATTACTGTATGCATATATATGTGTTGGTTCAAGACATTTAGGTTGGTTAGGTATGGCGGAATCCCCTCCTACTGCAGGGATTAAAAAATGCGGAGTATCCAGATTTAGGCCTTGATCAAATGGATTAGGTTAACCATGAGTTGTCGTTGGTTAGGTTAATTATGAGATGTCATATTCTAATTATGTAAGGTATTTGTATCAATATAATTAATCATACATATTCTTTAAATGTGATAAGAATGTATGTTATAAGGTATAGAGTATATCTCGTAAGCTTAAAAAAAAATTTTAGTTGCAACATGCAATTAACTATATTAATTATCTCTCGAAGTCCCTCCTTAAACATTCTCGTGAGTTTTCTCAAATAGGCCCACACTTTAGCTAAGGTCATATAGGGATTATAGGCATATCGCAAACTACTCGAATTAAATCAACCAATAATTGACTGACACAATATATTTACTCAAATCTATCCAAAATTACTCAAATTAATAAAGGTTCAACCAAACTACCTACTCTCCACATACAAACTTGTGTATGTAAACAAGTGAGTATGATTAAATGTAAATGTTGTTGCAAGATGTATCAATGGCCGCAAAGAATGATGAGTAATTGTTACAGAATAATAATCAAGTTTTAAAATTGTTTCAATTAATTCACTCATAAATATTTTGTTCAAATTTAATCACTAAACCATTAAATCGAGTCATTGTCGAATTTTTTTGTGTCAAAAAAGAAGTGGAGGAAAAGATGTGGAAGTAATATTTCCAGTATATGTAATTATATTAAAAAAAAGCAAAAACATGTTAATTATATTAAAAAATAAAAAACATGTTAATTATCCTAAAAAATAAAAATACCTACAATTCACGTCACTACTCCACATAAGCATATATATATATATATATTAAAATATTTCTAATGGAAAAAAATACAAACATGTGAAAACCAAGAATTTAAATAAAACATGGAGCTAATTGACTTAATTGAAACACTTTTTAAACTTAAGTAATCTAATTTGAATATTTTTATAACTTGTTTACTATTTTGTAAAATTACTTCTAAAATAAAAAAATACAAAATAGAATTTATTCAATAACAAGAAACAAGAACATCATAACCTTGTAAATAGTGGAAAATTAACCAAATGAGCAAGAGATGAGGTGAGCATAGGAAACTCACGTGATACAACCAGATTCAAGAACCGAATTAGGTTATAACTAGTTTCAAAAGTTAAATTTTGTAAGTAATAAAAAAGTTTTAGAAAAATTTAATTAATATATGATTATTACCTGTACAAAATTGAAATGAATAATTGGTTTGACTTAGCATCCATCTTTCTTCTTCTACATTTCTAAAACCCTAAAAAGCTCATCTATCATATTTCTTTTTTCTTTCTTAACTAATCTGTGTATCAATGAATGGCATAGAAATGAATGGAAATTGCCAACCACACAGCATAAGAACCAGCTTGTGTAATCTACGACAAACCTAAAATCATGAGGTTTTCTTCCTGGTCTTCTATATAGCAGATCAAAGGTTGCGTTAATTTCTAACCTTCTCTTTCGGACGAGATCCGTCTCTTATTTCTCTAGATCTATCGAATCTGTCTTGCTTTTCTTTTCTAACATCCTTTTTCAGCATCTTTTCCCTGCCTTTGATCTGACCGCTGACCGTCGGTCAACGGTCCAACTATTGCCCGCCTTAAACCGGCTGATTATCTTAAGAACGGCTCATATGGTCATGACCAGACGGCCAACATCACAAGTTCCCGATTGGACCGACCACTCAGGTCTTTTCCATTGCCAAATTGTACTTGTGTGGATGTGTATGTGTGTGTTTATGTGTATGTATGTTCACTAATGAAGTTATGTATATCATTAACTGTTAACTAATATATTGTATCTAATAAAATAAAAGTTTTTTTTGGCACTTATTATTCTCTTGCCCACTTTTACCAAATGTTTTTTAATACACATCCTTACATTGGTTTTCTATTGACTCACTTTCTCTCTCTTATTAAAAATTAATTTTATTAATTACTACATTTATCTCTTTTATCTATATTTTTTAAAATCAATCTATTTTTTTAAAAAATGATTTTATAAAGGAAATTAAATATCACATCTTTTTATTAATATATAAATAACAAATTTTTTTATATAATATAAAATTTTCTAAAACACTAAATCTTTTTGAAACAAAATATTTTAAATCCGTTATTTTTTTAAAAAAATTATAAAAATTAAATTTTCGAAAAACAATCATATTAAAACAAGCAGAATAATTATAAATTAGAGTTATTAATAAACAAGATTTTTATAGAAATAAATTTTTTTAAAAAAATCTTAAACAAATATTTAAAAATAAAACTATTTAGATAAGAGAGTTAAAAATAGTATAATGGTTTAATTTCTTGAACTGTTACGTATATATATCACATGTTAGGGTTTGGCTATTATGATTTCTTGCACACCCATACGTGACACTGTGTGGTAACCAGGAGAACCTAGGGAACACTAGATGACTCCCATTCTCCTTAGGTGCATGATTGCGATCCTAAATTGAAGAATTTGATACTCAAAGCCATTAATATGATGCTTAATTCAAAGTGTAAAATCAATAGAAACGATGTAAGATATACAATGACAATGAGTGAAGAGATGCATCGACAAATAACCTTGTATTTTAAACAATTTTTTGATCATCCTAGCAATAACCAACTAGGGGAAGGTTATCTTGAGAACCACTCTTTTTTATTAGAACTCTAGAAATCAATATAAGCCACATATTTAACGTCACATACAAGTCATATGTCCTTTTCTTTTTTTTAAACATTCATAACTTTGTTTCACGATATTATTTTTTTAAAAACAATTTGACCATAAAATTTAGTATTTTTATGTTTACAATGCGTACCATATTGATATAATAAAAAAAATCTCCCACCCGTTATTTATATATGTGTGTGTTAGTAATTACACATGTGTAAATCTAGTTTGCACATGCGTAAAACGAAGTTAATAAAGAATGAGTTTTTTATTAAGTGAATTGTCGTTTTTCTTCATGTGGTTTGATTTCATTTTTTATTTTCTTCCAAAATATTTTTTTCTTGCATTTGGATTCCAAAATTTGAAAGAAGTTGTCATTTTCATCCAAAAATATAAACTCTATTATTTTAAAATAGACAAAATTAAAAAAAAATATCATTTAAGTTTATATAAAGTTGTAGGTATCATTATTTATCTTTGAAAATTACGTTAAGCATCCAATATGTTAACAATTGTAACAGATTTCGTTATTTAAACTAACTGCCGTTAAGTTTTTTTGTTAAACCAAGAGCAATTTGATGTTTTTACCTCTAAACATAAGGATGTTTTTTGTAACTTTTTTTTATCTTTTATGTATTAATTGTAATAATACATAAATTAAGTAAAAGATAAAAAAAAGTTGTAAAAAACATACTTTATGTTTGAAAAAAGTTAGACTAATAGTTTTTTAGAGGTAAAAAGACCAAATTGCCTTTGACTTAATAAAAAACTTAACGATACTTAGTCTAAATGACAAAATCTGTTACAAAATTATTAACATTAAGAATTTTTAGAGTACTTTTTAAAAACAAAGAATGATGTCTGTAACTTTATATAAATTAAAAGACGTTTTTTGTAATTTTGTTTTTAAGATATTAAATATTCATCATTAAAAGGTTACTTATTTATTTTCATATAAAAACAAAATCATAATTTATGTTTATGTGTTGCAGATAAATTTTTTTAACGGAAGTCATGTTTTTGGATGAAAATGACAACTTTTCAAACCATGGGAAGCTAAATGTAAGAAAAAGCCTTTTTGAATGAAAATGACAAATATAAACAAAACACATGGAGAAAAACGACAAATCACTTTTTTTATTTTTTATAATTTTATTCTATTTTTTAAAACAACGGAAACATTTTTATTTTTTAATTATTATGTTATTTTTTGTTTTGTAATGTTTTATTACCTTTTTGTTATTTACTTGCATAGTTATAAATATAATTTGCGTAATTATCATATACTTGCGTGATTATATAACCTATATGCGTAATTATGATGCAGATCAAATTACCTCTCTCCCCAAAAACACGTATCGCACCCTGACGACTTCATGTACTTTGTATGTATTTGCACTTCGTATACTAACCTCTCCATATACAACTATATATATATATATATATATATATATATATATATATAGGGGAGGGATCAGATGAAAACCATGCTTATAATTAAAAACTGTAAAAACCACCACTACCCAATCACATAATTGATAATTAATTTAACCTTTTAATTGTTTAAAGTATATTTGATTAAACTTCAATCTTATTTTTTGTGGTCATTATATATTTTTTAGTTTAAACTCCAAGAAACGACAATGATGACGAAACGACTTACGTATATGTAACTTGTATGAGTTACATGTACGCAACTCGTACTTGTACACCTGGTAACACGTATTTACATATAAATAACCCATACATATACGTAACTATTAGTTGTACACTTTGTAATACGTACATACATATATGTAACCCATAGTTTTCATGGTTTTCATTTATAATATGGTTTTCAAGGGATCATTCCCCTATATATATATATATATATATATATATATATATATATATATATATATATATATATATATATATATATATATATAGAGAGAGAGAGAGAGAGAGGGCTTTCTAAGAACCAAAATTTTGTAAAAAACTAAAATAACTGCCATCAGCCAATAAGATTTTTTATAATTATTTTAAGTTTTTGCTAATTAATTAACTATCAAAAGGGGCAATTATGTAATTTAGTAAATTCAAATTGGGTTAATGGGGTTGTAAATAACTGCTCCAACCGTATGCAAAACTAACCTACGATCCATTATTCATATTCAATTTACGCAGATCCATAAATTCAATTTTGGTTACCTTTTCTTTCAATTGATCATGCAAAACATGAAAAAAATAAAAATTGAGTGTTGTTCCCTTTTGCTTCAACCGATAGCTGCATTTATTGGAAATTATTAATAGGTAATTGATTCCTTTTATTGTCAATTACGTTATTTTTTAACCTTTTTTTATTAATTTCATGGCATTTTTTTAGATAAAACAAGTGATTACCCATCCGCGAGCAATGCAATTGTTGATATTTGTGTATTTGTTCATTTCATATTTGATAACAACAAGTGATAAAACTAATATCATGCGAAGAAATAGTCTTCATAATGAAATGTGTATTTCATATTTGATAACAAGTTTTTTTTTTAGTTGTATTGGTTCGTTGATATTTATGTTTTATAAAGTTAATCTGACATTGCTACTTTAAGTATGAACAATTAGAAGTTTTATAAATCTTTTTAAGTAAATGTGCATTGCCTTTCAAAAAAATAATTGTGCATTAATGCACTTTGTTTTGGAATAAGTATAATGTCAAACAAATGGGATGCAAGGGTTGTATAACCATGTCTTAAATATGTGTATTGATGCCATGTATTTTGAATTCTTATTGTATTATATAGTATGAGAACTTATAACGGGACATATAGAGAGTGAGTTTCAATTAATGTATTTGGTTGGTGGTTTTTGCTTTTTGAGAATTTCTATCTAAACAGAAACTTATTCTCCTAGAGTTCATGTACACATGTATTTAACATTTTTATTATAAGGTTTTTGTTTGAGTTAGAATTACATACAATGTAATCCATATATGCATAAAATATATTTGAAAGAATGCACATATGCATACAACAGTGCTAAAATGCATATCTGCGTCCACTAATTTATTAAAATGTGTTGATGTGCACAAACCATTTTTTGTAAATACACACATTTACAGCAAATACAAATGTATGTTATGTTTGTTTTTATGCACATATGCATATACTTTATACACGTATTGTACATCTAGATACGTATATATCCATTGTAGGAAAATAAAAACATATATTTTAAAAACTAATAACACTAAGAAATATTTCATCATGTAACTTAAACACAAAAAAAACGATAGTAGCCATGAAGTCTCCATGAACTTTCAATAATAGTTAAATTATTTTTTTAATGAATTGCGATAAACAAAATATATTGAATTAAATAAACTTCGTTTATGAAACACTTTCTAATTCAACGCAAAACAAAAGATGGATGTTGGGATGAATAAATATTATCACGGTCTAAGGTAGTTTAATATTAAAAGTATTAGACGTAGGAAAATGGGCTGATGACCAAGATTTAAAAATTGCTTATTGGGAAGTAGAAGACAAAATAGGAAGTTGCCATCACGATCTAACTGGAATTTTAAGTATATCGAAGAATACCAAATTTACCCTTATAATGGATTAAAAGATGATGTTAAAATTGTAGAAAATTACTATTTTATCACTTTTAACTACAACCCTTGATCTTATTAATCTAAGGTTAAGATTGGTTCTTTTAGTTTTTAACAAAAAATTGGTTTTCAATGGAATGCATCCCTATATATATATATATATATATATATATATATATATATTTGACTGATTAGACTAGTGTCACATAAAACTAAAGAAACTTTATGTGTTATATTTATATTTAAAAGCCGAATAAAATCGTATATTATTGAAGCTTATAAGGTAAATTTTAAAATATATATAATAATATAATTTTGTTTAAATTTTTTTATAGTTGTTTCAAAGTTTTAGCATGAGATGAATCAAAGCGTTATTCATGTGATTATCTGTGTACTTCTTGATAAAAAGTGCAAGTTATTTTTGAAATTAGGTTAATTTTGATAACCGACTGATCAGGTAAACGAAAGTCAATATGATGATACCAATAACACAATGAAATATCAATGCTTTTAAATGGTAACTAATTAATTCATGATCACATTCGAACAATATTCGTAAACGTTTAGTTCCATAGCAATGCATATATAAATTTGTAAATGAATGACAAAAGTTATTCCCTAATGATACATTTTGATAGGCGTTTCGGGTCATAAACCGCGAGAGCAAACATAAATTCATGAGAGTGAGTTCCTCCATCGTCTTGGTGTTTTTACGACTTCTGTGTTACCTTGAGACGTGTTATCAATGCTCGTAATCCTAGTCATCCTGCTCAACTTCTTCCAACCACTTGACCAAGACGTCTGGTGCTTTAACTTTGTTATGTTATCGGTTTGCTTTTGCAAGATCTCCATATCATGTTGAAGTTCTAAGTACTTCGTTTTGACGGTTTCTAGATCAAATTTGAGTGTGTTAATGTCCTTTTTAGCCGTTGCCCATCCATCTTGAAACGATTGTGGTGTTTCTTCGAGTAATGTCTTCTTGTTTGGAATAATTGGCTGGTAGTGTGGATCGCAAGATTCTTTAAACGACGCGTTGACAAACATGTTGTGTAGCTTTATCTGCTCTGAGAGGATGACTTGGATTGCAACTCTAACGGGAAGCCTCTCATTTTGGGCAGCGTGTGTGCATGCGTCCAACGAGAGCTTCTGGCAGTCCATGAGTCGGCATAGCCTCCTTCGTTCATGTTCTGAGAGCATCGGATGAGCCTGCATATCATACTTTACCTTTCAGTTTCTTAACAATAGACATATCGTAAAAATACAAATAAACAAAATGGTCAATAGTCAACACGTCCTAATTTAAATTATATTATATCTCTAACGTGTAAAGAAGAAAACAGTAAAATAAATATGTCAAAACTAGATTACTTTTCGTAATAACATGTGACACGTTAATTTTATTTATAAAAACGTCTAGATAAAATGTATTTTATACTACCAACCCGACTACTTCTAATATATGACTCATACGAAAAGTACCCATTTTTAATTTTAATCTAACAACCCGACTCGTTAGATTTGCAACCATTACTGACATACCTTAAGATAAGAATCGATGGCCCGATATATGCCATCGTCACAACTTCTTGCTGATTCAGGTAAAGCCTCGGCCAAGACCTGAAAGTTCGTCAACGAAAGGTTTTTATCGCGCGAAACCTCCGCAAGATAACTGTCAACGAGCCTAGCAACTATAGATTTCGCATTCGGTTCATTACTCGTTTGAACCCCTTCATTTTTCTCGGCAATCGGGTTCCTTTCGGGGCTCAAGATTTCCATCTGTTCTTGAACCAAAAAGTGCTCCAAAAGTCGTTGAACGAGGCTGACGTCGTACATCGTCTCGCTTCTGTTATAAGAAGGAATCAAAAGATCCACCAATGTAGCCTTCTCAAGCTGCACCCCGACTCGCTTCTCGAGTTCTGTAACCAAAGCGGGCGACACATTAACCATATTTGCGATCCTTAGCAACCGCAACAAAAAGCTACACGAAACACTGTCATTTTGTGGCGGCATTATGCTTATTAGGCTCTCTATAATCATCCGTTGACGTTTCCCTTGTGGACTCGAATGCTGATCGGCTTTATTAACCATTGTGATCACAAGACTCGAACCCGAGGCCAGACCCGTCCCTCGTTCACCCGAACCCGATGATTCACCTATGATCATTCCAGGAAGCGACTTCATCGCGTAATGCATGATCGCACCCCCGACTACCTCATGCTTCATTCCCTTAAACTTGATAGCAGTTATGACCCGAACAAAATGATCGATTCTAAAAACCGACACATCTTCAAACCACCAATCGGGTCCCACACTCAGGCCCGAACCATTCTCCCCTCGGGTGTTATCGGTGTACCGCCACCCGGCTCCCGTGGGGTCAGTGCACGCTTTCCAAGACACCGACTCGCTACAACGCCTAACTATTTGGAGGTTTTCGGCCCACGGGGACAAGTTTTCGCAGCTTTGAAGCACCATGATTGAGTCTTTCCATGAAGATAACACTACATAGTTTAAAAAAGCTTCTGTTTTGAATATCAAATTAGCTTCTTCCAAATCCTCTGTCATCTCCAGATACTCTGCGGCACAACGAAGGGCCGCGATCGTTATCGCGGTCAGATCGATGGCGATCCCGTAGCAGAACTTTGCTACAACCTCAAAAGCTTCATGACCACCTGGTATATCATCAAGGCTCACCTTCTTCAAGCCAATTTCCCTTGATTCATATATGATTCTCTCTATTTTCCCACATTTTGATAGCAGGGGAAGCTTTAAAACATCGAATAAGGAACACAAATTAGAGTTAAACAAGAAATAAAATGTCAAATCTTTAAAGAATAAAAATAGTTGACTTTTGTAAGGTCTTTACCTTGTGTAAATGGAAGCTGAATTCACCGATTTGAACTGTCAAATCACTTGGGATATCAATTGCAGCATACCTGATATGACAAGAAAACATGTGGGAATGAATCAAATTTGCTAATTGGATTGATCTTTGAAGTTGAGATATTAGTTTGACTAATGGATGATTACCAAGATTGACCTCTTTGTTCAAATTTGTCAGTTTGAACAGTATGATTGGCTGTAAGAACTCCATTTTTGTAGTTTCTTGCAGCAATTGAATCAGATTCTGAATCCCACATGATGAATTCTGAAATTTGTTGCAGAAAATTGTGTGGTGAAAGTGATGGTGGAAGAACAGGAGAAGAGATGGAGAGAATGATCAATGTGGGAAATCTCACAGGAATTCATATGGGAAATGTGGGATTTATATGCAATTTCAAGACTATATGATGTTTTTGGAGACACTAAAAAATAAAATGATGGTTTTTATGGTTTATTGCAATTTCAAAATATGGAATTATTAATATTAAGTCATTGATTGTTTTTGAGTTCTAATATTAAGACACCTTTTGAGTTCTAATATTAAGACACCAACTTCATAAATCGACGCTTCTTATACGACTCGTATAGGAGCATACGAAGCATATAAGAACGACAACACTGAAAATAAGAAAAATGCAATAGGTTAAACTGAATATGAAAGGCTAACCGGGTCGAATCCGAGACTCAACACTAAGAGGACGTGAACCTAGCCAGCACACTAAGTCCTATAAGTATACAAAATCACAATGGAATCCTACATATACATTAACGAATGCTAGAAAGTATAAAAAATTTTTCAAGATAATTGGCGCATGTGAGAATTGTACCTACCACACGCATATCACCGGGTAATAACTGAACAGTAATAGCTTACTATCGAATAGATATGAAACAAACCCAACAATCTTCACCACTACTTCTTATTGGCTTTAATACAGTTTATTTTATATTTCAAGTAATTAGCTTTAATTCAGCTTATTTTATGTTTCAATTAGTTGAGTTGAGCTGGATTTATTATTATACGTTATTCAGGTATAAATATTTTATTTCAGATATTCAAAATTTTCAGATGATTGATTTCATTATCCGATATAATTAAAATAAATAAAAAGTTTAATAAATACGGTTTTTGACTTAGAAAAAAATAAACAATGAAAAACAATTAAACTATATATGTAAATATGTTAATATAATATTTCAGGTTTTGATTTTGCTTTTCTTATTTTCAATTTATAAAAAAGTAAAAAAATATCAAGAAATATAAAATTTTATATACTTTAGATATCTGAATCCTTTGAATTATCTAAAATTATATCTGAATCTAAAATTTCAAATTTCGGGTATCCGAAATTTAAATTTAAGATTCGGATATCTGAATTTTCGGACAATTTAGTTTCAGAATTTGCTATTTCCCTTAAAAAAGATCAATAGGGTTGGAAGAGAAAAAAGTAGATTCAGAAGGCTACTTAATTCTTTCGAGTAAGCAAGCGTATTACAACCCCTTTTCAACTACCTTTTTATTTTGGATATTTGGATTTGTATATTTTTACCCAAACTATATTAAGGTATAATTTATAAATAATTAATGAACATATTGTATGGTTTTAGTATTTTTTTAATAAACTCTTCATCTTAGTAAAGCACGCGCACTTGTGCTAATAATTGCGATATATTTGCAAATATTATTGATTTCTTTGATACTAGTGAAAATATATAAATATTTTTGTGGATTATATCAAAGCATGATGTATTTTTAAGGTTAATTTACCTTATAAAAGTTGACCATTCCATTGTACTACAACTTTTTGACAAGATATTAAAAACTAGGTTATAACCCCGTGTATTTACACGGGTTAAATAAGAAAAAATACTAAATACTTAGTTTTGATTTTAAAATATTTCATAATTTAAAAAGGTTTTGTTGCTTTAGAAAAAAAAATCATAATTTTAGACAAATTTGATTTTGAAAAAAGTATAATTTTAATCAAAATACTTAGTTTTTATTTAATGAAAAAATATTTTTCAAGAAGTTAATGATTAAAAAAAGATATGGATTTATAATATATAGAGAGAGAAAAAAATTAAAAATTAGTTATTTAACTTTTTAAAACGTAATAAATAGTTTGGGCAAAAAAACTAATATGGGATGGTTTGTGGGAATGTCATGTGCCACTACATGTAAAATTTTATCAGGTTAGATTTGACTAGCTTTATGATGAAACTTATAATCGCTTATTCTCGGACCATTGTCCTTTGGTCATGTCTTCTGAATTGCCAAATTATTATTAGACTATATTATGGAAGCCATAAAAGCGGTCTCTCGACGTATGATAAATAGTCATGCCTTGAAAAATAAAATCACAGGTTTGGTGATCGATGAAGGATGGGCGACGGATCTAATTATTATTAAAGAGAATGTTTTGTAGATTTTTTTAAGAAAAAATATGACGAACCAATGGCGGTTAGACCTAGATTGGGAAAGAATGGTTTCTCCTCAATATCTAATGATCTAAGTGCTCTGATTATGGAGTTCTCGAAAGTGGAAATTACAAGGGCTGTGTGGGATTGTGATCATTGACGGGCCTCTAATAATTAGTGAGACCTTAGCTTGGGCTAAGAAATCTAAATCAGAATTATTTATGCTAAAGGTTGATTTTGAAAAGGCATATGACACAATTGATCGGAAATTCTTGCTACTGATTCTAACTCATATGGGCTTTCCGTCGAGATGGCGTGGGTGCATTTTGGGTATACTAATGGCAAGTCAAACATCCGTTCTAATAAATGGATCGCCTACTCGCGAATTCAATTGTTAACGTGGAGGCGTATATGAACAAAATAAAGTTCTGGACCCCGATTATAGATAAGTTTAACAGCAAATCTATAATGTGGAAGGCGAAAACATTATCTTTGGAATACTACGTTCTGTTGTTATGACTAGTGTGTGGAGTATATGTTTGGTGAGGAACGGAAAAAATTTTAATGGCGAAGGGACCTCTATAGTAAATTGCTTCATGGAGATCAAAGAATTGGCGTTTTCATGGGTAACAAATAGGTCAAAGATGTGGATTCAAAATTGGAAAGATTGGTGTGTGTTTGATTTTTCTATGGATTAATATAATTTTATTCTTCTAGTGGGTATACGTGTTGTCTGGTGGATGCTTTAGTCAGTGGCTAACGTTCGGTGGTAATAATATTTGTCTCTCTTTGCCGAAAAGATAAATTTACGTAATAGAAATTAATCATGCTTGAAGAAGCAAATTTATATCACCAATTGATTTTGAGCACTACAAGAATAACACCCTATGACGACTAGCTTTATGGCGACAACATAATGTTGTCGCAATAGGTCATCCTATAGCGACGACATAATGTTGTCCCAATAGGTCACTCTATGGCGACGACATGTCGTCGCGATAGGTCTTTTGGATTTTTGGCTATACTTGATCTATGGTAACAAGAAGTTGTAGCCTTAGGTGGACTTTATCGCGACAACAAAATGTAGCCGCCAACTTTGGTTGTCATAGATTTATTTTTTTCACATTTTGTTTTTTTTTTTTAATTTTGTACACCCTATGGCGACGACATGTTGTCGCCTTAGGTTAAAACTTGTTTTTTTTTTCTTATAAAATAGATTGGAGGGGAAAAAAACCCGCGTTTATGAAACATCTATGGCAACGCATGTCGTTGACATCGGTTGGAAAAATATAATTATTAATAATATTATTATTTAGTTATTATTTTTTATTAATTATAATTATTATCACTATTATAAGTAATAATAATATTATAATAGATATTATAATTTATTAATTATAATTAAAAACATATAATGGAAATGCCCGCGCGTTGCGGCGTTACGATTGTTGCGCGATTGTTTGGGAATTCGATTTTAGTCAGTATCGGCTCGGTGCTTCATGATATAAATTAAAAAATCAAAATATAATTATTAAAAAAATTGAATGAAAGAAAACATTTACGTATATTACAAAAGTTTTTAAGACAAGTATATCATCCCAACAAGATTATTGAAAGCATGAGTGGTATTTGTGGTCGTAAATCACTTATTACCTAGATTTTAGAGGGGTTTCGTTTTATAAATGTACGTTGGATAATCATCGGATGTAGTTTTCGGTGGTTTGCATAGACCGGAGAAAGTTAATGGGGAGAAATTGTCACAATAAATTACCATCTTGATTGTTATTCAGCTTTTAACAACTGGCAATGGAAAGGGGAAGATGGATTAGAGCTCAATCGCAGTAAATGAACGCAATTGAAAGTAAATGGTGGTTTTGTTTGGTCATGTGTATGTGCTTCAGCATTTGTATTATAAGCATCATATATTATACTTTATTATAAGTGTATAAATAAAATAAAATGATTAATTTTTTGAAATTTAAGCATGACTTTTCATACGGATGTCTTAATATCTATTGCAAAGCCGAAAATCATTCCCGCTTCCTTGCTTTTCAAGCTTGGATGCTTTATTACCCCTAAATGCAAATCGATCAACGAAGATTACAATTTTTTCTGAATGTATGTTAAACTTTCTCATTCAAGTAACATCTTGATTGTGGTAGGGTCGTGTTTTTTCCCATCATAGTGGTATGAGAGCCCTTGGTTCATATTATTTGTTAAAACCTATTTGAACGATGAAAACTAGTACAAATAGGATCTTAAACTTGAATTTTTTGGCACGGGGGGCAAAAATAAAGGGTTAAAATTTTGATTTGAAATTTAAACAAAGCATACCACCTGCTTTCTTTAAAAAAAAATGTCTCTTTTCAAGTCGAAGTGTCTAAATTTTGATCAAAATTAAACTAAAAATTAACAGATTTCTATGATTTTGCACTATAAACTATTAAATTCTTTAGCTTCGCCCCTGTTAGCAACTGAATTGGTCCAGCTTTCAAAAGATTAGCAAATCTCTAGTAGTCACTTGGGTTATAGCTTAATGATAAGAAGCAAAGTTCTAGTAAGCTTATGTTCAAACGTGTAAAAAGTATTCTTATATAATTAAAAAAAACAACTATCTAATCATTAACATTCCATACATTGAATGAGATATTTTCGAGCCCGAGAGCATGACCCTTGGAAAAGGCTGCGATGAAATAAAGCAAATCTGTTTGTTTGTAGTGCTCTTTGGGCACATTTTGTTTTTGAGATAAGATTTTGGACCAATTAACGAATAAATGCTCTCCAACTTTTACATAGTAACTTGGAATTGTATTTTGCAGAAGAAAATGTAATCTAATAATGTTTAATTAAGAATTGTTTTTTTTTTCTCTAACAAGTCTAAGAAATAAATCTAGTTAATTTCTAAATCGAATCAAACGAATTTCGATTGAACTTACTACATTTGTATTAAAACCAGCTCGTCAAACTCTATCATTTTAACTTTTAGGTTTAGTTTTTAGGTTGTATGGTTTAGTTTTAGAGTTTAAAGTTTAGCTTTACGGTTTAGGGTGTTTTTTAGACAGGACAGCATCAGGTTAACATGTACAAAAAATAAAGAGTTAATTTCAATTTTACTTCTTAAGTTTTGATAAAAATAACCATTTTCATCTAAAAAATTAAAAATATCAATTTACCTCCAAAAGTTTCATAAGTTGTTTCAATTTTAGTCCAAAAGTTTTATCATTTTGGATTCAAGTTGAAACAATGATGAAACTTTTGGCCTAAAATTAAAACAAATTATGAAACACTTTGAGGTAAATTGATGTTTTCAATCTTTTGAAAAAAAATAGTTATTTTTGTCAAACCCTAGAGAGCAAAAATAAATTTAACTCAAAAATAAAAGAATTATATCATCAGAGAATTAAAAGAATATACCTATGTAAATTATATTATGGATCTGTAAACAAGCCTTGGGATCCTAGACATTGAGTCTCTAGCTCTACAGGCATTATCAGGATATACAAAACGGGACAAGGATCAAATGAACTAAGTTCTAGAGCCCTATCACTACTAACATCACAAAACACCATGATTATATGGATACAATGACAACCACAATAGAGCAAATGATGTAGGAACAAATACTAATTAGACATAGATCTAGATTTCGACGATGTGACAAGTTCTCCTTTACAAGATAACTAGAACCAGTAACAATGTGACCCGACCACATCAACTTTATGATATCCATAAAATAATCAACCAACAAGCACAACCAAAACCGAAGTACCTCTTTTGATAAGGAGCGTGACATTAGGCCATTGGGAGTGAAATTAGAAGTTTAGAATGCTCTTTTAGAGCGTGATGTTGATTTAACAGCTGCCCAAACTCATAATCTCCCTCATTCCCTTGGACCTTGGTTGAGTTAACTCATAGAAAACTCGTGGGGCCTTGGACTTGGAATACAAACTTTAGTTTTGAAAGAAGCCCAAGATAGGAGCCCATATTTGGAGTGGGAATGACAAACTCAGGCCCATCAACTATTGACATGAGTAGACCCAAAAATGGAGCATATATCATTGGGACGGGCCACCATCTGATGGTTGCCACAAAATAAAAGGTTGATGGGGCCGTTTTGGAGCACAACTTTGGGTCGGTAAGACCACGTAGTTGGTCAATGTAAAAACAAAAGATGGTAGCTTTATTCAATTACTCTACAAGACTACAACCTTGGCGAACCGAGCTTTAAAGTGGACATACGCCGCTAGAGTTAGTTCAATCAAAATGATAGCTTTGTTCATCGACCTCAGGGTTTAGCTTTAAGTTTAGAAGTTTAGAGTTTAGAGTTTAACTTTAAGATTTAGGTTTTAAGATATACTGTCCGACGAACCAATTCTAACGCCACTATAACGAGTTCAATCGGAGTTTGTTTGATCCAATTTGAAGTGGCTAAAACTTCTTCTTAATCTTTTTAGAAAATACAAATGCTTCATATGATGTTGTGTCATTTAATGCTTTAGTGGGTACACGATTTAAAATATATACTGCTTGACGAGTTCCTTCAACCTTTCCCTTAATTCATAATTTTTATTATCTATCGTAAATTGTTAGTATGAATACTATTTACTAGTTATTAGTTTGATGGTTTATTTTATCATTTATTATCTAATTTATATTCAATCGTTTATAACTTTTATAAGAGATTCAATAGCAATTAGAAAAAGTACATCTGTCATATAAGTCTAATGTAACTGTAATGGAATCTTTTTAATACAATCTAACAACGGTTATAAGTAAAAGAATATTTATTTAGATTACTTACAAAATGTGTGTGTCATAGTAACTATAATCAAGTAAATTATTTCAATTTTTAATAAGAGAAAAACAATCAGGATCAAACAGTTTAAAACAATCATGTAGACATGAATTGTAATTTATTTTAAATTATTTTCTACTAGGTTACAATTTCGTGTAATACACGGGTTAAATATATTTACAGTTACATGTTTAATAATATAAAAAGTTATGTTTTAAATATTATATATTATACGGATTGAATAAACCCATGTATTACACATTTGAAAATTTGAAGTTAACATATTTAAAATTTTAATTATGGATAGTTATTAATTAATTAATACCTATTATAACATTCATAATTAAGAGGAGAGAGAAACGGAAAAACCAATTATTAGATGACCTAAAATAGTGACAAGTGTCTGGATTTATTTTTATTTATTAGTATAGAAATATCTTACGAATGCTACTCCTACATTTACCATCTTAAAGATATTCATGTGATCCATTTTGTTCGTGCTAAGATATCGTAGAATCAATGAATTTAGACAAAATCACATATTTGAATATGTCCATAAAAACAGTTTTGGCCCTCTTTGCTGGTTGTATGACCTTTTATATATTCACTACTTGTCATAATCTTTCTACTCTAATTACAGAGTAACATGGGGTAACAGGTGGCAGCACTACATTTATCATCACCAAAATTTTCCCGCTTCTCTCTACTATTAAATAATTACCTTAATTACCAATAATATTATTTAACTTTTTTTAGAATAAAAATAGTTGTTAATAAATTTTGAAAAGGATCTTCTTACTAATGTTATTTCTAAAAAATAATTTTATAATATAAGAAATTTTAAAAAAATCAAACTTTTTTAAAATTGGTGTTTTTAAAAGGTAATTTTTTTATAAACAAAAATAATTAAAATTAAAAATTATAATAAGAAAACTTATAAAAATAATATTTTCAAATACGGTTTGTTTTAAAAAAAAAGTTTTAAAACAAAAGTTTAAAAAATTGTTTTATTAAATATTGTTTTTACTCATATGTAATTTCAATCATAATTTATTGTAGAATATCATTTTATACTTAATAAATGTTTATTATATTTAATATTTTTTTGTTAAACCCGTGTAATACACGGGTTTATTAAAACTAGTAAAGCATATAATTGTGAATGAATTGATATATGAGGAATCCATTATAATATGGTTGAAAAGTTTGTAAATCAACTGTCGGGTAGGTTCTGATCATTTGACACGTTAGATATTGAACACAACATAATAAATACGCTAGAAATTGGACGTGACCTAATCAACACCTTAGATATGCACATCCTCTTGAGGGATGGAGAGAAAATTGATATCTATACAAATATCTTTTGTTTGATTTACGTTTTATACTCTTAAAATCCACCTATTGTTCATTTTATGAAACTAGAATCCACATTAATTTCATGAGTATACACCACCTCCTACTAAACCCAAAGGTTATTGACGGTTAAATTAAATATTCTATAAACCATAAAATATTTTTTAAGTGTTTCTCCTTCCCCTTTCATACCACGAGGCTCCATCAACATACATAGAAAAATGAAAGTAAAACTTTATATAAATAACAATCAGTCAATCACTACACTTTTTTCTACCCGAATTCAAAACAATAACTTTATATAACTTATACCATTTATATAGAAAATTATGCAATTTTAACTACAAGCACACTTAGTAGGAACTCTATCTCCCCTAGCAGCTTCTTCTGATTTCCTCAATTTGACCTCGTTAATAACCTTAGAAGCCCACTCTGCAAAATAAGTTGAGTTGTATCCGATTTTACCGTTCTTATACACAGACATACAACGACGGTCGTCATCAGGGTAAGGGCACGGATCACCTTCGGTGTCACGCCATGCACCTTCGTGCTTCATCCCGGACCAACTGGCTATCCAATGATAGACAAACTGGCCGACACCGGCCAGCTTGAGCCAACCTTTGGGAAAGAACTCCATCACACTACTATTTCTGTCCATTAGAAAAAGGTTTGTTAATTGTGCACCATGTGGTGAAACCAATATGTCCGTTGAAGCCATCAATTTCACCTGCATTTATCATTCACAACCAAAGATTAGGAAAACAATTTAAGAAATTTTAATTTATAACGGGGCAAAATACAGTAAAAAACCAGGAAAGAAAGTTGAAAAACTTTTAATATATTTTTTTTAACGGCCAACGAATAATTTAATCACAAACACAAGGTTAATTCAATCATTTTTCTCTTTTTTAACAAAATTTACGATTATGATAAATAATCACTAAAACTACACATTGCACAAATTGAAATCACAACTATTTAGTTTGGGAGGACATCATTTACCCCCAACCTATTCAGTATAACAGTTTATTTATTTTCTAATTCTTAAGATTCTCCGCTTAGCTTAGAAAACAATATTTTCTCATAATACAAGAACTCTTATGAAGGCATAAAAATAACACTTAATGAAGGAAAAACACTTCTAAAATGCATTTTTAAAGTACTATTGTTGATTTTCTCGTAAGAAATGAATAAAATAAAAGATGTCAACTTTCAGATCAATAAGCAACACTGAAACACTTTTTGATGAAGCTTAATTTTGAAAAAATAAATAATACTTGGTGTATTCTGTGATTCTTCAAGTCTAATCAAAATCTATCTATAATATTTATATAATAGTTACATTAAATACCATTATAATATTAAATTACTATATTTACTATATATATCTATATATATTATATCAGTAAAAAGGTTATATTTAATGTTCTGTAAAATAATATTTGTGATGAATAAATTATCTCCCATAAATTCTTAAACCATTTTTTATTAAATATAATTTAAGAATAGATTTCTCTAAAGTGCATTCGATCTTATTAACTTAACATTATTTTTCGTTATAGTTATCATATTTGAAAGCATTTTTAGTAAATGGTATCTATGAGCAACAAAAAATTTACCAACATCTGTAAATTTACTAATACATAGATCCTACATAAATTTAAATTAATAACTCTAATTTATAAGACTAACCAAATGTCCACAGATTCAGAATTATGTAATTACAAAGTCTATATAAATTAAATCTATGTAACTTTTAAACTATTTACTAATCAAACCATCATTAAAAAAGAAAAAATTCTTAAAATGTCTATTTAAGCAACTTTTTCTTTCAAAACATCTCTTTTATCATATCATCCCTAATTTGTCCTCACCTTAACACGGTTATCACGATCGTAAAACAGGTTTTTTTGAACCCACAAGTTCTTAAATATGATATTTTTAAAAATGATATATTTTTCAAACAAGTATTTAAATGTGATAAGATCATTAGGAACAAAATGTACAACAAGACATGCACAAAGTACAACTAAATAACCGACTAACCTGTTCACAAACGGTAAGATTATTAGAATACGCCACCCTCAACTCGCAACCCTCCACCTTCCTACACTCTCTTTCAAACACCTCAACCACCGCGGTCTCGTTCCTAAAAGACCGCGGCCCCGTCCGCATAAACAACGTCACCCCGATCCCATCCCCGGCCCCACCTCCGCCCCGATCGACCCCGACCCCACACATCACCCTAGCCTTACACCTTATCACATCATACACCTCCATCCTCCTCTCCCTAGACATCCCCCCCTCATTATGCCTCATCACCACCGCTTCCTCATAACACACAACACCACCACCGTTACCGCCGTCATCGCCGCCGTCGTAACCGAACTTCTCGACGTTCAACGGCCCGTCGAACGTCGCCTCCATGAGCGCGGTTAACCACGGGCTCATCCCGGTTCGAACCTCGCCCCAGTGGTACAGCACCCACCGGTCCGGGGCGGCACAGACGTTCTTCAAATGCCAGGCGACGAACGGGACTAAGGCGGACAACCCGTGCCATATGTTGCCGTAGTCGTAGTGGTTGTAGGAGACGAACGTCCGTCCGTGGACCAATGTGGCGTTTTTGGGGAGGAACGAAGGGTACGCAAGGGCGTAATAGTTCCACGATCCGTCGTGGTTGTCGTTGCCCTTGATGCAGAGGATCCGTCCGTCGGAGTTGTTCGATGGGAACTGCTGGAATTGGACTTCACCTGGCTGTTGGGTGTCGTAAAGGGAGCTCATGAACCACGTGTGGCCCACGAGGGCGGCATTGGCGAACCGAAGGTCTTTTAGCGGGAGGAACGTGACGGATTCACGGAGCATTTCGGCCATGGTGGTGAGATTGGGGGTGAGATTGTTGGAACCACATGAGGTAGGATCGTTGGTGATTGGGGGTTTTTGCTGCTGCCAATTGTGGAGGAATGAGAAGGAATTTGGGGATTGGGGTAAAGGGGTTTGGAGGATTTTGATGTGGAAGAGGATGAATAATGTGACGCAGGTGGAGCAGAGGTAGACGGAGAGTTTTGGGGAGAAGAAGGACGGTGGTGAACGGGTGGCGGTGGCGGTGGCGGTGGTGGCGGTGGCGCGTGGGGAGTGTTTTTGGTAGAGTGGCATTGGGGATGTTGTGGTGGTGGCGGTGGCGGTGGCGGTGGTGGCGGTGTTGGTGGTGGGGGTGGAGTTGTGGTGGTGGGAGGGGAGGAAGGTCATGTTTATTGAATGAATGATGGGGGTTTGTAGAGATGGAATTTTAATTTTAAATAATTGAAAAAAGAAGTAATAAAATAGTTTTGTTTAATGGAGTTGAAATGGGATTTTGTTGGATCCTATAAAGGAAGCGTGAAGTGCACTCGTTTAGCTTGAAATGGGAGGGATTTTTATACATTCATTTTCTTGCATAAAAGAATTTAATTGTTATGAATAGTATAATATTATTTACTAGGTTATATCCCCGTATATTACACGGGTTGAATAACAAAAATATTAAATATATATTGATGTTGAGTAGAAATTGTAAAACGTTATTTTAATATAACATATGATTAAATTTACGTATGGTTAAGTATTTTGATTTTTTTCTTATTTTTAAAACTTTCGTTTTAAAAAATTGCTTTGAAATTTTTTTTTATTTTATCAGTATTTTGTTGTTTAAAAACTCCGGTTTTGTTTTAAATAAATGTTCTTTTATAAAACTTTTATTTCATAAAAATATTAAATTTAAATATTTCATAATTTAAAAAAGCTTCATTTTTTTATAAAATCATAGTTTTAGAAAAATTTATTTTTGAGAAAATATATTTTTTAATCAAAATACTTAGTTTTTATTTAATGAAAAAATCTTTTAAAAATTATTAATTCAAGGACTTGAATTATAATAGAGAGAGAGAAAGAGATATATTTGGAAATTAGTTACTTGACTTTTAAAAAATAAAATAAATAGTTTAGGCGGGAAAATAATTAGGGGAAGCATTGTGGGAATGTAATGTGTCCCATATTATAAATAATTATTAGTATAGATCAGTATTTTGTTGTTTAAAAACTATAGGTTTGTTTTAAATAAATGTTCTTTTATAAAACTTTTATTTTATAAAAAGATTAAATTTAAATATTTCATAATTCAAAAAAGCTTCATTTTTTTTTATAAAATCATAGTTTTATAAAAATTTATTTTTGAGAAATTATATTTTTTTAATCAAAACACGTAGTTTTTATTTAATGAAAAAGTCTTTTAAAATTTATTAATTCAAGGACTTGAATTTATAATAGAGAGAGAAAGAGAAATATTTGAAAATTAGTTACTTGACTTTTAAAAAATAAACTAAATAGTTTAGGCGGAAATATAATTAGGGGAAGCATTGTGGGAATGCCATGAGTCCTACAATGTAAAGGATTATTAGTATAGATTTATTGATGATTAGTAGGAATTATAAAACGTTATTTTAATATAACATATGATTAAATTTACGTATGGTTAAGTATTTTGATTTTTTTATTATTTTTAAAACTTTTGTTTTAAAAAACTGCTTTGAAATTTTTTTATTATTTTATCAGTATTTTGTTGTTTAAAAACTCCGGATTTGTTTTAAATAAATGTTCTTTTATAAAACTTTTATTTTATAAAAAGATTGAAATTAAATATTTCATAATTTAAAAAAGCTTTATTTTTTTAGAAAATCATAGTTTTAAAAAATTTTATTTTTAAAAAAATATATTTTTTAATCAAAATACTTAGTTGTTATTTAATGAAAAAATATCAAGAGAAAAGGAAACAACCAATCAAAAATCGAAAACACATCTCAAGTTTATGATTTTCACACTCAAAAGTCACCCTTGCCCCTCAACCCACATACTATCCATCCATCCATCCATCTCACATTCTTTTTTTTTTCTCTATATACTTTTTTATCTTGTCCTTCGAAGGGGGCTAGATGGTAAGATGATTGTACCATGAGAAATACAAGTTCAAACCTCTTTAATTATAAGTAACTTCAAAATCATAATAGATTGACTTGATACCCATAAAAGCTGAGTGTTTTCATAATACCAATTTTTAAAAATTATTAATTCAAAGACTTGAATTTATAATAAAGAGAGAAAGAGAAATATTTGAAAATTAGTTACTTGACTTTTAAAAAATAAAATAAATACTTTAGGCGGGAAAATAATTGGGGAAAACATTATGAGAATGACATGTGTCTCACATTGTAAATGATTATTAGTATAGATATGGAGGAAGAATGAATCAGAAAAAAATTTTAATTTCTCTTTTAACCTAAAATTTCTTCAAAATGACTACTAAGATTTTTTTATCAAAATGTTCGCTCCAAACAAGGCTTCGGTGTCTCCATCTCATTAGACAAGGCGTGAACGTCTAGCCACTCAAAATCATACACGTGTTCTATAAAGACACCCACCAACGCTGGAGGAACCTGACACCACAAAAATACACGTGTATATTTTTGGGTGGCCCACTATACAAGCGTCTGCGTCCTATGTAAAGAAGCGTCGGCGCCTTGTTTGGAGGGTATGTTTTAAAAAAAATATATTTGAAAGGAATATTTTGAGGAAAATAAATGGAAAAAAATTCCCATAAGAAAACATGCGATTGTATGCGGCCATTAGATATATTTTTATTGAAATTTAACCTACAAGTTGTTTAGTTTTTCAGGCATAAAAGCACTATACTATACAATAAAGTAGTAATTAAATGAAAAAGCAAGGAAAGGGGGAACTTCCATGATCCTTTCAAGTTTAAAGTCACCATCAGAAGTGGTACACCTTTACGTACGTTGATTCAAACGGGTAACCATACACTGGATTTGATTTTGAAGGAATAATATCATCAAAATTCCACTCATATAAAAAGAATATTCATTTTGACCAATATCCCTTGATTTATTATCCTATTCTATATTGATTTTAGATTATTAGTAGATTTTTGCTTGGTCACAATTGTTAATCTTTAATTAAAAAGTTTTATTTACAAATTTGGTCACAAAGTTGAATAAACGGTGATCACCTTTACCACATTAACATCCACAATTTTTTATGTTATTTTTTAAGTTAACTACGTGAAATTAAAGGTATACAACTAAACACGTTTTAATTGTGAGCGACAAACTCAATTCATTCTATATTAATGTAATGAATGTATCTAAACAGCATAAGTAAAAATTTATGCATCAACAAGTTGAGGTGATGATATGATACTAGAAAATAATTTGATAATGTGGTATAGTTTGTGTTTTTTTTTTCATTATAAAACCCATTTTCACTTATATTTATAATTTTACAGTTTGTTTAGACGTTGACACTTGTGTAATTAAGCTATTTCACATATTTTTACAACACTAACTTGTTCAAGAATCATTCAGATCTTTTTCCTCTCAACAACATTAATCTATACTCAATCATTACTTAGGGTTTTTGCCGTTTTCTACTACCAATGGATAAGAGTAGTCATTCTTTTTTCATGAAATTGTACACGTTTGGCAACAAGGATGGTCAAATCTAGGGATTTAGCATCGCGGTTAACATTACAATAAAGGCTGTTATTATTTGTGTTATAGTTGTAAATATAATTCTAACAAATTGTATTTATGTGTATGTATACATTACGAACATTGTTTGAGAGTAACCTTGTTCTGTAAAGAATATATTTACATATGTTTTACAAATAGTTATTGGATTTTAATGATCTCAAGTTTAATTTATTGGTTAGAATTAATTCCAAATTAGGAAAATGTTTGCAGACACTCATAACTTTAAGCATATTTTCCTCTAACGATCGTATACTAACTGAGAGTTAACCCTTGTTAGTTTTTTTAATGAAATAGTGCCAACTTTGCGCTAGTTTTCAACTCTACCGTCCCCCAACCTCCATCATGTCCATTTTTCGATGTCTAGCTTTCTTCGTCACCTGAAATCTAGCTCCAACGAGTTAAGTGGTTCAGATCAAGAGGCGAATAATGACGAATTTTAGAGTGCGAAAGTTTCAGATTGACGGTTCAGATGGTTAATATAAACTTTTTGCTTAGTGTTTTGACCATATAAACAGTCGACGCCATAAAAAACTAGCGGTATTAACTCTCAGTTAGCAATGGATCGTTGAAGGAAAATAAACTCAAAGTTGAGAGTGTTTGTAAACATTTATTGAGTTGGATTAATCCCGACCAATAAATAAAAGTTAGGATTATTAAAATCTAATAACTCTTTTACAAATTATGTGTTAACTATTTAAATTTATGGACATGAAGCTATATTAATTAATAGGATTGAATTTTAATTTGCATATATTGATGTTTGAACTTCACACTTTCATACTTTGTGAGGTGTAATTTCTTTAGTCATCAACCAATGTTTTAGTTAAAGAAAGTTATAGTTTTTAAGAATGAGCCACATGCAAAGTATCTAAAGTTTAAAATTTATAATGAAGTATTCAAATATATAGATATATTTATGAGTAAAATGCTATTTTCGTCCCTGACGTTTTGTTGAATTTGCCATTTCAGTCCAAAAACTTTTTTTTTTGCCATTTCAGTCACTGTAGTTTACCAAATGTTACCATTTTCATCCACTCCACAAACACCGTTAAAACTTCGTTAAAACTCTATTAAGTATGAGGGTATTTTAGTGTTTTTGAGCACCCTAATTATTCAATTAAAACAAATCAATCAATTAATATTCAATTAAAATTTAAAAACACATGAAACGACTAGCGAGACCAGCCGCTTCGATTTAAAAGCTTCGATTAACTCTAACCCATGTTTTTCGATTGAGGTTTGCCGTGAGATTTCAATTAATCTTCACGTTTTGTTCGAATGTATACCGTTATTTGATTGAGGTCTGTTGTAGGATTGAGGTTTGTTGTTGACATTTTTTCTTTGATTGAGGTCTTTGAACGTGACAGTAGCACAGCTCAATAAAACAAATAGTGACAACATTAGAGCTCAATCGAACAACAATACACGTTCAAACAAAATGTGAAGATTAATTGAAATATCATAGCAGACCTTAATCGAACAACATGTGTTAGAATTAATCGAAATGATCGGTCTCACGAGTCACTTCATGTGTTTTTTTAGTTTTAATTGAATTTTGATTGATTAATTTATATTAATTGGATAATTTGGGTGTTGAAAAAGACTAAAATACCCCTTATTTAACGGAGTTTTAACAGAGTTTTAACGGTGTTAGTGGAATGGATGAAAATGACAACATTTAATAAACTACAGTGACTGAAACGGCTAAAAAAAAAGTTTTTAGATTGAAATGGTAATTTCAACAAAATTTCAGGGATGAAAATAACACTTTACTCTATATTTATTTGTGCATATAGATCTATAAAAGCAAAGTTTCGTTTCCATATTTTAAAATAAAAAATGTTGAAAATAGTTCTTTAATTAGAACGGGTAAATTAAGGGCAAAGGCTTGCGTAACGTGTGCAATAATATTTGGAATTCTTTTTCAAATAGAAGCGAAGGAAGAAAATTTCTATAAATTGGATGTTTTTTAATTCTTGAGGTTGTTACTTGCTCCTTCATTTATATATCTAAATTATTAATAGGATTATTTGGCTACTATAGTAGTTTGTAAGTTTTATGCCACTCAAATGATAAAAGGAAAGTTTGTTAGCGGAGCAAGGCAATGATAATAATAAAATTATATTACCTGAGAATAAAATGATGATTTATGTAATAGAAATTTGGAATGTGAATATTTAACGCAAAAACAAATATTTTACGTTTATGCAATTAGTCTAAACGGATGCAAGTCAGTTTTAAGTCAAAAATACAACCATGTTTAGCTAAACAGGTCGTATATGAATATGCCAGAAAAATTTTCGACTTGATCCCTTTAACCCAATTATCTTTTTATTTGTTCTAGTTATGCTTTATGTCATTGTTAGGTATTTTTGTGAAGTTAAAGGTAAAACATAAATTGACATTAAGTTTCACAAATTAAACATGATTGTTTTAACCCTTGTATTTTAATTAGTTATAAGTTTAGAGTATGAAAATGTAAATAAATAATAATAAATTTCTGGTTAAATGGGTAAGTTTTGTATCAATCAATGATATTCATCAAGTTCATGCCTCTAACACCATGTTTGGGTTTGGGTTTTTTTCTGGTTTTCTTGACAAATTTTAAACTATGTTGCGCTTAATAGCCGCCAACCCATGAAAACGACCCTTTTTACATCTCCACTAGAAATCATGTGATCTTTTAATGACGAAGAATGAGGACAATTAAAGAGATTAATCTTATATATTTTCTTTCATTTCATGTAAATCTTATTTATATAAAATGGTAATGACAAAATTACAAGCATCGAACAAATAAATAAACATGCAAACCAGCTCACTCGTAAAGTTAAAATGTATTTGATATTCATTTTAGCATATCATGCATTTCAAATATTTGAAAACTAGGTCATCTAATTGATTGAATCGTCCAACTTATTTGAACATCAAAGACAGCATACACTTGAGTTTCTATGATTGTATGCTGTTTATACTGAAGATAGCTTGCCACCCGCTCAATGCTCACTCGGAAAATTAGTGCTTGGAAAATGCTCATTCGATTTTAGAGCCAAGCACGAGCAAAGATCCGCTCTGTTTTGCTCGACTTGTGAACAGTCCTATACTATATAAGTTTTTCTTTTAAAACGGCTTCTATACTATACAAGTCAAGTGCCCTTATTACTTCATGTGTATACAAAAACAAGTTCAAGTTTTTTTAAGCCACTCTCATTCTTGCCGACATATATAGCCCTTTATGCATAAGCATTTGTTCAAACAAGTAAATATAACGAGAAATACCTAGCTTTACCTTACAATACAGGTCTCAGCATATTCATTGGATGATGTATAACATATGCTCCAACCTTTCCATGATAAATTGTCACTTAACTATTAAGTCCTTGAATCTTTAGCGTTTGTCTTTATTTATCTTCATTCTTGTTTCATTATGTATTTCTTTTCATATAGAAATTCTTTTTTAGAAAATAATTCACAAGTTAACAAATTTTTGGTCAACAAAAATCATATTCAAAAGATAAATAAATAATTGAGTTTATAAAAAAATAGTCAAAAGTTTGAAAAAATTAAAAGGTTTGACTTCAATTGAAAACTATATTCTTTTTTCCTGAACAAGTGAAAAGTCTTGTAATTGGCTTTTACTTAACCCACTATCAAATAAGACCCCAGCCTCTCAAATCCCACCCATATTCCACTGGGTTCATTGGCTGACTTTGTTGTTAAATCTTGTTGACTTTGACAAAAAAGTCAAAAAACAATAACAATAAACATGTCAGAAGTGGGATTTGAACCCACGCCCTCTCTCGAAGACCAGAACTTGAGTCTGGCGCCTTAGACCACTCGGCCATCCTGACATTTGTTAAATTTTGTAAAGGGTTTATAATTAAACGAAATCAGTGAACCATAGGTTCGGAGGACTTGTGTTCATATTGACCCATTTGCTGCTTGATCCGAAGTCCACCTATGCCATTGTTGGTTAAGAGTCTTAGAACACCGTGAGCCAACTGTCGCGGCATCGATGTCGCAGGTTTGGGCCGTGGCAACGGGTAAAGATTGATCACTAGTACACAGATTCTATGTTTAAAGTTTTTTTTTGCGTAGGATTAGTGGACTCGTAGGCTCGATGAGACCCTGCGAAGCAACTCTTTTGTTACTTCTCGAGTTCTTTCTGATTACTCGAATAGAACTACATTCCAACATAAGCTAATCTTTTAATATCTAGAATTCAAATTTGATGAGAAAATAATATTAGAAATTAAACGAGTTAGTTGTCGAGACTCGAGAGTACGACTCGATTTAATTTTAAATATTATTTGGGCTGTTACTTGTAGTTGTATAGTTGTATTATAAGAACTAGAATTGTTACCGCGCGATGCGGCGGATTATGATGTAAACTTAATAGCAAATTCTAATCAAATGTATATTTGAGTAACATTAAAGTATAATTGCTCCAAATACAATTAGAATACATAATTAAACAATTACAGACCAAACTTCATGTTTTTATTACAACACATGCATTCAAATAACACAAACTGTTAAATCAACCACATGAAAACAGGAAGCATAATAATTGCATAATACTTCAACTAATAATTTTTAATTAATACGAAGAGAATCAAAGTGGGATATCAAACCTAAGCAACATTCAATTACTGATATGCTTTCATTTGCTACCTCCAGTTCATTTGGTCAGCCATTAGTCAATAAATATGTGTGCATAACTACATACCTCAAAAGGAAAAAGAGTAATCGAGACTCAAGCTAACTGTGATTGAAATCCTTGTTTACCTAAGCAGATAGGCAAAATACAGCACCACTAACACCTATTAAACAAACCAAAAGTCTATGAAACCTCTTTGCAATTACTTTGTAAGTTCATATTAAATGGTTTAGCTATAATGGTCAAAATGTTCAACATGGAACACTTGGTAAGGAGAATTAGAAGAGAAAATTCAAGTTGTAAGAAAAAGGACATACAAAAATCACACACTCAATACATGATAAATACACTCCTGAATTTAAACCAACATCACGAATCTAGGCGATCCTAATCTTATGAATATCACATGCTTCAATCAAATATTTGATTAAAAACCCAATAACAGGCAACTCATAATCTTCCAATGAATTCAAGCTTAAAGCAAACCCGGGGTTTTCTTATTCCATCCAAAATTATAAGCAACAAAAAATGGAATCAAAAAGCAAGTACTCAAACAACTAATGTAAAATGAAAAACACACTCTAGAATAGCTGCGCGGCGGAGGTCGAGCAGCAAAGAAAAGTAACACTAATTCAGCCCTGACAAATTGTTGATAACAAAGACACTTGAATCAAAAATTAAACAGGGAGATGTTTGGGGAACTCAGTGAAGATAGAACCCCAGGCTTAGCCATTTGATCCTTACCTATTTTTCCTGATTCACTCCATATATCACGGCTTTTTGACACCCGAATCAATAGTATAGTACAACCTTCAGCTTAGTTCCCTCTATTGCGGTTTCACAGGCTCCGTATCTCCAAATCATCGGCACTCGATTTCGCCATTTCTTTCTATGCGTATCGTGTATTTTCATATGTAATAGAAAAGATATCTGTGATTTAGGTCGCCTCAGTTGTAAATGGCGACGAGAGGAGGAGGAAGGGTGGTGCCGACGATGAAGATTGAATGTTTGGCTGATCACCGTCTTCTCTCAATGTTGTTGTTGTCAGGTTTTTCTTTCTCCTTCTCAATATCTCTGTATCTGATAACGGAAAGGCGACGACATTTTTTGAGGGGTTTGTGTGTAAATTGGTAAACTTTGGTGGCAATCTAGAAAGTCACTAAAGGTCACTATAGTCACCGACAATGAAGAATTTTACATATATAATTGAGTTTAAATGAAGTGGGCTTCAATCTTAATAGGATATTGATTTGGTCCACAAACGGACCAACGCAGCCGAAGAAAGGGACCTGCCGAGGGTTCTTTTGATCCCATCTTTGGGTCAACATAAATTTACATTTATATTAACACATCACATCAAATGATGAAAAATTATATTTTAAGTACAGTTTATAATGCTTATCGTAAAACCAAATGTTACATCACCATTATTTATGTCTCTGACTCTCTGTCCATTTCTTCTTTAGAGGATGACATTAATGGTGTTGTCGGCGGTTCTCATCGGTGGATGCCATGCACGCCTTCCCAACCGTTGTTCACCACCCCGTGCACTACCGCCCTTTAAGAGCTCCTCTATCATCATCGGCTTGCATCTATGAATTCGGTTTGTTTGTAACCGTTGCAACAATGCTAGGGGCGGTTGCCGGTTAGGCTCCCTTCTGTGGTTGAGATGGACCAGGCGGCGGTCCTATTTCCTCCTTGCCTTCGTGTCCCTCCGATACCTATTTAGGGTTTTTAGATTTGCACCACGTTTAGGGTTGGCGACAACAATGGTGGTGCAATCGCCATTGCTGTCCCTTTGTTATGTAGATTATGGTTATTATTATTATTTATTGATTATATAATAATACAATAATAATTCAATAATAATATTTGTTTATTGAATTATATTTGTTTTATTAAATTATATTTGTTTATCGAACTAAAATCTATCCAGTTAACTTTGACACATTACTTTAACCTCCTTAAGTTTGTAAAGTTTCAGATTTACCTCAGTATAATTTTTATTTAAAAAATAAATCTTTTAAGATTAGTATTTTTAGGTATGTGTCGGTATATGTCGAGTTAGGTATAAAACGTTTTCATGCGTATTTTTATGCATGCTTTGAGATGTTTACATTTCGATGTTCACTTACTTTTTGATGTAAGTTTTGTTCGGAAATGAGTCGGGTAAAATGTTTTAATTCGACGGTATAAATCTGAGATACTGTACGTTTCAACTAGATATGGTTTGGAAACAAGTCTAGACGATCGTAACCTAGGTGTTTTTAGTGTATGCTTTGACGTTGTCTATGTTCCGCCTTAATTTTGTTTGAAAAAAAAGCGGGTGAAGTATAATACATTTTCGTTCAACGGTATAAATTCGAGTTATTTTACGATTCGACATGAATTTAATCCGGAGACAAGTCGGGTTCAACAAATTATCTATTTAATAGACTATTCAATTTTTACTTTTGTATTATTCAATCTATAAATTTTCATAAGAATTTACAATTTTTAAAATAATAAGTTCAAATATTTTGTAAATTATTAAAAAATTAATACAACTTAATTTTTTTAAATATAAGTAAGAAAAGAAATGAAAAGCACTTGGCCGGACCCCATAAGCGTCTAACTCTAGCCACAAACACATCACCATAGACGACAAACAAACGACCTACCCCAATGCTTAAAAATCTCATTCAACCCTCAAAAATAGACATGGTGGTTTTTTCAAGATGTTAGACTACCCACATTAATGATTCAATTAGTGATTCAATTAATTCAACTTAACTTTTATTAAAAATAATTTGGTTATCATCCACCTACCCAACACAACCTAACTCGATGTTTCACTTAGATTCACAACTCAACTCAACTTAATTTTTATTAAATAAATATGATATATGATTAGTTTTACGATACTAAAATAATTATTATATGTTAAAATGAATTAATTAATTATTTTTAATACAAAAATAAATAATTTATTTGTTTTTAAAATTAAAATTATTATTTTAAATTCATCAAACAAACTGAAATAATAAAATGCACCAAATTACATTCATAGTTATTTTAAATTCATCAAACCGATGCTATCAAAACCATATCCTTACTCAGAATTCAACTCAACAAACATCTTCATCAATCTTTGTGTATTTTAGCACCTACATCCTTACTTTATTTAATCATTTTCAATTTTATCATATCAAGTTTATCCTACTTTGAATACTTCACCAAACTCCTTAGATGAAAAAATATATTATTTTTATCCATTTGCAGACTTCATACAGGTCTAATCTATACTCCCATGTAGGCTTGTAAACAAATCAAACGTTCAGCATATAGTTCATGAATCGTTCGGCTGAAAATTCGTTTATGTTAGTTCATTTAATAAATGAACGCACACAAATAAGAAAATTATGTTCGTTTAGTTAAACGAATGAACATGAACAGATGTTGCGTTCTTTCATTTATGTTCATGAGTGTTCGATAATGTGTTCGTTAACGTTCGTTTATGTTCGCTCATTTAAAAGTTATGTTTGAGATAATTATGTTAAATACTTATTTATCTTTAGTGGATATTACATAATATTTGCGATTTTAATTATATAATCAATATATGATGGTTTGTATTTGTTTGATTTAAGAAATTTTATTTGTGTTCATTATGTTCATGAATATTTGTTGAGATTGCTGCACATGAAACTCCTCTAACAAGGTAGGCTGATCTAAGTTTTGAAATGTGCTCAAATAATCAGTTTAGTCCCTCATTTTAGTTTTCTCAAACCATACATCCCTGTTGATGACTATTTTGTTCTTAGTAGCATCAAAGATTTTGTATGCCTTTGTTCCTTCTTCCACTCCCAAATACACCACGGGTATAATTCTATCATCAAGTTTCTTTATCATTGATAACATCACTTTGACATACCCAACACACCTAAACACTCTTAAGTGCTGCAGATTTGGCTTTCTTGCCTTAAGTGCCTCATAGGGAGTGTTATTTTTCAAGGTTTTTTTCTGTACTCTATTCAAGAGATAGACTGAATTCCTAACTCCCTCATCCCAAAAGCACTGTGGCATTTCCATTGCTTTCAGCATGCTTCTAGTCATATTCAGAATGGATCTGTTTCTCCTTTCAACCATTCCATTTTGCTGAGGTGAGTATGGAGCTGTCAGTTGTTTGTTTATTCCATGTTGTTCATAGAACCCATTGAACTCCTGAGAGGTGAACTCCCCTTCCCAATCAGACCTCAGGCCTTTTATTTTAAGGCCCAATTGATTTTCAACCTTCATCTTAAACCATTTGAAGGTCTCAAATGCTTAGTCTTTACTTTTTAGTATGTATACCCACATAAAACTTGTGCAATCATCAACTAAAAGCATAAATACCTATTTCCAACCTATGTAGATGGACTAATTGGTCCATACAGATCCATAGAAACAAGCTGTAAAGGTTTCTCTAACCTATAAGGGGAGTTTGCTGGAAATGGGTGTCTTATGCGCTTCCCTGCCATGCAAGCTTCACACAACTTTGTTGGGCTGTCGATTTTTGGAACTCCCAACACCATTTGCTTGGTTGTCATCATTCTTATTGAGTCAAAACTCACATGACCCAATGGGCCATGCCACAACCAGGGTAGATTGGTAATTTCTATTTGAAAGCACATAGGTGATCCAACTTTGAGCCTTATTTATTAAAGCCTATTAGGGGACCTCTCAACCTTCATGAGTAGTGTTCCATTCTGCTCATACAACCACAAGAACTGCTCCTTCATTTTGACTTCACATCCCCCCTCAGTCACCTGCCCAAGATTTAGTATGTTGCTCTTTAGGTGAGGAATGTAATAGACATCTGTGAGTAGCCTATGCTCGCCAGTTTTCCCTTCCAAGATAACAATTCCTCTCCCATGGATTTCAACGCTAGAGTTGTCTCCAAATTTCACTTTCCCCCCACATTTTTATCCAAACTAGCAAATACTGAGTGATCACTGCTCATGTGATTTGAAGCCCCATTGTGAAAATACCAATGTGAGCTATCATTTAAGTTCAGTGTATCTGGTTCAAACAAAGTGGGTAGCACCTTATGCTCATTCGTAACACAATCTCCTTCTTGTCTTCTTCGTGAGCTGTCATTAAAAGGGAAGGTTCCTCAACCTCTACTTGTGCCATATTTGATACTGGATCTTGAGTCTTTAGGTGTTGGCACACAGATCCATAGTGGCCTTATTTCTCACCTTTAAAACATTTTATTTTCGACTTATCTTTCTTGAATTTCTGAGGCCTCAAGTGATCACGATCAACTTCTTTTCCTTTTTGAACTTATCTTGTCTTATCATTCGAGCGTTGATTACCATCCTTGTTTTTAGTACCTCACTTCTTGGTTCTTGACTCAAGTTCCTTTCTTTTGGACTGCCATTCTTCATATGTCACAAGCAATTAATCTTCCTTTTAACTTGATTGCTTATGCTTCATGCCAGTTCTTTCTTCAAATGCTTTCAGCCTTCCGATTTCTTCCTAAAGAACCAGTGTCTCCAGATCCACAATTGCTCAATAGATGCAATAATTTGAATTAATCTATCATGCACAACATCCAAGAAATTCCGCACTAAGACAGATTCTTTATAAGGTTCTCCTAATTCTGACGCCTTTGATGATTTCGCGCTTAACCTTCCTGCGAAATCATCAATGTTCTCACCGTCCTTCATCTTCAAGTTCTGAAACTCGATCTTCATGGTTTGTAATCTTGCCTTCTTGACACGATCAACACCAATGAATCTGGATTTCAATGTATTCCCGATCTCTTTTGATGTTGTCAAATTGGCTACCTTAAGAACCATTTCTTCCGGCATCGCTTGGAAGATATATGCTATCGCTACATTGTTCTTCTTCGCATCGACCTGAGCCCCCTCCGCCGGTTCCACCACTTCCCACAAGTCGTGAACATTGAAATTACTTTCAATTTTATGGTCCAAATTGTGTAATTCGTGGTTGTGAGAAATGGACATTGAACTGGAATTGTTGTGTAATTCTCTCGGACCGCAACCGCGTTCACATTCGGCTTTGCTCTATCATCTTCGTTCTTCGTTGATAAGTTCTTCTAAATTAGTTAGCCAGTCTTTCGATTCAAGAACTACAAGCTTCTTCCTTCTTCCTTCCTGAAGCTCTGATACCAAATAAGAACAGGTACCAAAGAATGATTACGAAGAATTCAAATGTAATTTTGATTGATTAGGAACTAAAGTTCGTTAACAACTACTTATAACACCAAAATAGAAAACTTACAACTCTAGTCCCTCAACTATGTTGGAATTACAAACTATAACAAACTAACATTATGTAGATAATATTTCATTATCTCCGTCATGTTAGAGAGATGCAACAAAAGTTCCATCCATTCTCTTGTTAACTAACTTCTTATGTTGTTGAGTATGATACCATTTATAATATGAGCTAAAGAGGTTTTCAAAGTTACATTAACGAGGTTTACAAAGGTACTTTAACGAATCCTAGAATTTCAAGAACATCATGTTCGTTTTATTTATCTCAACATCTTGTTGAGTCCTTACATCATCTTCAGTATTTGAAGGCTTTATAGTGCTTCTTTCTTAAACAAAATATGGGCATCACTCCTGTTTTTTTTTTTTTTTTTTTTTTTTTTTTTTTTTTTTTTTTAAATAGGAGTATTCACTTCTTTTAATCTTCTTGCAAACTAAAAATCTTGAAAAACTTATATAACTAAGTTTTGTTCTTCAAACCTTCTACCTATTTCTCTCATAGATTCATCAAATTCTTGCATTAACATTCTAGGACCTAGATTGACATCATCATGTCTTATATATCTTGGTCTCGATGAACTTGGCCGGAATATACATCAGTTGAAACATACACATCCTTATCATCTTGTTCTACAACCATCTCTCATTTACCTTTCCTCTGGATAGCTTTTTCTTCTTGAGAAATGTTATCATCAGGATTAGCTTGAGAAGATGTAGCTTGTTGAGAATGAACACTCTCCTGGCCAATATTATCGCTCTCACATAGAATCGAATCCAAGGCAACAAATGTAAACTTTTGCCAACTGAAACCAACCTCAAGCCACTTTCAATCAATCACCCACACTCAAGGTTGTTCATGAAAAAAAAGTAAAGAAACTCTGATTAGTATTTTGTTTATGTTCTTATGTTAAATATATATAAAATAAGTAGTATGTGTATGTTTTCTAAGAAGAACTCTGATTTTATATATTGTTTTAGACTGGAAAGTAGGTATCTTTTGTGTTCAAACTCATTATCATGTTAAAACCTTATGTGATCAAGTTTTGTTACCTTTTAACACCTTAAAATTATTAAACACCTTGTGTAACATACTTGGTTTTTGTAAATGTAATTCTTTGAATGTATGCTAAAAGAATACTTATGATAGTCATTTTATGTTTAATTTTTTCAATACACACTTACTCTTATCATAATGTAACAAAAGATCATGTGATCATTTGTTTACATGCATACTTGTAGAACTAAACTATGCTTATTACATTTTATGGGTTGAGTTAAAATGAAACCAAAATAAATTATGAAAACCAATAAACCAAATCACCAACTTTAATTGTATTAGATTAATGGCTCATCTTTTTTTGAATAGAAAAATAAAAGCTTGAACTATTGTAAAACCATGTGCACAAAAAGTCAAAAAAAAAAAAAAAAAATGAGATATTGATCTTAATACATCAAAGGTGTAGATTTGATCTTAATACATCAAAAGTAAAGATTTTATTTATTAGTTATGAACATTAAAGGCTTAGACATTTTATTTTATGACCAATGATAACTTATAATCACTTTATGCTAAATTGTTTTAATTAATTTTACACATCACACAATACTACATGTTACAAGAGCACTTCCTAGCCCTTCTATTAATCGATTTTTGTAACACAATGTAATGATTTATTTATTTAATATATTTTTATTTACTTACAAATTTCAATCATAACCATTATTTGAAAAACTTGTAACTCACCGTTAACACCATTCATAACCTCCTCCGAACCTCAACTATAAAAACAAACATTAGACCTCATTTTTCCTTTTCTCATTTTCTATAACCTCACTCACAAAGAAATCTTCTCTCATCATTTGGCTTTGATCAATTCTTTTACAAGTGTTTTCAAGAACTTTTTAGTGCTAAGGTAATCTTTAATCTTCTTTTGTTTTAAGATTATGCATTTATTTTATGTTGTTTCAATTTTCTTTATTTTGTTTTAGTCTAAAGAACCATCCTAATATCTAAACCTACTATATAATAGTATGATGGATGCAAGTATTATAAAGGATGAACAAGCTCATCAATGACTCGATTTACTTATTTTTCTCATGACTTCATGTTCTCACTTTATTCTTTCTTTTACTAAATCTATTTTTATTTTAATCATAATTATTTGATTATTAACTCTAACCCTCATTAACCCTCTAACATTCGCTAACACGTCGAAATTAAGCAAATAACAAGCCAACATAAACAAAGAATCTCGTTTACATGTTGACGACTATACTGCCACATTTAGTTAAGCCACACGATTGTTTCTCTTAACAATGGCTATGCCAACGTCTTGGAACATTCTTTGGAACTAAAATGGACTTTAATTACTATATATTGACATACTAAGACTTGTTTTAACTCTAACATTTGACCCATTTGTAATATAAACCCGAACCCATTTGGATCAATGATGTAAATCAAATTCAACATTTAACCCATTTGTTGTTATTTATGAGTTATAACTATTAAATTAAAATAAATAATTAAATTGCAAGGTTTTTAATAATTTATAAAGTTTCATAAATAGTTTGATTATTCTTCAAATTAAAATTTTATAAAATTAAAAGGTTAAATTGTATTTTGTAAAACTTAGTTTAGAAAGTTCTATCATAAAATAATAACACTCAGAAACATTAGGGGCCTAAGTGTAATTTAATAAAACAAAACCGAACCACCCGCCCATTAACTCCCATCTCCTACCAAGTCCCCACAAAGCTCCAGCGAGCTCCGGTGATCCCCAAACCTGATTGTGATTCTAACCTGTACCCCATATTAAATTTGAATATATCAACGGTAACAGTTTGTCCAAATCAAAATGATGAAGTCATTCAAATAAAATTGTTTCAACTCAAAACCTAGTAAATTGATTCAAATTATCAAATTGAAACGCAGCTACAATCTTTATTACAATGATATCTTTATCAATTGGTCAAGAAACGTTCAAATCATTCTATAATCAACCACAACCTCCAAATCAAGTATCATAACTCATTTGATATGAAACATCCTCCATTGAGATTATATAAAAGGGGAATCACCCAAGTTGAATCCTCTTAACTCTTTGATCATTCAATTTTTTTTCAAAACACACACACTACATCATCGATCACCATCTTCATCTTGTGCTCTAACTCAGTTGAATTATACATTCTAGAGCTTATAAGTTATAATTGATAGAGAACTATTGATACTTATCATTTTCATAAGCTTTTCAAGTCATCAACTTGGATTAATATCATCATCATCTCTCGAATCGATCTTATGTCCAACCACAATTAGTTCATTTTTATACCATCAATTTGATCATTAATTAGGTAATTAAACAAACCCGCATACACGTTACGATACATATATCGAAAGCCCTAAAGTTGATTTCATTATCTATCAATTTGTTGTTGGATTGGTGGAATTGAAACTATGGTTTATTTGGATTTGGGGAAACTATTCGGTTATTGTTTTTATATATTATAAAGTGAATTCTAATCAGACTAAGTGCTTCTGTCCAACCGGTTAACATACATGTCTTTAACACATGGGACTCGGGTTCGACCCTTGGCACCCTCAAATCCTTTTTAAACTAATTTTTCAAATAAAATCAATTCTATAAAATGTTAATATATTATTATATTAATATAAAAATTATTTTATTAAATAATAATGACCTTTCTAAAAGTTTTAATTTCATATTTTACAATCTTTTAGTAATTACTAAGATGGTGTTTGTTTTTGAATAGGTAAAATGTCTGCAGTCTGCGGACCAGATCTGCAAACATTTATAGCAGAAGAGGTGGACAAAACCTTTGCAGTCTGCAAGAAGAATACTGTTTGCTTTTTAACGTCTGCAGATTATTAAAATAAACTAGTGGTGGTGTATGGATGGTGGTGATGGTGGTGGACGGCGGCGCTCGATGATGGTGGTGGACGGTGGGTGGTGGTGGTGGTGGGTGGTGGCCGACGGTGGCTGGTGGCGGAGGTGGACGGGGGTGGCGGCAGACGGTGGTGGTGGCGGACGGTGACTGGTGGCGGAGGTGGACGGTGGTGGCGGCGGCCGGTGGTGGTGGTGGTGGGTGTTGGTTGGTGTTGGTGTTTAAGAAGAGGTCTGCAGACCTTAGAAGTGGCTGGACCAAGTCTACACCAAAAAGAGGTCGCACATACATTTTTTAATGAAATGTCTTTGAAAAAACAAACAGTTTGCAGATGGGAATGTCTGCACGTGGTCTGCGCGGCGCAGACAAAAGAGCCTGCACAAATATTTTTCAGAAAAACAAACACCCCAATTCATTTATAAGTGTTAGATTTTATAAAAATTATTTTAAGTCGTATATAAATTATTACAAATTATTTTATATTAATATTTTATAAATCATTTAAATAATTAATTATTCAACTACTTATTTCCATGACAAAGTTAATGTTAGTTGAAGTCAGACTACATTCTGCCAAAATTTTAGTAAGGCACTTTTGTGCATTTTTAAAACTATCAAAGCATTAAACGTGTTAGAACATTCCAAGACTTCGGCATAGACATCATTTAGAGAAACAATTTTGTGGAATAACCGAATGCGGCGGCATAGCCGTCCATGTGCAAACGGAATTGTTTGTTTACATTAGCGTGTTGTTGGCTTGATTTAGGCATGTTAGTGATTGTTAGAAGGTTAGTAAATGTTAGAAGGTTTATGATCAAATGATCATGATTAAAATAAAAGAGATTTAGTAGAAATAAGAATGAAAGTAAGAAAATAAAGTCATTAGAACAATAGTGAAATAAGTCATTGATGGACTTGTTCCTCATTCATATTCCTTGCATCCATCATAGAACAATATAGATTATGCTTGTAAATTAGGATGGTTCTTTAAAATAAAATAAAAAACATTGAAACAACATAAAAATAAATAATATAAAAGCACTATAAGATTACCTTAGAATTAGATAATTCTTTATATTACTTGTAAAAGAAATTTATCAAAACCAAAAGATGAAAGAAAGGTTTTTCATGAGATTTTTAGAGAATGGGCAAGTGAAAAGTGAGGCATAAACCTTGCTTTAATAGTTGAGGTTAGGAGTAGGTTATGAATGATGTTAATGGTGAGTTAAAAATCTTTTAAAAGGGGGTTATGATTGGAATTTAAAAAAGAATATAAACTTAAATATAATAAATAAATAAAAGAATAATTATAATTTAAACTCTAAATTGTTAAAACTCTAATTTGATTTAATCAACTTATAGTGTTTATAAAATCTTTATAAACTTTATAAATCTCACAAAAACTTTGCAATTTGATTATTTATTTTAAATGAAAGTTTAACATCTTATAAATATTAATAGCCTTTTAAAATTTATTTTATAAATTATAAAATCAAATTAAATTGATTAGGTGACATATTTATTGTATTTGAAACACAAAAATAAATAAAATGACTAACTAATGAATTTGGTTTACAAGATTGACTCAAACGGGTTCGGGTTTGGGTTCATAGTTTGAAAATGGGTCAAATATTACAAAACACAATTTTCTATGTAATAATGTGGAATAGTAAACATTTGTAAAACCATAAAATATAATTGCGCAAACATGGTGCCCAATGAAAAGTAGTAAATGTAAATGAGTTTGCTTTCAGATTATAAAGATAATGCATGAGCCTCAGATGTGCAACCTTTGCCTTAAGCGTGACGACCATCTGAGAAAACATGCTAAAGTGTCAACACAGGGTTGATTAGTTCACAAGTTTACAAAACAAGTATAAAAATCTAGTGCACAGATAAAGTACACAAAATAAACCAATGTAGATAGCTAGTCTACAATTCATATTACTAAAGTGTATGAAGTTTGCGACCTAAGCAGACAATGTATACCTCGACATAGTAAATAGGTCAAATTTACACCCGTTTGACCTCCAGTCGTGTTAGCGTGACTAGAGCGGCACCCAGTAGTACTACTCAGAAATTACCTCGCTTGTAGTCACTAAACTAACAATCCGAAAAGTGAGTACTTGAATGGTATCAACACTAAGAAAACATGTGATCTTACAGTATTATTATATCCAGAAAAGGTATTTAAGCATGTTCTCTCTCGAAAAAGAGTACAATAGCATAAGTGGGGTTGTAAAACTTACCTTAGAATGCAAACACCAAATGTAAAAACTAAAATCAAATTGTCATCTAACAAATGTAGGTCCGTAAGTGTGTGTACCAAATGGCCAAATGAACCCCGTTGTATCCAAACAACTTAAATTGTTATTTTGTTTAAGAAATTTTTGACCAGTTTGACAAAGTAGGCTTTTTGACCAAAATTGCCCATACTAACCTAATGACCCGTTGGTGATTCAAATAAGTAAAAACATGTTCAATTATGCTCAAATACTGCAAATAATGATTCATATAAATTTTCATTTCGGAAATTTATTTTTGAAAAGTTTCTATTTTTGGAAAGTATAACCTCGAAACACATGTGTAATTCATTTCCCAAATCATGAAGCATATCACAACAAACATTTCAACTATGTACGTATTTCATCTAACAAACATCTATAGCTGTTAATACAACCTAAAACATTATCATACCCAAAGTTTTCTAATTTAGATAGACATGTACACAAGTTGCATAAATTTCATCAAAATCTCCTAATATGTTCCTATGCTCATTCTATCATCAATCACATTATCATATCATGTTCTACACATATCATATTCAACATACATCATATCTTATCATAAAAGTTTTCATTAATAGCTATCATATTCATATGAAGCGTTTTTCGTAATTTAATTATTTCAAATCCATTCCTAGGTTCTAACCATCATATAACAATCAACATAACTCATCAAATAAGCACAGAACATCAATTATAATTCAAACTACCGAAACAGTTCTCATTAATGGAAAGTACTAGAAAACTGAGCTGATTTCACAAGTTGAAAACATAAATTTTCATCCACTAGTATCAACTAACATCCGAGAATCATCAACTCAATCTAATTTTATCAAATTTATACAATTTCTACAAAAGCCCCAAATTAAAGTTTCCATTATAAGTAAGTCTCGGGTTTTGACCTAAAGACTAAAATTTCACAAAACCAAACCGTACAATCATTTTAGTATTACATACTATCACATAATCAATCATTAATAAGTTTTTATTCAATTTTGGATATTTAGGGTTCATGTTTATCATGAAAATCAAACAATATGAAATCATTTATATAACTTACTTGTAATGATGTATAGATGCTAGAGAATGCGTTTTTGATGCAATCAACAATCGAATCCACTTCCAATTGCATGAAATCAAATATTTTCACAACTAGATCAGACTAGCCGGTCGGACAGGGAACCACATGCACCACCAGTTCGGCTGAGTAGATTTGGGTGGTTTTTGTTTGAACCAGCCGGTTTTTACGGTTGATGGTGGAATAGGTGAACCAGCCGGGTTTTACGGTTAGTGACTTGTCATCCACACTTTTAGATTTGAATTGAAGCTTAGATAGCAACCACTAGTCTCGAATGACAACAACAGTGCTTTGATGCAAGCCACTTGTCTCGAATGGTAGCAACGCTGCTTAAATGGAAGCTTTAGTGCTTGATTTCATATAAGATCGGTCATCCAATCACCGAACTTGGTGTGAAGTTGTGATAAAACTTTGAAAGAGAAGAGAAAATTTTAAAGTGAAATTACGTAGGGCAGTAATATGGCGGTGGTATTGTAGGAGTGACACATGGTTTTTAATTTATTGACATAGTTATTTTAGTTTTATACTTTTCCACTTAAAATGATATATATGATCTTTTGTTCGTTTTTGATTCGTTATTTTTTTATTTAAATACATTTAGTTCATTTTCAGAATAATTATTTTAAGTTTTTAAGGTTATTAACTTGATATTAACGGTAATGATTTATACATAGATACATGAGTAAATTACACGAATAGTCTCTGTGGTTTGTTCAAATTGTGGTTTCGGTCCTCAAGATTGGAAAACTACAAGCTCAGTCCAAAATTATGCATAAACGTAACATGTTTAGTTCCTGATTTGGATGGAGGTTAACTTTTCCGTTCAATTTTTATAAAATGACTAAAATACCCTTAAGAAAATCTAGCCTACACTTCCATCACCACCACTGCCAGGGGAGCACCACCACTGCCACTGTCGACGGACCACCATTACCGCCACCGTCGCATAGACCTCCACCACCACCACTTTCGATGTACCACCACCACCACCACCCGAAACGACCCCTTTCTCTCCCCCCTTCTCTCTTTCTCTTTATCTTTCTCTTTCTCTTGCTCTCCCTCTCACTCTTTCTTCCTCTCTCTATCTTTCTCTCCCTCTCACTCTTTGTTCCTCTCTCTCACACACACACCTCCTTCCCAATCTAAACTAACACCATCACCACCAAAATATGTCTTCTTGGCTCGACGAAAAGCCTCCAATCACCATCTGCAACTATTGTCGCCCTTTATGTAGCTTACAAGATGGTGGTGGTGAGTAACAGTGGTGATGAAGAAGATATCATGATGGTGGTGGGTGGTGGATCTAAGATGATCAAGATGATGATGATGATGATGATGATGATGATTAATGATGATGGTGGTGGTGGTGGTGGTGGTGGTGGTGGTGGTGGTGGTGGTCAATGAATAAGAGAGAGAGAGAGAGAGGGATGACAGAGGGAGAGGTTTTAATAGTAAGGGTATATTGATCATTTCACGTAATTTAACTGAAAAAGTTAACTGTCCATCTGTGTAAGTGACCAAATTTGTTACGTTTATGCATACTTTTGGACTGACCTTGTAGTTTTCCAAACCTGGGGACCGAAACGCAATTTGGACATAGCACAAGAAGCATTCGTGTAGTTTACTCTAGATACATATATTGTATTTATATATTATAATAGATGTAAAGATACTTATATTGTATTTATATATTTTTAATAGTTTTGAATACATTATAACATTATCTGGTTCTTTAATCTGATTCAATCAGTCTAACTGGTCCAACTAGTAAGATGGCCCGGTTCAATGACCTGTCCGGTTTTAAAAATATTGATGAAATCAAAGCAAGAACAATATATGTGTTTGTGATGTTTTGCGTAAGATGAGAAGGCAAAGGGAAGGAGGTGGCTGAATGGTGGGGAATGGGGTTAGAGTTGGGTTTTAATCTATTTATTTCAAGGAAGACCCCCATGGATTCGTAAAATCATTTTAACGCTACGCGATTACACTTTTTCTAAACCGAAAGCACTAAATGATCACATATTATCAAACAAAAATTAATAACATGAAATAATATTTATTTTGCTATTTTAAAGTTTTTTTATAAGACAAAATTACAGAAAACATCCTTTATGTTTGTCAAAAGTTACAGATTTCATTCTTTATCTTTAAAACGCTCGTTCTCAGTCCTTTATGTTTACAAAATGTTGCCCGTTATGTCCTTTAAACAAACGCCCGTTAAATTTTATCGTTAACTCAGATCATGTGAGAAGCAAACAAGGGCAAAATTGTCTTTCTACACCCTTGTATAAGAAATCAATCATCTCCCCTTTCAAATAAAAAACTTCCTGCATATCAAACTCCAGATGCGTGAACCCCCAAAATAAGAACTGTATGGTATTTCAAAGAGGCTGATGCACACAAAACAGACAAGAAGTCTTCTGCATGCATGCACTTTGTGCATGGTAGAAGTTACTTCGAAAGTTTTACACATTGCAAGGAAATTACTCTAACTGTAAGATCTTCTGAAGCAAAAGACCAATTCTTCCGAAGCCAAAGATGAAGTCTTTCGAAGCTTAGAAGACAAAGTCTTCCGAAGCCTCAAAGATAGAAGACTGATTTCTTCCGAAGACAGAGAAGACATGCTCTCTGTGATCAACAACTTTTCAGAAAAGCTGACCAACTTTCCGCTGCCACTCTGCAGACTCACCAACTTATACAAATTGTTGAAAAGGTCCATGCTTTGGGAAGCTGTAGATTAAGGTCTTGAGTATGTAACTTTCTACTTTATGTACTTTTATCCTTTTTGTATTACAATAGGATGTGAGCTATCGCATGTCATAGTCACATGTCAAAAGGCAATCTGCCTTTTGACTTTACATTGATCTTGTTGTCTAGATTAGTGTTTCCAGCTGGCCTTCAAAGTATGATCGGTTGTAGGATGTAGTATAAAGTATCTCAGGTCCTTGTATTTTAGTATGTATGCTTTGTAACACTTGTAATAGAACTTGAGAGCAATATACATTATCCTTGAAAACCAATCTTGTTGTTCTTAAGTTTCTGTCTCTTGTGTACTTGTGTTGTTCTTAGTATCATCCTAAAGGTTCCAGTTCCCTATTTGATTTGTTAAGTGTTTTATTTGATCTGTTAAGTGTTCTAAGTCTCTGCTCATTGTGAAACTGATTTGCATTAAACACCTTCAAACGGTCCTGCAATTGGTATCAGAGCATTCCAGGCTCTTGATTGTAAGATCTCACCATCTTAGATCTCTTAGTTTTTCACAAAACACTTAACAACTCAAATGGCAGCTCTTTCAAAGGCTGATATGGAAACTGGCACTATGACAAAGTCCCCACTGATCACTCCTGAAGACTTTGATACTTGGTGTCAAAGAATGGAAGGCTTCATCAAGTCTCAAGACTCGAGGATGTGGGAATCTGTTGTCTCCGGACCTTACATTTCATTCACCTCTTCAGCTGCTGCTGGAGGTGGCATGATTCCAAAGGAGGTGGCTGACTATTCTGAAGAAGATAGAAAAAAGATAGATATAGATCAGAAGGCCATGACCTGCCCTCCAAACTGCTCTTCCCAACTCCATCTACAGGGGCTTCAAGAAGTGCAAAACTGCCAAACAGTTATGGGATGCACTAAAGCTCATGTATGAGGGGTTCTCTGAAGCAAATGAGAACAAAAAGGACCTCTTGAAGCAGCAGTTTGAGAACTTCACCTACAAGACAGGTGAAACCATGACTCAATAATACTTCAGGTATGTTGAGATTGTGGATACTCTAATGGATGTTGGAGTAACTCTTGAGAACAGGGACATTGTGAGGAATTTCATATCCTCTCTTCCTAGACAATGGACACACTACTGTGTTGTTATCAGGAGGACTAAGAACCTTAAGACTCTCACTCTTACAGAGTTGTATGGTATTCTCAGTGGCTACCAGATGGAGATGAACATGCAAAATCCATCTGGTAACTCCAGCAATCAACAGAGTTTAGCCTTCCATGTGGTTGAAAGGGATTGTAGAGAACCATAGCATCATCTCATCTGGTACCCTGACAACTCACAAAAGAGTCCTTTCATCACCTTCCCTGAGACACCAAGGGAGAGCTACATCCAAGGAAGTCCATTCCAAGAGACAAGCTCTTCTCATGCCTTTGTGTCTGCTGATGAGAGTTCAGGCAACTTTCTCTTCACCCTTGAAGACCTGGACTGTATCCATCTAGGTGATCTGGAGTACATAGAGATAGTCCAGCAGATGGCTCTTCTCACTCACAGAGCCAAAAAGTTCTACAAGAGGACAGGGAGGAAGTTTTCTAGCAATGCAGCTAGTGGAAAGTTTGGACTGGACAAAAGCAAGGTAAAGTGTTTCAACTGCAACCAAATGGGAGACTTTGCAAGGGAGTGCAAGGCACCTAGAACAAATGGTGGCCAAGCACAAGCCAGATCAAACTACACTGAAGGAGTCAACCAGAATGAGAAGCCAAAGCAGCAAGCTGCAGTTGCTGTTGAAGAAGGAGGCTTTGACTGAAGCTTTCAAGTTGAGGATGTATTTCCAAACCAAGCACTGATGGCAGATCATGATGAAGCCAAGGTATTGAAACATCTTTGTACTCCTGAATGTATTGCTAAAGTTAATAGATACAGGTCCTATAACTTAGAAATTAGATCTGATCTTGAGTCCTTAAATATCTTAAAATCTAATTTCAAAAGAGCTGAAAATGGATATAAACTAAAAATAGAAGATTTAGAGAAAACCATTTCAACTCTTAAACATGAACACACCAACTACAGGACTCAGATCAAAAATCTCATCACTAAGTTAACTGAATGCCAGGCGGAGCTTGTGATCAGCAAAGCCAGGGCAGAAAAATGTGTTCTTGAAGAAGAGACCTTCAAGAACATGATATCCTCATCTCTGCATGCCAAAGTTTGTTATCAGAATAAGCAAGGACTAGGATCTACTGAGATAGCTCCTCCACACTCCTTACTATCAGTAAGATCTCTAAGGTGTGGAACTTGTGAAGATGAGCTTCCCCTCATAGACCCTATGAGTGAAGAGGATGAAGAGGAGATAGTGAAGGATGGATCTAAGAAGAGTGAAGAAGATCATCCTAAGAAGGGTCACTATTCTCCTGAGGAGAGGAATCCTGCTGGGTTGACAAAGTTCAAGAGGAAGAACTTGATCAAAAGAGCAAAGAGAAAGTCCAAGAAAGCTCTAGAGATCAAGGCCACTTTCAACTCAAAGCAGAAACAAGTGTTCATCTCTGCAGGATTTGAAGTGGTAAAGGTTGAAGACTCAACTATGAATCCTAATACCAGGGGTTCTAGTTCTTGCCAATCTCATCCTAACAACAACAAGAAAAAGGCTGATTTGTTGTGTACCACTACTGCACAACTTGAACCATCCACATCCAGTAGCAAGTCTCTCCCAAAAAGGCTTGCTACTTCATCTGTGAAGAAGAAGAAAGAAGTGGAAAGTGATCAAGATCAGTATTGCTCTCAAAAGAAGGCTTCTAGAAGAATACAGATTGACTGTGTCATGTGTGGCAGTACTTCTCATTTGGCTAAGGATTGCATCTACAATCCTAAAAGCACTGTCCACATGATCAAGAAGAAATCTTCTGAAAAGATCAAGAAGAAGTCAACTTCTGAAGGAAAAGCTTTTCCTCTCAGAAGTTCCAAAGTGAAGAAGAAGACAAGTGAAAACTTGCCTTCGGAAGAAAAATTAGTATCAGAAGAAAGGAATGCTTCCAAAGTACTGAAGCCTACTGCAGTGAAAGCAAGATCTTTCGATGGTCCAGTCTCCAAAACTTCCAAAGTTGTCAAAACTTCCGCAGTATTAAAGGTCAAGTCTAAGCTTCCAAAGGTGGTGTGGAAGACAAAGAAAGACCATGTGACTGAAATTTCTTCATCAATAACAGCTGCTGATTCTCAAAGCTTGAACATAGGATCAACCACTATTTCATTGTCTTCAGCTAATATTAATGAGCCCAAGACCAGCAAGGCTGGGTTTCCAAATGTAACTAAACGTCTCTTTTTGTGCAGGAACAGCTAAAGACCAACTGGAATGTGTGGATCATTGACAGTGGCTGTTCCAGGCACATGACAAGCAATGGCCCTCTACTCCAAAATTTTGATAAAATTGATGGAGGGCCTGTTGCTTTTGGAGGAGATGCAGGAGGTTACATTACTGGAAGGGGCATGGTTACAAATGGTAAGCTCTACATTGAGAAGGTAAACTTTATCAAGGAGCTTGGGTACAATTTACTGAGTGTATCCCAATTTTGTGATCAAAAGCATAACATGCTCTTTACTGAGCATGAGTGCATTGTCCTCAAGCCCAGGGTGGTCATTCCTCAGGAGCATATCTTGCTCAGAGCCCCCAGGAAAAAGAACACGTACAAGTTGGACTTGCATGAAACTTCTTCCTCAGGAGAAGTGTCTTGCTTTCTGTCTAAAGCAAATAGTGATGAGTCTTTTCTCTGGTATAAAAGAATGTGCCATGTAAACTTTAAAAACATAAATAAATTAATTAAGAATGATTTGGTAAATGGAATGCCAAAGAAAGAGTTTACAAGTGATGATCATTGTGTTGCATGCCTGAAAGGGAAGCAGCATAAGATATCTCACAAGGCAAAGGAAAGAAACTCCATCACTACTCCCCTACACTTGTTACATATGGATCTTTTTGGTCCCACCAATGTAATGAGTTTAGAAAGGACCTCATATTGTTTGGTGATCACAGATGATTTCACTAGATTCACTTGGGTCTTTTTCCTTAGAACTAAGGATGAGACTCCTGAGATATTGAAGAATTTCATTCTGAAGATTGAGAATCAATCTGATCACAGGGTCAAGATCATAAGATGTGATCAAGGAACTAAATTTAAGAGCCAAATCCTTGATACATTTGTGATGAAAAGGGTATTTCAAGACAATATAGTGCTGCCAGGACTCCTCAGTAGAATGGTGTTGCTGAAAGGAGAAACAGGACACTAATTGAAGCTGCAAGAACTATGTTGTCTGACTCTAAACTGCCTGTCACCTTCTGGGTAGAAGTAGTGAACACTGCTTGCTATGTGCATAACAGAGTTTTAGTAGTTAAGACTCATGGTAAGACTCCTTATGAACTGTGGCACAAAAGGAGACCTTTCATTGGTTTCCTCAGATTATTTGGATGTCCTTGCACCATCTTGAATACCAGAGATCAGATAGACAAATTTGATGAGAAATCAGATGATGGATACTTTATTGGATACTCTTCTCAAGCCAAGGCTTATAGAGTGTACAATCTCAGAACCAAAATTGTTGATGAGTCAGCCAATGTGACTTTCAATGAACACACTCCTTGTGTGAGAGGTTCTCGTCCTGATTGGCTGTTTGATCTTGATTTAGTTACCAACTGTTTTAACAAATCTTATAAGAATGTTTCAGGATCTACAGGTAACATATCAACAGAAGATCCTGACCCAAGATTTGAGCTGAGAAGACCTTCAAATCAATCTACTTCAGCTCCAGTGGTAACAAATTCTACAGATGGAGCTCCTATCAGCACAACAATGACAAATCCTGCTGATACATCTAAAGGGCCTTCAAATTCCAGCTCAAAGGCACAGAACCAAAAGGAAGGAGTTCAAAATGTAGAAGAAAGTGGTAATGATGACAGTGATCAAGAATTCCTTGATGCTAATAATCATTCCATGGAAGACAACATCATTGATGTCACACACTCATTGGATCAAGTCTCTCTTAATAAGTGTGCTGATGTGGTGGGTGAATCTATTTTGCCTGATCAAAATTTTTCAAATTTAGATCTCTCCAAACAACTTACTGTGATCCCTTAACTAAGGATCCACAAGTCTCACCCCACCACAAACATCATTGGTGAAGTTGAAAAGGAGGGAAGAACAAGAGGACAAACCCATGACAAAAATGTTTGTCTTTACTCTTGTTTCCTATCCTAAGTAGAGGCAAAGAAAGTTGAGGAGGCTCTAAAAGATGGAAGTTGGGTTGAAGCTATGTAGGAGGAACTACTTCAATTCAAAAGGCAGAAGGTTTGGAACCTATGTCCTCTTCCTCCAGGGAAGACTACTATAGGAACCAAATAGGTGTTCAGGAACAAGAAAGATGATAAAGGACTTGTCATTAAAAACAAGGCAAGACTAGTTGTTCAAGTGTATACTCAGGAAGAAGGGATTGATTACACTGATATCTTTGTTCCAGTAGCAAGACTTGAAGCTGTTAGGATATTCCTAGCCTTTGCTGCATCCAAGAATTTCAAGGTCTACCAACTTGATGTCAAGTGTGCTTTCTTATATGAGGTGATTGATGAAGAGGTGTATGTCAAACAACCACCTGGTTTTGCAGATCCAGATCATCCAGAGTATGTCTGCAAGCTTGATAAAGCTCTATATGGGTTGTACCAGGCTCCAAGAAAGTGGTATGAGACTCTATCTCAGTACTTATGTCAGCATGGTTACAAAAGGGGTACTATAGATGGAACTCTCTTCATCAAAGGAACAAGAAATGACTTGATGTTGGTTCAAGTTTATGTTGATGACATTATTTTTGGGTCAACTAATCCAAAGCTCTACAAAGACTTTGAGAAGCTGATAGATTTAAAATGAGTGCCATGGGGGAACTTAATTTCTTTCTAGGAATTCAAGTGAAGCAGGTTGACAATTGCATTTTCATAAGTCAGTCAAAGTATGTTCAGGACATACTTACAAGATTCAGCATGACTGACTGCAAGGTTGCAAAGACTCCCATAGCAAGAAACCACTCCCTTGGACCTGACCTTAAGGGGGAGTGTGTAGATGAGCATCTCTACAGAGCTATGATTGGGTCTCTCATGTACCTTACTGCCAGCAGACCTGATATCATGTTTGCTACATGTATTTGGGCTAGATATCAAGCCAACCCCAGGATGTCACACCATACCTGGTTGCTGTCAAGAGAATTTTAAGATACCTCAAAGGTGCTCCATCACTAGGCCTTTGGTATCTAAAGAATTCTGACTTCAATCTGTATGCATATACAGATATTGACTATGGTGGCTGCAACATGACTGCAAAGTCTACATCAGGGGGATGTCAATTTCTTGGTGGAAGGATAGTCTCATGGCAATGCAAGAAATAATCCTGTGTATCTGCATCAACTGCTGAAGCTGAATACATTGCTGCTGCTAGCTGCTGTGCTCAAGTGCTTTGGATTCAGAATCAGATGCTAGACTATGGATTCAACTTCAAGGAGACTCCCATCCACATAGACAACAATAGTGCTATCTCTATTACAGAGAATCCTTTGCAGCACTCAAGGACCAAGCATATCAACATCAGGTATCATTTAATTAGAGATAATTTTAAAAAAGGATTATTCAAACTAGTCAAAGTTCAAACAAATGAACAATATGCTGATCCGTTCACCAAAGCTTTTGATGAATAGAGATTTAAGTATCTCATATCAGCTATTGGGATAATCAACTTTGAGTAGCTTTTTCTTAAACTTAAATTCAATATTATTTCTAAAATCTGTGTGTCCTTAGTTGTCTATTTTATCACCTTCATAAGTCCCTAACTGACTTGGAAGAAGATTCTTTTAGAAAATATTCCTTAGATTTTTGAAAATTTTGAACACAATTCCTTTCGGAAGAAACTAAGTTACCTTCGGAAGCAAATTATGCCTTTAATGTCAACAAACTACTTATGACAATTTACCTTTGGAAGAAATCCTCTAAATATCTACCGAAGCCAATTTTTCATAAGTATTTACATGCTATTAAAGGAAAATTTTCTTCCGAAAGTACTTAATCTCTGAAAAGAGAAAAGAAATACTCTAAGTATTTTTCTTCCGAAGCAAAATTTTCAAAACTCTTAGAAATATCTTCCGAAGCCAAATTACATTCGGAAGATTTCGACTTCCAAGAAAATTACTTTTGGGCACTTTTTCAGAGGTGGGACCGACATCCGGATTTCAAAGTTTATCCTTTTGTATTAACTTTGTCTCAAATCCATTTCATATATATACTCAACGGTTTTCCCCTCTTTCACTTTTCTCTTTTCATCTACAATATCCTTCTAACCTAAATTCACCCAGAAACCGCCCTTGGTCTTATCTTTCTTCTTCATGAAGCTCTCTAAAATGGCCAGCCTAAGCCGCAGAAACCAACCTGATTTCTCCATGCAACTTCACAGGCAACACAATCAGGTTGCTCTGTTGAACTCTGAGAAAGATTCCGGTTTCTCAGAGGTTTGTCGTTTCCTTTCTCTATCTAACTACTTCACCTCCCTCACCATTGATCCTCCTCTTTATGAGGATCATCTGTTGGACTTCTGGCGGACCTGCCAAGAGGTCACCATGGACGGGGAGAAGGCACTGTGTGTCATAGTGCAGGGGAGGACAATCTTTATCACTCCAGCCATCATCAACACCCATCTTCAACTGAATGATGTAAAAGGTGATGTGTCCTTTCTTAAATCTGCTGTTAATCAGTCCTTTGTACAGATGGGATATGAAGGAGACTTTTCAGTCAGAACCTTCAGAAAAAGGAAGGTCTCTTCCCAGTGGAAGTATCTCCTCCATGATATCATACACAGCTTGTCCAACAAGCATGGAGGATGGGACCAGATTCCTGAGGATCTGTCCTTTATAGTCCATGGACTGGTTCAAGGGGTCAAGTTAAGGTATTCTCACTTTGTTTACCTCAATTTACTTTCAAACTTGAACTCCTTAGAGTATTACATGTTCCCTAGATATGTCCAGCACATTCTCAACTGTGAACTGGGCTCACAGTTGAGGGGAATTCGTAAAACTTTTAAATTGGGACAGATGAAGCCCAGCATCTTTAAAATAATAAGAAAACCAACTGTGGGATTCTTTGGGGTCCAAAAATGTTAGAGCTCATTGCTCAAGTTGACAACCTAGCAGCACCAGCTAGTGTTAAACCCACACCTGTTGTTTCTCAACCACCATCTCAACCTATAATAACCATCACCTACTACAGAAAACACAAACGAACCCCTGCTCAAGCTATTCAGTTTGAGCAGGCCCCCATATTATCACCCATGCAAGAAGAAGTGGACACTGGAGCTCCCACTTCTCTTGAGGAGCAAACCACTCCCATCTCTCATACTATTAGTGCTGAGGTTCCTCATGCTCAGCCTGATGACCTCACAACCCCAACTGCTTTAAGCCTTCACTCAGATTCTCAAAACTCTAGTGAATAACCTTCAGGGGACAATTACCATCCCCAGCCTCTAGATCTCAACCAACCAATCTCAAACCTTGAATTCTATGATGATGAAGACATGGGATTCAGTGAGTACCATGAGTCTCTCTTCTCCACCCTTGCTCAAGAAGAGATGACTGCTCCTGCCACTCCCATGTCTAGCCCACATCATCCACCCCAAACTGAGGTGGATCTCCCTAAACAAGTTCAGGAGGTCCATATGGAAGAGGCTCTCACTACTGCTAGTGATTACATCATTAAGTCCTCAACCATGGCAACTTAGCCCATTGACACTTCACTTGAAGTTGTCAGTGAGCAGAGGAAATCCAGCAGCCAAGATGCTAGTGATGAGGAAGAAGACATCAGTCCAATTCTCTCATCCCCCCATGATTCTTCATCTGAAGATGAGGGGAGTCTGAAACTAAAGGTGCAACAATTAGAAGACCTATGCACCTCTTTGGTCTCCAAGGTGAGTCACTTGGAATCTCAAGTGACTACCTTAAAGAAGAAGGTCAATGACCAGCAACTTGAGATCACCGATCTCAAGGGCAAGCTAGCTGAGAGACCATTAAGACAAACTCAACTAGGTCCACAAGAACTTGTGGAAGTAGTGGATTTGACCTCCAGCTCACCTATGCAAGTGGATGATGCTACCAAAAACGGGGAGAAAGTCCCTACAACCACAGAACCTGGGAGTTCTGTCATGAGTATGGACAATGAGGACTCACCACCCTCACTTGCAGTTGTCCAGACTCAACAACTTCCTCAGGTTCACACTGATATGGAGGCCTTATTTCAACAATTGTTTGAGGAAGGAATTCCAATGTCCATGCCTGCCCCATCCCACTTAGCTGAAAATCCAATTATGGGATGGTGGTATGATAACTCAAGAATGGCATTGGTGCTATCAAGGGCTTAGGGGCAGTAGGAACTCTTTAACTTTCAGACCCTGAGTTTCCATGATGGTATGAACTTGGTTAACTTGCCCTTCATCAACCCAAGCCAAAACAGACAGGCTGGCAGGATAGCTGAGGTGATCCAAGAATAGGTGCAGAGGGAATTCAGACAAAAAGCAATACTATATAGACAGAGGCTAGCAGGGAAAACTGTTGGTCAACTAGATACTAAGGTAGACCCTAAGATTAGCTTTGAAGGGGAAACCCCAGTTGAAGGCCCAGCAGAAGAACCTGCGAACCATGAGACAGGCTCACCCTCAACACCCAGTACCCTCAGTGACATAACAGCAGGTGAAGGTGTATCACAACCTCTCTCTGGCCAAAGCTCAAGCTCATCACAACCATCTGCAAGCTAAAGCTCTCTCCACCCTGAGTCATATAGGCCAAAAATTGACAAAGGAAAAAGGAAAATGATTCCTGAGGAGATTGAGGAGGAGAAGAAAGAGAGGAAGAAGAAGGCGAGGGGAGAAAGATTTGGTGAAGTCCCAAGCTTCATGCAAGCTGCAATCAGGGCTGCTCATAGGCCTGATACTCAGAATGATGAGTTAAGAGCAGCCAGATTGAACTATCTAGGACTTAGAAATTACAACATTGATGAAATAATTTCTCTCCCCTTGGCAGAGTTGGATGAACTGGCAGACAAGAAGCTGTACAAAGAGAGGAAGGAGGCTGAGGCAGCAGAATTGCTTCTCAAAATCAAAGAAGAGAGAAAAAGAAAGAAACAACAAAAAGCTCCTGTCCTCTCTCCAGTTCATGAAAGTCCTGAGAAAGAGTTTGTGGCAGTTGAAGAGGAAAAACTTAGATAAGCAGGGAACAAGAAAGACAGAAGATGATTGCTTATCTAAGTGCCACAGCTCTCTATCAGGCAGCAGCTCTCAATCCCTTCTCATTTGAATATATTGAGTTTGAGTACCTAAAACAGCTTGATGAAGAAGCTCAAACTCAAAGAAAAACAGTAAAGAGAAAATTGAGAGAGGAAGCTGCTAAAACAAGAGCCACCATCAGAGCTCAAGAGAAGAGCTCTACTGACAGACTAAAGATGGTGAGCTTCTTGAAGCTGTATGGGTTCTCTGGAAGGAGACTTGGTCCTATGTCTCTATTCACAATGGATGAGGACATCAGGAGGATCAAGTAGAAGATCAAAGAAGGTCAGCTTGTTGACTTGCATTCTCCACCAAGTCCAGCTGCACCTGAAGTTGAGGTGAAGGTTGAAGAGACAACACAACCTGAACCTAAAGCTACAACTAAGCCAACTTCATCTTCTGACCCACAATACGTTCTAAATCCCCTCCTACTGATCAAATGGGAAATAAGGACCTAACTGAGGAGAGCACAGAAAGCCAATATGGTGCTGCAGGCCAAACTCCTCGTTTGAAGTATAGAGTGAGGAAAAGGATGGCCATTAGAAGGGACAAAAGGAAGAAAAAGAAGTCCAAGGCATCCTTCTCAACATCTCAAGATGAGTAATAACATCCTGAGAAAGTGCATTAAGAGGCTGCTCAATCAACTCCATTCAGAAGAAGAGCCTCTTGCATCTAGAAAACCATTCATGTCCTGATTGTACACTGCTGATCAAGACATGAGGATTGCAATCTTCTAAGCATCCTAGCTGTTTTGGTAGCATCAGCCTAGGGGGAGTTTGTAAGGTATTTCAAAGAGGCTGATGCACACAAAACAGTCAAGAAGTCTTTTGCATGCATGCACTTTGTGCATGGTAGAAGTTACTTCGGAAGTTTTACACACTGCAAGGAAATTACTCTAAGTGTAAAATCTTCCGAAGCAAAAGACCAATTCTTCCGAAGCTTAGAAGACAAATTCTTCTGAAGCCTCAAAGATAGAAGACTGATTTCTTCCGAAGACAGAGAAGACATGCTCTCTGTGATCAACAACTTTTCAGAAAAGCTGACCAACTTTCCGCTGCCACTCTGCAGACTCACCAACTTATACAAGTTGGTGAAAAGGTCCATGCTTTAGGAAGCTGTAGATAAAGGTCTTGAGTCTGTAACTTTCTACTTTATGTGCTTTTATCCTTTTTGTATTACAATAGGATGTGAGCTATGGCATGTCATAGTCACATGTCAAAAGGCAATCTGCCTTTTGACTTTACATTGATCTTGTTATCTAGATTAGTGTTTCCAGCTGGCCTTCAAAGTATGGTCGGCTGTAGGATGTAGTATAAAGTATCTCAGGTCCTTGTATTTTAGTATGTATGCTTTGTAACACTTGTAATAAAACTTGAGAGCAATATACATTATCCTTGAAAACCAATCTTGTTGTTCTTAAGTTTCTGTCTCTTGTTTACTTGTTTTGTTCTTAGTATCATCCTAAAGGTTTCGGTTCACTATTTGATCTGTTAAATGTTCTAAGTCTCTCCTCATTGTGAAACTGATTTGCATTGAACGCCTTCAAATGGTCCTGCAAGAACTTTTCATGTTAGAAGTGAAGAAGATGACTATGATCTTGAAAAAATTTACTATATGTTCATGTTCTAACATATTCGATTATCATCAAATATGTATTCTCTCTTCATATTGTCGTTCCATTAAACATGATAAAAAATATTACATAATCAAGTTCAACGACCATTACATGAACTTCAAATATCCTACAAAAACAATAAAAACCCACGTACAGATCAACCACTATTTGACTTTCTTTGAGTGTTCTTCACTTGACTTCAATTTACCTTCAACCTCCTCCTTTGATCTAAGAAGACCTGGTATAACCTCCATGCATCTTTTACACATTTCAGCATCATACCACAGAAAGAACCCCCATCAAAGGAACCGTTGACCTATTTTAAAATTAACAGAAAAAAATGAGGATTCTTGAGGCATAGCTCGTATTGAGTACTTATGGATGAACATGCCTTCTTCGTTGGACAGCAAAAGAACCGTCAACCTGGATTTCTTGCGGTCCATGATGTTCGAACCGATGCTTCTTTTCCACAGTAGCAATAAACCTTGTTTGAAACACGATTGAACATTTTATGACTCGATTCACCTACACTTGAAGATTCTTGATAGCAATTTTCAGTAGATTGGGGCATCACAACATCAATTTACCTAAGGGTTTTTTTTAACATAATTTGATTCAATTGGCTCTGATGGGGAATGAAGAAAAGCAGATGATCAATTTCTTATATAGGGGTGTAGAAAGACAATTTTACCCTCATGTGCTTCTCACATGATCTAAGTTAACGATAAATTTAACGGGGGTTTGTTTAAAGGACATAACAGGCTACATTTGTAAACATAAAGGACTGAGAAAGAGCATTTTAAAGATAAAGGATGATATCTGTAACTTTTGGCAAACATAAAGGACGTTTTCTGTAATTTTGTCTTTTTATAATAATTAGACTTTAAAAGCGAAAATACGCAAAAACATGTAAGTGCTAGAAAATTTACAACTAAACTACACATTTAATGACATAATCATATAAAACATAAATTCATACAAATTATCATTGTGTAAAAACTATTTTGAAAACTCACCAATGTTTGGGTACAGGCGTGTGCGATCCGGCAATTCTTCAAATTACTGTTACGAGAAATTTCATGAATGTTTGTGAAATAAATGATGAATTTAAGTAAACAACATTAAATGCATGAATGTATGATTGGGAAAATAATGTTCGTGATGATTAAAAAGTGAACTGAGAATGTCAGGTGTCACGGAAATCATGTGATATTTATTCAATTATTGTTATTCATTGATATTCAATTCAAAATTCATTTCTATACATACTATGTTATTACTTGTGGTTTATAGTTAGATAAACTAGATGGTAACAAAATCATTAATTCATGCAACCATGGTAAATATGATAGATCTATTGGTTTGACAAAAACACCCCATATGATTATTCAAGTGGTGATTGAAACCAGATTCACACAATTCTATCACAAGGTTTTGTCTGCGGATCGAGTCAATTCAGTCATTAGGTTTGATTGTGTTTGGTTTGTCTTTTATGTTATACTATTGCATTTATTAGTATTGACATTGCCATGCGAATTGAAATTTTTTAATCATTTTAATCAATTTATATATGTATGCAAAACTTGTGTTTACTTACTGGCTAATTCATTAACAGACTCATTACTTTTTCATATGATTTCAAAAAATACAGCTTAGTAAACTTCTACATGCTCATTTAGGATATGAACTTAGTCAAAATAAAAGAAAATTTGCTAGTTGAATTATTACTTGTTTATAATGAATGTTTTGATGAGAATTTATCAATGATAATTTGAATTTAATATTATTTCAATGTATTAATACCATATGTTATGAGTAATCGATTCACATTCGTTCGCCTCGATGATTTTGCTATTGGTTGGGGTGTGACACTAACCCTTTTCACGATTTAACAATTTTAAAAGTGCACATAAGTGCCTTACTAGAATTTGGTTGAATGTAGTCTTACTTCAACCAACCATAACTTGGTCATAACAAACTAATTTTACAACTCAGACTAAAGATTAAGTTCGTCGAGTTACCAATTTAACGATAGTTTACATGTTTTCAAACTTAATCGGACAACTCCACAAGATAATTGCACATTTTAGCACTTCTGTCTTGTGCTACTATTTTGACCTACTTTCAAGTCTTTTCATAATTTTTTTAGAAAGAAGTTGTTTAGGAGAATTTAAACTAGTTGATTGTGAATTTTTATAATTTTTTGAAACCTTTAAATATTTCTAAAACCTATTCAAACACATATCGAACATTCTGTTCAGAATCTAAATTTTGTGTAGTAATCTTTTTTTCAATTTTTCTTTTGCCTTTTGGCATTTCCTAAATGTCCAAACTTCTTGTAGTGATTTCTGATCCTAAGTTATTGTTTTTGATAACACCATCCAATTCTTGAACATCCAAGCTTTCATGTAAACTATACAACCATCATCATACAAGATGAGATTCATAGCCCCTTTCTAAACCGTTTGATTTGGGGTAGAACATGTACACGTTAGCACACTTAAACGTTTTACAAAACAAATAACAAATAATTATATTATTTGCTTTAGTATTTAAACACAATACGCTAACACTTCGATCATTAACTTGAGTACAAACCTATGGTAGAACTAATATTGCCATAGATGAGAAACCGGAAACATACTTTAAGGAATATTCGTGAAGCTGAACATCATACATAAACTTAGACAACCTTGGGGATTGTAGGCACATAAACTTAAATTTTTAGGTTTGATTACGAGGATCATGTGATTCATAAAATTTATGAACTTGTAAATGATGTTGTAACTTTTATACAAGCTTATTTATTTATTTCTTTTAAACTTATGTTTCTCATCAACTTTTAGTTGATCTTTTTCCTTACATATTTCAAAAAATGTGAATTAGGCTATTTAAAGATCACTTAAAACGCTTGGGGACTGAGTTATAAATAATAAAACAATCATTTGTCATGTGTATTATACTATGTTTCTCTTTGTGTTTTGAATAAGTTTTTAATCAATTATGAAATTATATACTATTAAAAACACAATTGGATGAATAGTGATTCTTGAAATCATAGCCGTTTAACTTTTTGATCTACGGTTGGAACGTCGGGTACAAGTCTTCTTCCAGGTTGGGTGTGATTGTGAAGCCACGTTCAAGAAATATCAAAAAAAGATGAGAGCGAGAGAGAGAGGAATCGATGAGAGCGACAGAGATGGGGATTCCTCTATGGGCCGTGGAGAGGGAAGCCGTTGACGGTGAAGGTTTGCGATCCTCATAGACATGATAGTGACGACTTTGACGACGATTTGGCATGTATCTTCAAATTTCTTGACGGAATCGGGTGCCATCTTCTTCCTTGCCCTTAATATCGCAGGATCAATTGTAAAATTATATATCTTCGATGTATTATGCCAGTTATGCTACTTCCATCATTTAGGGGAAGCTAGGGTTTATAAGGCCACATATTATCTTTTGTATCATATTATTGGCTTTGATTATTTCAGGATTACCTTTAAAGATTTCAAATTTGAAAATAAACAGTTTGAGGTATCGTTTTCAGCCCTATTTTTCAAAGTTTTTTGGTTTTTACTTCTGTTTATCGTTTCTAATTTGGGTTTTTGCTATGGTTCAGGTAGGGGGAACCCTAAACTTATGTTGTTACGGTCCCACTGACCGCTTCGACTACCAACTCTATGCAGATTTGGAGGTAATTTTATCATATTTCAGTCGCTTTTTGCGTTTTTGTTTCTTTACTTATTATTGTTGTTCTTCTAAACGAAGGAGCTATGTTTTGAATCTGGCTTTCAATGACATTAGCTGTACTCAAATGGGACTTTAATGAGTAAAACCTCTGAGATTTGCAACGTTTCTCAAAAACTATGCACTATTGGTTTCATTATGGCTTTCTTGAATCTTGATCCTAAATTAGAATAATAGAATAATTTACTATTTATTACAACTGTTAGTAGTTTCTGAGCTGATGTTTATTTGTGCACTATGATTCATGGGTTTTGTCTTTTTTGTTTGTTTTGTTATATGAATTTTACGTTCTACATTATTAGGAAGGATGTAAATAAGCAAGTTTTTATCATTTAGCAATATTTAGAAGTTCAAAATGCAACTATTTTGCTTCATTTTATCTAATTAACGCAATAAAAATCAAACAATTTTCCACTGAAAAGTCAAATCATCCGTCAAAATCAGAAAATGATGATTTGACTGTATTTGGTTTGATCAACTTGAACGACGAATTTTAAATAACGTTGAATCTTTAATTCTTTTGGTATTTAAAATTCATCATGATTGTGAGTGGTTTGATCAACTTAATGGACATCCTTGAAAAAAGTTGGTCTTAAATAATAGAAAATGTATGATTTTGGCATACAAATAGCCATATGCTTTTATAGTGTGCTAGCTTACGACTATAGGGAATGGCTGCAAATTTTTTAAAAATGCTTACGACGATTAAAATGCTTACGACTAAAGGGAATGGCTGCAAATTTTGAGACCAAACAAACGAGCTTGTTGACCTTTCGAGGTCAAGAGAATAGGCATCAAACTCCTAAAAATATTTGTTCCTTTAACATTTAAAAAAACATACAGATTTCACATGTTAATATTAAAAATAACCATATTTTTTCGCTAATATACTGAAAATGGTTGCTTTTGTTGTTCATCTTACGTTTGTTTCAATTTTGAATTGTTCTTTTGGTTTTAGTTTTGATTTTTGCCGATGTTCACAGATGAACTTAATATATATAGAGTTGTTATCTTTGAAGTGTAGTTTTAAAGGTTGTTTCGTCATGGTTTACAAAAGCATCACAACTTTTATCTATGTTACAAGCATTCTCTATCAATTAAAGTGGTGGACAGGAATCAATTGATAATTCAGGGTTTGGTATCGATTATCTATGGTAAGGCTAACATTTCTTTGAAGTTTATGGCTATTAGGCAGTTTTTTTTTTCACTATCAGCTTGTCTTCTTGATGTGCAAAGTGTGAATGGGTTAGCATTGCATAAAAAGTTTAATATACAAAGAATGACAGTAAAGAAAAACCCACCTTAACATATGCTTACAAAATTAGAGTAGGGACTCTCAAGTATGATCTTATCACTATCATATTAAGAGAGAACAAACATGTTGTCTTGACCGTGTAATGGCCTAAATTTTACCTTCATTTGTGTTCTTTTTAATCATGTGATGTGTTTATTAATTGTAGAACCCATGCATTTTAAGCATACCTTTATACCAACAACTCCATAATTAATAGCTTTACACAGATTTATCAATCTTTTTTCTTTGTTTTGCTTTGAATATAAAGATGAATAACCATTACCATATCTCTTCGGGAACCATTAAGCTGTCAAACTACAAACTCTATAAGAAGTTTCTGCGTGCTAGATTAGCACCAACAGGAACACATCATGCAACCTTGTAGCAAAACAACTCCTCTTTCCCTCACCTGGTATGCGGAAACTATCATAACTACTTTCAATTGCAACATCAACACATATTAATTTATACAGCATTATTTGCAGGCCCGCAGTAAGCTTAGTGACATGAAGAGAATACAATGCCCAGATTGAAAAAATGATGAAGAAACAACACCAAGGTTTTTGTAACAGGCCTGTTGCAGCAACCTTTCCTAAAGCAAAACAAGCTCCTCTAGGCCAGGTCTCTTTTGTAATTAGGCCATTTAACCATCTGAGCTGCTGCTATATATATATATTGGTCTATTGATCAAATAATTTCTTATCATTGCGTGAGACACAACTAACAAAACGAAAACCCGTTGTATGCCGCCGCAATGCGCGGAGGTATAAACCTAGTTAAAATAATTATGTATTTTCTTAGTTTCAATCTTTTTATCATGAGTTATGAAATCATTATGTTACACTCTCGTGTCTGCTACAGGAGGAGGGGGGTGACACCTTAGTTTATTACTATTAAGCTGACCTAGTGACAATTGTGCATGCCCTCTTTTAAGAGTTATTAAATTTTAAACCTTACTTAAAAAATAAAGTAGATTTAAATTTAAATATAATAAGACTAGGTTATATTTTCATGCATTACACAGGTTAAATTATAAAAAAAATAAATTAAATTAATATTTTATAATTTAGTAAATTGGTATTTGATTTAAGGGATAAACAGTTAGTAGATGACTTAGTTTATTAGATTTTATGAAAGAAAATGTTAATGAAATTCCTATGTTAAATACTCATTTAAGAAAAAGTTAGAAGAAATATTTTATTTTATTAGGTAAAAGTTAGAAGAAATATTTTATTTTATTAGGTTGATAGTAATCAAAATCAAAATATTGAATAATGACGAAAAATAACTTATTATGATATTAAGTTATAAGAAATAATTTAGTTGCCTAAAATAATAGGCTAAAATATTTTCGGAAATTTTTTTTATGGAGGGGTTTTAGAATTATGTCACGTATTTCCCTTAAAATATTTATTTATTATATAGTATAGTTAATAGATTATGTTTGAACGCGCGCGTGTGACGTATGAAATTCTTCTAATAAAATAAAAAAGATCTATATAGTAATAATTCATAATATTTCAATAAACAAAATTTAATACATCTAAATCTTTGAATTATAATGAATTAATTAAATTTAATTATAACTAATGTATTCAAAGAAAAAAAATAATTGATCAATCAAATGTTGTTATACATTTAATTTAATGTTTTAAATTTAACTTCATAAAAAATATGAAAACATTTAAATGATAATTAATCAACTTACATATTTTAAAATATAAATTAAAATAGATAATTAAAAATGTTTAGATGGAAAAACGAAAATTCATTAGCTCTAAAATGATGACACGTGACATTAAAAATCTTAGTTTATTATAATTGATATATTAGGTTATAGCCACTTAAAAAAAAATTAAACACCTTACAAGTAATAATATCAGTTAAGTAATAACTATACAATTTAAATTCTATTTCATATTGTATCGATAAATTATATTTCCAATTGCCCGCCTATATATACGTGTATGATAGGCCGCCTCTCTCTCAATTGCTCATCTACCTGCCACAACTAAAAACCCTAGACATCTGTTATCTCTCTATCGATCTGTAAGTTTCTACAGCTTTCAATTCCTTTCGATTATCATTTTGTTTTCATAATATTATGTTGTTAAGGGATGTTATTTGTTTGTAACCTGTGGATTTGTTAAGGATCTCTGTTTGTTTGTTGATAAATCGATAATTTAATCCTGTTCTTTTGCTTAATGGGAATAGATGTTGTTGGATATTATTAACAAAACGATGTTTTTATGGATGAGTTGATTGGGGTTAACCTTTAGATCTGATGAATATTGTGTTTGTTGTTAGTTTGTGTTATCTATTGAATTCATTATTGCTTGATGATAGAAGGTGCTATCTATGTTGTGGGAACTTTGATGATTTGTGTCACGATTGTTTGTTTTTTTGTTGTTGATGTGCTTTATCAGCTGTGGTATGAATGAGTGTTTGATAATTTTAGGTTGAATTTTGATTATGTTATGAACTTGTAATTAGGCTGTTTCAATATAGAATAATATGTGGGAGAGATGAGGAATTTGTAGGTAAAGATTAATCACCTATTCTTGTTATCTTATATGATTGTTCATATAAGTGATGAAAGTAATGTTAAAATATTATTATGACTTGTTTGATTTGTATTGGCACTTGCTGAACTTCTTGTGTTGGTGAATTTCATCTCTATTTATCTTTGTATTCATGCATTCTTTTTTTGTTTGCATATTTAACAGTCACGTAGCTCAAATCTTACATTTCAGCTGGTATTCAGTGGTTATATGATCATTTTTAGAAGCTGAACTCTTTTATTTATGATAATCTCCTGCAATTTTGAGTGACTCAATTAGTGGGTACTGGTTTATAAACCACAGCTAAATAGTAAAATGTCAAACATGGCATACCTGGTTGAAGGATGCGCTCTTTATTCTTTTAACATCATTAATAAGTTTTACTTGTCTAGTATTAATTTAATTATGGCATGCTTGTATGTTGCTTTGTGGAGTATTTACGTTCTGTTGAAAGATTTTGTACAAATGGGCATTTACTGCTTATGTTGTTGAACATCTTTACAATCTGACAGTGGTTTACAGTTCAAGTTTTTGTAATTATTTTGGGATACTAATCTATTACCATTATCTTGATGAAGGTTGTGCGGGGCTATCTGTATTTTGGAACAAATATTAAGTTGGAGTTGTGAAAAGTTAAAGGGTTTTTTATGTCCGAGCAGGGTATTCTCTACTTAGGTTGTATAGGGTTGTTGGGAGAGTATTGTCCTATATTCTTTCAAGAAGAGAAATCTTTAATTGGTGAAAATAGTAGGCTGTATGCATCGAGCCCCAACAGAAAATTTTGTGGTTGCAGCAGCTTGGCGCAACCTTCATTCACTACTACTGACCGCTCCTGTTTTTGTTCGCAATTATCTGTGATCTGACACTGACTTTTGGTGGTTGTGAGTGATATTTTGTATACTCGGACCAATCACAATGGCTTTGCAGAACATTGGTGCCAGCAACAGCGATGATGCCTTCTACAGGTATAAGATGCCAAAGATGATCACTAAAATCGAGGGGCGTGGAAACGGCATCAAAACAAATATAGTCAATATGGTTGATGTTGCCAAAGCTTTGGCTAGGCCAGCTTCTTATACCACCAAATATTTTGGGTGTGAGCTTGGAGCACAATCAAAATTTGATGAAAAAACCGGGGTATCACTTGTGAACGGTTCTCATGACACAGCAAAACTAGCTGGTCTTCTTGAGAATTTTATCAAAAAGTATGTCCAGTGTTATGGTTGTGGGAACCCGGAAACAGAGATACTAATCACTAAGACTCAGATGATCCAACTAAAATGTGCTGCCTGTGGTTTTGTTTCTGATGTGGACATGAGAGACAAGCTGACATCATTTATCTTGAAGAATCCACCCGAGCAGAAGAAAAACTCTAAAGACAAGAAGGCATTGAGGAGGGCTGAGAAGGAGCGATTAAAGGAAGGAGAGGCGGCCGATAAGGTACAAAAGAAGCTGCTGCAGACAAAAGATGCCAAGAAGACTAAAGATAAAACAACAAAAAAGAAAAGTAATGGTTCTGATGAGGATCGCGGTTCACCAACTGTAAGCCAGGCTGGAGATAAGGATAACGGTTCTGGTGATGAAGATGATGATGACGTTCAGTGGCAGACCGACACATCAGCAGAAGCTGCTCGCCAGCGCATTCAGGAACAGCTTAGCTCCGTGACAGCTGACATGGTGATGCTCTCTACAGAAGAGCCTGTGAAGAAGGTTGTGAAGAAGCCTTCTCCTGCTGTTGAGGAGAATTCCAATGGCAACGTGAAGAAGACAAACCTGGTTGACATGGCTAAAGAAAATCTGAAGAAGGGTGTCGGTCCAAAGGAAATGTTGGCATCAATGTCAGGCTCACCCCAGGAAAACGCAAGTGCTCTTTACGAGGCTTTACTGGACGGAGTAGAGAAAGGGTTTGCAAAACACTTGCTTAAGAAGAAAAACTATTTAGCGGCGCTTGTTGTCGAGGGTGAGGAGGATTCACAGTTGCTTGTCTTACGAGCAGTTGAGGACTTCTGTGGGATGTCAAATCCGAATGCTGTGAAGGAAGTGGCACTTGTTCTGAAAGCATTGTATGATGTTGACATTATAGAAGAAGAATATATTGTGAAGTGGTACAAGGAGGGATCAAGTGGCGGAAACAAGAGTTCCTCCATCTGGAAGAACGCGAAGCCTTTTGTGGAATGGCTTCAGAGTGCCGAGTCCGAAAGCGAAGAAGAATAAGTTTAGAGGTTATGTTATGGTTTTTGTGTTTTAACCAGTTATTATGCGAGTGAGTACCACTTGGATGAATGTTTTGATTTTTGTTTTGTTTTGTTTGGAGGTTATGTTATATCATGTCTTTGTGTTTTACCAATTTAATAATATAAATCGTGTCTGTTTTTGTGTTGATGTTGTATGGGCGTCATGCGTTTGGTTAGTCTAACTCATCATTTAATAGTAACAATATATAAACTTAAGTTTATATTATAATTCTAGCCAAAATACCCAGTAATATATATGCTCACTTGCCAATACTGAGTATACATATGTTCCTTTCTAAAGTTCCATCGACTAGAATTAGTTTTATATTGTTCTAAGGACTAGAGAAAATAGTAAAAAAAAAAAAAAAAGAAAGAAAGAAAAAAAGGGACTAAATTATACAGATGGTATAATTGATATGATCATATTTTAGATCTCCTCTAACAATAAGAAATAATGGATTTAATTCTAACTTCAAACCTTTGTAATGGATTTGGTCCTTAAACCATTTTACCATTTTCAATTAAAAATTTAATCATAAAAGCAGCAATTTCTTCCCCTCTCTTTCTTCTCCCCCTTCATCACACAACCTCACCATTTTGTTAAACTTTACATGGCAACATATCCACCACAAACGACCGATGATTAAAACTAGACTTACTTTCAAGGGAGAACAACAAATCAACTATGACTTTATTTAGAAAATAGTTCGACTTTAGGCTAGTTTAGGTACAAAGAACTTATTTATATATTTGTCCAAACAATAGCAAAATTGGTTTATTGTATATAAAGCTTACACAGTTGGATAATATTATAATTATTTACATAAAAGATTGCCCATGTTTTAATAATTGTACATAGATATATGGTAGATTTGTTTTTAATGGTTTACATAAAACTTGAATATAGTAGATGGAAATAAGATGTATAAATCTTCATATTAGGATAAAATTATAGAAAACGCCTATATAAACTCACATGTATAATCATTTATCCTCAAAAAGCACACTTAGGGTGTGTTTGTTTTTTCAGAAAAGCACTTACTGAACTCTTTTTTATGCGCTGCGTAGATCACGTATAGACGTTAAGGTCTGCAGAGTGTTTGTTTTTTGGAATACTTTTCATTAAAAAATGTATTCCTAAGATCTGCACGAGACAAATATAAATCATTCACTTTAAAAGTCTTCTACCATCTTCTCATTCTTCACCTTCAAAACATCGATCCAAACCTCCTTCTCCCTCATTTTCGCAGCCACCGCGGGCCACCGCAGCCACCACTCCCGTCCAGCCGCTGCCCCCCTACAGCCCCGTTGCCAACCCGTCGCCAACCCGTCGCCACCTCCACCTTCTCGACCGCCGCCCCCATAAAGAGCAAAGCATGTTACTATTTGTTTGCATAAAATTATAATTCATTTAAATCTAAAAGACAGAATTATGTAATTGTCATATATTATCTAAGCGTATTTGTTTTATTCTTTCTTTTTCTTACAATTTTTTTCTTAGTTACGGGCCTATTGAAGACATTTTGGCTATGTTTTGCCTTTTAGAACATTGTTAAGTTTAGACTCAACCTCATCCTTACTACAAGTCTTCAAATATAGTCTTTTGCTATTGTCATTGTCAAAATCTCATCGATATACAGATAACTCATACACCCGCCCAACACGTCAGGATCTCATCGATACACATACATACAAGAACCATCAATCATCACCTCTACTCGTCTTCTGCACTATAAGTTTTGGCCATGTCTAGAACGTAGAACGGCCGAAACACAAGTCCCAGTTGTTGGGGAGCCACAAACATTGTAAGAAAGCATGCGAATTTAACAAGATAATTTTTTGTCCATAACCATAAAAGCGTCAAACAACGTTTATTGTTGTTAGATAGCAGAAGTTCTAACACGCAAACATCCGAACAAAAACACACAAACTCATTCAAGTGGCATTCGAAACAAATAAAAAAGCATAACATAACCTCACACTTATTCTTCTTCAGTCTCAGACTCAGCACTCTGAAGCCATTCAACAAAAGGCTTTGCGTTCTTCCAGATGGGGGAGCTCTTATTCACACCACTCGTTCCCTCCTCGTACCACTTCACGACATATTCTTCTTCGATAATGTCAACATCGTACAATGCTTTCAGAACAAGTGCCACTTCCTTCACCGCGCTCAGGTTTGACTTCCCACAAAAGTCCTCAACCGCTCGTAAGAGAAGCAACTGAGAATCCTCCTCACCCTCAACAACAACAGCTGCTAAATAGTTTTTCTTCTTAAGCAAGTGCTTTGCAAACCCTTTCTCTAGTCCGTCTAGTAAAGCCTCGTAAAGAGCACTTGCATTTTCCTGGGGTGAACCCGACATTGATGCCAACATTTCCTTTGGGCCGACACCCTTCTTCAGATTTTCTTTAGCCATTTCAACCAGGTTCGTCTTCTTCGCGTTGCCATTAGAATTTTCCTCAACAGCAGGAGAAGACTTCTTCACAACCTTCTTCACAGGCTCTTCTGTAGAGAGCATCACCATGTCAGCTGTCACGGTGCTAAGCTGTTCCTGAATGCGTTGGCGAGCAGCTTCTGCTGATGTGTCAGTCTGCCACTGAACATCATCATCGTCTTCATCACCAGAACCGTTGTCCTTACCTCCAGCCTGGCTTACAGTTGGTGAACAGCGATCCTCATCAGAACCATTACCTTTCTTTTTTGATGTTTTATCTTTAGTCTTTTTGGCATCTTTTGTCTGCAGCAGCTTCTTTTGTACCTTATCAGCTGCCTCACCTTCCTTTAATCGCTCCTTCTCAGCCCTCCTCAGTGCCTTCTTGTCTTTAGAGTTTTTCTTCTGCTCGGGTGGATTCTTCAAGATAAATGATGTCAGCTTGTCTCTCATGTCCACATCAGAAACAAAACCACAGGCAGCACATTTTAGTTGGATCATCTGAGTCTTAGTGATTAGTATCTCTGTTTCCGGGTTCCCACAACCATAACACTGGACATACTTTTTGATAAAATTCTCAAGAAGACCAGCTAGTTTTGCTGTGTCATGAGAACCGTTCACAAGTGATACCCCGGTTTTTTCATCAAATTTTGATTGTGCTCCAAGCTCACACCCAAAATATTTGGTGGTATAAGAAGCTGGCCTAGCCAAAGCTTTGGCAACATCAACCATATTGACTATATTTGTTTTGATGCCGTTTCCACGCCCCTCAATTTTAGTGATCATCTTTGGCATCTTATACCTGTAGAAGGCATCATCGCTGTTGCTGGCACCAATGTTCTGCAAAGCCATTATGATTTGTGGAGTAGAGAAAATTTTCACCAACAACAACCAAAAACAGAAGTGTCAGATCACAGATTTGTGGATACAAAAACCGGAGCACTCAGTATTAGTGAATGAAGGTTGCCAAGCTGCTGCAACCACACAATTTTCTAACAAGACACGATGCATACAGCCAACTCTTCTCAACAGGAAAGGAGTTTCCTCCTTGAATAATATAGGACAATACTCGCCCAATAACCCAATAGACCCTAAGTAGAGAATACCCCGCTCGGACATAAAAAACCGTTTTTAACTTTTCACAAGCTCCAACTTTCAATTTGTCCCCAAAAACAGCCAACTGCAAAATCTTTATAAAGATTCAAGATGATGGTAACAGATTAGTATTCCAAATAAATATGTAACAAATAAAAATAATGACAAATGCATTTGCCACTATGGGCTTTAGATGTTATATCCCAAAACTGTAAACCAGTAACAGATTGCATGTGGTGCTTAAAGGACAACAAAATACAAAGCCAATAATAATACTAAACAACATAAGCAAAAACGCCCATGCTTAAATAAATAAACCTTCATAATTATACAATATTTAGTATTTACAGCATATTAGTCTTATCAGTTAGTGTCTGACCTACCCGGTAGATCTCAACACCAGTTGGACAAACATGAAGAACAAAAAGCATATGCATATCAATCACAGTACTCAAAAATTCATGTGTCATACATATAGAGTATACACAACTATAACTCTAAAAAACAAAGACCAAGTACAAAACACAAAAAGATGATGTTTCAGCAACAAAATCCACATTATAAGTTTTTACTCCACAAAGCAACATACAAGCAAAGCAAGTACAAAAAATAGCAAGACAAGATATCAAGTTATTGATGTTAAGAGAATAAAAAGCAACTCCTAACAATGTTCAAAGAATGCAACCTTTATATTTAGCCACTAAATACCAGCCCAAACTTAATGGTTGACGTATCAGAAGTAGTGCAACCTTTTTAAAAATGTAATCGTTAAATATGCAAAAGCAGCAAATATACAGTTACAAAGACTATTAGAGATGACCGCATACCATCACAATGTAACTTCATGTCGAGTCCCAATACAGGTCAAACAAATCATAACACCTACCTCAACATTTCACCATTTACAGGAAAATTCATATAAGATCACCAAAATAAGTGTGACTAATATTGATCTATCAGTTCCTCAAGACTCCAATTTTTTCAGCATCAAAACAACCACTATGATCATCAAACAATCATTAATGATACAACTGATAACGCAAACCAACAACGAAACACAAAATAAATAAGATAGAAGTTCCATTAATCAGAGACAACAACTTCATTCATCAAGCAATCGTGATTGAATAGTCAACAAAAATCAACAAAGAAGCACACAACAAACAGATCTAACAACTATTCCACTCAATTAATCAATATGCAAAACGAAACAATACAGTTGTTAGAGATTCAGATCTCGGATAATCAACAGCTCTTCTTTCTTCTGTAAAATATCAATAACATCGATGATCATTCATTGAAACAACACAATGAATTCACCGATGTTATCAGCAACCAAGGGGACATCAATTAAACAAGCATGTAACATCGATTACATAAACAATTACAACAGATCATCATCGAAAACATCATAATCAGATCGAATTAGACTTTTAGAAACTTACCGATCGAGAGAGAAGAAGCTTCTAGGTTTTTCAATTGTGGACGATAGATGAGCTAGTGAGAGAGATAGATTGAGCCGCCCACACTACACGTTTCGATCGTAGTTTTGAGTGCCACTTTTGACCTGTAATGTTTTTAACGTCTTCTGATTTTGTTTTGTAGATTTTAGAGCATTCATATCAGCTTTCGTATCTTTATCCTAATAATTACATTAAAAAATATTATTATTTTTTTCTATTTTTTAATTAAATAATATTTTTTATATTTTTATCATTACTTTTTCTCTCTCTTCTACTCACAACCATTTTCAAAAATATTAAAAAATTTATAAGGGTTGAACAGTGATTCCTTAAATATACAAAATGAACAGTAACTTTTCTCTCTCCTCTACTCACAACCATTTACAACCATTCTTTAAAATATAAGAAACACACTCACATAAATATAAAAAACCAACTGTAAATGCTCTAAGGGTGTTGCTATACATACCCCTTTATTTTAATTAGACTTGTCATACCCCCTCCCATCAAGTTTTTAAAAAATACAATTTGATCCTTTTATTTTCACTTTATCCGTTTTGACATTTATTGTGATAATGACCTACAAACTTTTATACCAATTTTAATTTTGGTTTATTCTAATGACCTCTAATTAAATTCAAGATATATCTTTTACATTGTTACAATATCTAATTAGTAAACTGATTTACTTTATCAAGTTAAAATATTGTATATTTATTTGAAAAATTAAATTGCTGATAATTATTAGATCGAATTAGATTGTTCTAAGAATTCAAATTCATATATATCTACTAATTAAAATAATAATAATAATAAACAATTTATATTGTTATAGTTATCAATAAAAACAATCCTTAATTAAATTCTATATATATATATATATATATATACATACAGTATTAGACATAAAAACTTACATTACCATACACAAGAAGCAAAAACGTTACTACTTCTACATAAACAATGCAGACGATCTCTCAAATGGAAACATGAGTGGAAGACCTTTATGTCAAAATGGGATTTATTAGTTCAATCTCAAACGTGGACATCATTCATGGAAAATTACGAGCAACTTAAATCTATGCTTATCAAATATCAAGGTATGTAGTTATTAGTTTTATTAATTTTATTTAATATAATTATACAGCAATTGAAATTATTTTAAAAAGTAAAAAATAAGATTGATTGATTTAGAATTCAAAGATTAATTTAATTTAATTTGAATATAAAGATAAAATAGGTAATACAAAAGTCTTTTTAAAAATATTGATTTTACAAGGGTAAAATATGAAAAGTTTTAAAATTAATTTTCTAGGGGGGGATGGGGTATGACAAGTAGGATAGGAGGGTATGTATAGCCCCACCCTTTTATAATTGAAAAAATATTTGTAATGATTTATTTGTTAAAACGTCATCTAAGATCAACTAGGGGTGAGTAAAAACCAAACTGTTAATTGATGAAATCGAACCAAAAACCGACAAAACGAAATTAACCGAAAACCAAATTAACAGAAAATCAATTACGGTTTTGGTTTTGTACTGTTAATGTTAGTTATATTTTTAAACGTTAATTTATAATTTTAGAGTATATTTTGGTATTTATTTTGCACTTCTTGCATGCATTTTTCATTTATTTCAAATAATTACAGTTTTTGTGGGATGTAATCTACTTTGGTGTGTTTTGGTTGGTTTTGTATGTTAATTGAAAAAGAAGAAAAAGGCTTAAAGGAAGTATTATTGAAGAAAATCTTGAATTTTGAATATGCAGAAAAATTCCTAAAAGTTTGTGATTTTTATTTATGGAATGCTTATCATTAAAGCTTTAGAGACAAACTTAAAGAGAAGCCCTACAAAAAATAGGGAAGTAGTTGGAGAAAAAAGAGGATAAAGAGGAGCTGAAAATCACAAAGGGGAAGGGGGGGGGGGAATTTTTGGAGCAAATCAGTCGGCCAAAAGAAGAGGAGAAAAAGAGGAAAAGCAATCATTGGAGTTTTGCTTTTCACTTTATTGAATTGTGGTTTTTGGAGGAGGATTAATTATTTAGTTAGTAAGTTTTTTTTATTATTTTGGTTTTGAATGATCTAGCCGTCATGTCCGGCTAGAACACTTTTAGTTTCAACATTAGGGTTTAATTTCTGTGATTTGGTTTGAACTTATGTAAAACATTTATGAGATGTTTTTATTTTAATGGTTTGTTTGTTTGATTCTTGGTCTTAAACCCGGATCTAATCCGGTATATATTAGATTGTTAATAAAATTGGCCACTTTATTAATTTCTCTAATAAAGTTCTTTAAAAATTTAAAACCCTAATCAAGTTTTGATTTTTGATATAAGGAACAATTAACAGTTTGGGTTTGTCTATGAATCCATCCTCGTTATAGAATCATGCAATCTAGTTAAACATACCGAATGGCGTGTGTGTTTAATTATAATTGATACTTCAACCCGCACGCTAAGATCCGAACGACGTGAGCTTAGAGTAGCGGGTTGGCTCTAATCAACGAACTGCGCTTGATTAGACATTAGATAGAGTGGATATCCGAACGGCATGATATATAGTATCGATACAAATCGTTAATTAAAAATAGTCATTGCACCATAATCGTTAATAATCGTAAGCCAAATCGAATCAAGAAATTACCTTAGTGTTGAAATTAGCTTTCATATTTCAATTTATTTCACAATTTAATTAGAATTTTTATTAATTCCTTTTTAGAAAAAAATATAAAAAAAATGTCAATTTTCGTTTTTCCGGCAGAACCTTAACACGGCCGTGTACAGTTCTGACACGTCCGTGTCAGCCTACTGAATTTTTTTTTTTATTTTTTGAAATTTACTTTCAGTTTTAGTTTTTCATTAAAACCCCCACCTTTCTTAACCCGTAAGCAATCAAACTAACTGTGTTAAAACGTTTTTAGTATAAAATAATTAACACGTATCCTTGATGACACGAACCCTACTTCCGCTCATACTATTTTTAGTGTGTGTGACGATAGGTTCACATTTATATATTTTATTTGCTGGATTTGACACCCAACAAATTGGTGCCGTTGCCGGGGATACGACGATTCTAACCGTTTTATTTCAAGATCTTTAAGTACAGGTACTCTTTTTCATAAACACCATGGCAGCTGAACAAACACTTAAAGAGTGGGTGACTCATGATTTCATCCAGCAATCCCTCTGCATAAACTACCCCGCTATGGTGAACTTTGAGCTAAAATCTAGCCTCATCCACTTGTTACCACTCTTTCGAGGACTTGAGAACAAAGACCCTCATAAGTTTCTCAAGGAATTCCATGTTGTGTGTTCTGAAATGAAGACACACAACATTACTGAAGATCAAATCAAGCTTAGGGCATTCCCCTTTGCTACGCAAGATTCGGCTAAAGAATGGTTATATTACCTACCGCCGGGGTCGGTAAACACATGTAATGATCTTGCAAAACAATTCTTAGATAAGTACTTCCCGGAAGTCAAAGCCTCTATTCTACCCAAGGAGATCATTGGGATTAAACAAGCAAAAAGTCACACCTTTATAGTCCCATGAAAGATTTTGAGAACAACATAAAAAATGACATTACTGTTTATTATGTTGGTTATAGGTTGAATGCCAAAAAGGTTGATAGTTATAAATAAACAAATGTGCCCCGTTATGCTAGTGCCCTTTTGTTATTGGGTTTACAATGAGAAAACGCTTAATAACCATGTGTGTCTAATGCCGATCTGATCACATAAGGAGACTGAGACCTAGCAAAAATAGGTTGAGAGCCGGGTCCATCTGATATAAAAAAAATAGTTATACGATAAATAAGCCGCAATAATGGCAAATCATTTGTGATCCCGCGTGGTGAAAAATTGACCACTTGCTCTATATAGTCCTTGAGGTTATGAAGGTTTTCACCATATGAAGAAAGGTGTTGGCATACTTAAAATGACTAATTTATTTTGGATTAATTGATATGAAACGATACATCCGGAACTTAAGGGTTAGAGGATCATAACTGGCAAATTGGGTATATGTGTTAATAAAAATCTTGAAACCCTCATTTGTGCATGACAACTGAAAATTAGCATAATAAGATAATTTCTTGCTCATACTTCTTACACGGGGTTAGGATATGTGTTGCTAATATCTTAATCATGCTACTAGTTGTTTTGTTATTAGTTGTTTTCACTTCCCGGTTTAATTCTATTCTTGACTTCCTTGAGGACAAGGAAAGATTTAAGCTTGGGGAGATTTGTTAGTTATATTTTTAGACGTTAATTATTATAATTTTAGAGTATATTTTGGTATTTATTTTGCACTTCTTTCATGCATTTTTCATTTATTTCAAATAATTGCAGTTTTTGTGTGATGGAATCTATTTTTATGTGTTTTGGTTGGTTTTGTAGGTTAATTGAAAAAGAAGAAAAAGGCTTAAAGGAAGTATTATTGAAGAAAATCCTGAATTTTGAAGATGCAGAAAAATTCCTAAAAGTTTGGATTTTTATTTTATGGAATGTTTATCATTAAAGCCTTAAAGATAAACTTAAAGAGAAGCCCTACAAAAAAAAAAGTACTTGGAGAAAAAAAAGGATAAAGAGGAGCTGAAAATCAAAAAAAGGGGGGGGGGGGACTTTTTGGAGCAAATCAGTCGACCAAAAGAAGATGAAAAAAAGAGGAAAAATAGTTAACTAAATTATTTGAAAACAAACTGAACCATTTATATTTTCAAGTTTTTCCTACCTGTTTCATGTATTTCTACTTTTTATACATTATATATATATATATATATATATATATATATATATATATAGGGGAGGGTTCAAAAGAAAACTCATTTTTACTAGAAAACCATAAAAACCACTAATCCACCATTGATTTGTTTAATCAATGGTTGAGATCATATAATGGCAAGATGGTAAATAAATGGTATTTAATGGATTAAATTATAAAGTTGTAGGGGTATAATAGGCAAAACACGCATATAAATATATGAAAACCTTCATATAGTTAATTAAATCCTTAAAATCATACTCTCTCTCTCTTTCTCTCTCTATCCTCTTTTAATTTTTAAATATTATATCAAACTTTAAATTTTCATTAGACAAATGCATGTATCCAATTAAAGATATTCATGATTCTCAACATACATCAGACGCAATTTTTTTACTAATTTGATTGTTTTGATACATATATGTATCACCATTTTTGTATGGTTTTACTTAGCTTACGTATATGTATGGAAACTTAAGTTACATAAAAACATCAACATATATCAAAATGAATGTACAGATGTCTAGGAAAACAGTTTAGTAGTGGCCAACATTACACATATGTATATAATGTAATGCATGCTAATACAACAGATGGTTAATATGTGTAATAATGGATAGCCGGTACATATACGTATGGTCTGTATACGTAAGCATATAGATAAGTCTTTGTACGTGCAATAGTGCGTTTGGGTTTGCTTATATATTAAAAAAGGGTTGGTACACATATGTAAGCATATAGGGTGTAGTTTTATTTAGTGATTCTAGTTATTAAGAAAAAGAACATGGCTTGGTATGTATACGTATGTTTCGTATACGTAAGCACCAAAATTAATGTACGATACATGTGTTCCATGTATTAATCATATGATGAACAAAGTGTTACAATGGAGAAGCACTAAGAATAAAATATTGAGAAGAAGAAGTAATCCAATTAAACATCCAACGTTTCAAATAATTGATAAAAGATGATTATGGTTAAAGAAATCATCTAACCAAATCAATCATTATATTAAAGCATTTGATTTATTGTGATTCCTAAAAACCAACCTAGGAGGTAAATAAGGAATTTGACAACAGTTATGGATAATTATTAAAATTAATAGGAGAAAAAATTTACTAAAATACTCTTTTAATAAAATAATAATAACAATACTAATAAATTATTTGATTGGTGAAGATTGGTTTTTTTAGTTTTCTACTAAAATGATGGTTTTCATTTGATCTCTCCCCTATATATATATATATATATATATATATATATATGAATAGATAATATTCATGAATAGTAAATTTTTGGTTTTTTCAATTTAACCTCAAAGCTTCAAGTGTTTACGTTTGGTTAGTAAATTTTTGGTTTTTTCAATTTAATTTCAAAGCTTCAAGTATTATCGTTTGGGTTAGGATTTTTCTTTCAACTTTTGTTTTTGTTGTTTTTAAAATTTCATTATTGCATATACATTTGTATACGTGTTTTTCGATACTTACCTTTACAACGGAGTATGCTTTCGTGTTTTATGGCAGAGTAGTAGTTGTTTTTACGATGAAATACGTTTTTAACCGGGTACGCAGTAGGGTTTTATAGCGTATGGAACGTTGTCGCGACGTGCCTTTTACTTGCGTTTTGATACTCAGGATCATGTCCCTGTCGACGGCTCGGGTTTGAGGTTGTACCCAACCCAGATTTTTGTGCTTTTTAGTTTTGGATTTTTTCTCGTTGTTTTGGGTTTTGTAAGTGTATAGACATTATTGTGATTTGGGTTTGTAATTAAATTTCTTGGTGTCTTAGAGTTTAAGAGAATGACTGTCATTACTATGTGTTTTGGTGTCCGCATTATGATATTTGAGATCGTGACGAAATTCCCGTCGCAACGTGACGGTATAAATATCTAGTTGAATATAAAATTTAAAACAAATTGAAAGAGTTTTTTAGATGAATTAAGACAAGAAACGTAAAGACTTTTGAAATGATACAATGTTAGAAAGTTTGTTGGGTAATATTTAAAATTAAGGGGCTGTTTGACAGCCTTTTAATCAGCCTACTAATAGTTCAGATGTCTGAATGATTCAGCACTTAATGATTCAGCCTGTTTGTTTCGCGAGCAAATGTCTGAATGGTTCAGACATTTGCTTCTGAATGGTTAAGCATTATACTAATGCTGAATGGTTAAGAGGTCTAATGCTGAATGATTAAGAACTCTTATCTGAATTGGTCAGACATTTGCCTTTGAATAGTTAAGCGATTTACTAACTCTTAATGGTTCAGACCTCTTAATGGTTAAGCACTTAATGGTTCAGACCTTTTATTGGTTCAGCATTTAATCATTCAGATATTGCCAAACAGCCCCTAAAACTCTCTCTTTTACATAATCATTCAGTTTCAAATCTACTATTATATAAAGTTTCTGAACTTTACTCATTTATTATTTAATAAGTTGTTGTGGTATGGTAACCTAGAAAGATAATAAATTGTAACTTCAAATGTTAATGTCGCTTGATAAAATAACGAACTGTAACGAAATTAAATAGCGAAAAAAGCAAGAAAAATAATTTTTGTTGGATTATTAACTGAAACCAAACCAAAAACCGACAAATAAAAACCAAACCGAACCGAAACCGAGGCTCTTTTCCGGTTTCGGTTATCGTTTTTTCAATAACCGATGGTCGAGAACCGAACCGAACCGTATAGACCCCCAACAAACTTGGTCCAGTATGTTGTTTTTCACCCACCTCTCATTTGTAGAAACCACTAATATTTGATAATGAGCTCAACTCAAAACAAAAATTTTACCTCCTTGAAAAGATTAATATTTGTTATGGTTGCAAAACTCGCTAGGCGCTGCTACGTCGGCCGACTGGGGAGTTGCGAGTACTCGGCCTAGGAGGGGAGTACTTGGGGAGTAATCGGATATGATAAATTATAAAGAAATTAGTCTTTGAGAAATTATTTATATGTCAAATATTATAAGCTTATTAATATTTATAGAAAAAATATGTAAATATCAAATATAAATCAAAAGAATACATGTTCACACACACATATATTTCTAAACTTAATATCAATTTTTTAAACTATAGATGTAATAATCATTTTATTATCATTTTCAAAGGTACCACCATGAAAAACAATAAAAATTCAGCAAAAATCGGTGAAAAACAGCGAAAATAGGTGAAAAATGGTGAAAATCTGAGTTTGGCCGAGTAGGGCTGAGTAGGGCCGAGTAGGGCCGAGTTGGACCGAGTAGGGCCGAGTTCCGAGTAATATTGGCCTGTGTTGTCAAAAGCAAGAGAGGCGCTCTCCTAGACGTATTTCCTAGGCGCAGCGAGGGTTACCGCATTGCAGCCATCTAAGCGCTCAGGCGAAGTTCCGGTGACAAGTTCGGCCAGATTCCGGCCATTCGTCTGCAACTTCCGGCCAAAAATCGCCCTAATCCGGTTAAAGACCTGTCTTAAGAGGGTCCCTTTTGCTTTCTTTTTTTGTTCTTCTCTCTACAAAAGCCTCTAGTTGTGCTCGTACACTAGCAACAATGAAATCTTCAGTTTTGGTGAAAGAAAGTAAATGGAGTGAGTGTTTAGTGTAGAAGATATAAGATTAGATAAGAGAGAGGGAAGGTGAGAATTTATATAAAGCTAATGCAAAAGCCTCTAGTTGTGCTCGTATACTAGCAAAGAAAGTACTTTGTTTTTTCTTTTGAATTTGTTTATTATATTAAGTATTTGTTAGAATTTATATATGTGCACAACAAATAAGTATTATGTTTTTTCTTTTGAATTTGTTTATTATATTAAGTATTTGTAGGAATATATATATTTTTACTTTTCTAAGTCCTATTATATATCTTTGAGTAAAATGTTATTTTCGTTTCTAACGTTTTGTTGAATTTGTCATTTCAGTCCAAATTTTTTTTTTTTTTTTGCCATTTCAGTCACTGTAGTTTACCAAATATTGTCATTTTCATCCACTTTACTAACACTGTTAAAACTTCGTTAAAACTCCGTTAAATATGAGGGTATTTTAGTATTTTTGAACACCCTAATTATCAAATTAAAACAAATTAATCAATTAATATTCAATTAAAACTAAAAAAACTTATGAAACGACTAGTGAGACCAGACGCTTCGATATAAAAGCTTCGATTAACTCTAACCCATGTTGTTCGATTGAGGTCTGCCGTGGGATTTCAATTAATCTTCACGCTTTGTTCGAACGTGTACTGTTATTTGCTTGAGGTCTTCTGTGGGACTAAAGTTTGTTGTTAACATGCTATATTTGATTGAGATCCTTAATTGAGATCTTTGAACGTAACAATAGTATATCTCAATAAAACAAAACATGACAACAATAGACCTCAACCGAACAACAGTGCACATTCAAACAAAACGTGAAAATTAATTGAAATATCACAAAAGACATTAATCGAACAACATGTGTTAGAATTAATTGAAGCGATCGATCTCACGAGTCGCTTCATGTGTTTTTTAGTTTTAATTAAATATTAATTGATTAATTTGTTTTAATTGGATAATTAGGGTATTGAAAAAGACTAAAATACCCTCATATTTAACGGAGTTTTAACAAAGTTTTAACGGTGTTAGTGGAGTGGATGAAAATGACAACATTTAGTAAACTACAGTGACTGAAATAGTAAAAAAAAAAGTTTTTGGATTGAAATGGCAAATTCAACAAAACGTCAGGGACGAAAATGACATTTTACTCTATATCTTTTTTTATAGTTTACTAACAGTGCGCATTTTTTTGTCTCGGGCGCACTTCTTTTTTGCGCCTTGCGCCTAGGCCCCAGGCGAGGCCGTTGCACCTTAAGTGCACCTTGTGCCTTTGACAACTATGATATTGGCCGGGTTGATGAAAAACGACTCGGCACCTTTTCGAGTACCGAGTACTCGACGAATACTTGGCCTCCTAGGCCGAGTTTTACAACACTAATATTTGTAATCAAGTTGTAAGATGTTTAGATCAGTACATTTCTATTAGATTACTAGTAGATCAGTACAAGAAATTAGGCTGTTCGTTTTCTTCATTATAGAAGGAATCATAAGATCACAACATGATCCTTAAATATTAGCTTATGATTGGAGAAATTGCAAGATACCAACCTGCAATTTCTATCATCTATTTGATTGTCATTGTCAAAGGTAGATTTCACAAATTTAATCATTCTTATTGAGTTTTGTTGTTCTAGAGTTATAGAAATATTCTCTGAGTCTTTACTTTCCGCCACAACGCGTGGGTGTATACACTAGTTAAGTCACAATTATCACTAAACTCATACATAAGGATCATCCCATCCAATAACAAGTATTATATTATAAGTCGGTTTCAACGAAAGAATTCCCCAGGCTTTAATGAGGGTGAGTAAAGAATGTGAGTCAATCGAGTCGATGAACCTGAACTTAAACGCTTGGATTTGGGTTTGGAGAGGTTGGTTTGTCGTTTTGGGTGATAAGGTTCGGGACACCAGAGCCATAAACATGACCCATCTTCGCTCGTTTGGTCTCAAGATATCGTTTGTTGTGCTTCGAAATGGGAGTCAGAAGGGGAACTCTGCCTGCAACTTCTAAGCCATAGCCCTTGAGCCCACTGTACTTGGCAGGGTTGTTTGTCATCAACTTCATTGTTCTAACTCCTAAGTCTCTCAAAATCTGCATATAATTGATTTATATAATTTTCAGAATAGCAAATTAAATAAAATGGTATATTACGGAATGAAAAATTCAAGATTTTGAAGTTCCACTCCTCGTCTCTATCGGGTCAATGGAAAGATTTTTGAGAACAGTGTTCCGAGTTAACCCAAAAATAATCTGCAGGAGCCAAATATGTGTTGACCCGTTACCCATCCCGCTTGACAGGTCAACTTGCCACCTCTAAGAGGTGACCTGTTACCCATTTATCTGTTCGGTTTAATGTCTTAAACTACTTGTTATTTTGCATGTAACTTTATGCATGTGTTTCTATGTCTTTTACTGAGAATTTAGATATAAAAGTTACCTGTGCGCCAATACCGTACTCCCTTGAGTCAATGGGCAAGCCGAGCTCCTCATTGGCTTCAACCGTATCACGACCATCATCTTGAAGGTTATAAGCACGAAGCTTGTGACCTAACCCGATGCCTCTTCCCTCGTGACCTCTGAGATATACCAAAACACCCCTGCCAGTTTCTTCAATTTGTTGCATTGCAAGTGCCAGTTGATTACCACAATCACATCTAGCTGACCCGAATATGTCTCCTGTTAAGCATTCTGAATGTACCCTAACAAGGATGTCCTTCCCATCACCAATGTCACCCTGTTTCAGAAAGAGAATTCTTTCATTATTTAAAAATTATATATTATATGATAATTTCAGATTTGCATCATATGTAGACCTTTTTGTTTCAAAGGTTACAATTTCAATCCATATAAGGGATGTATTGTATTGATAACGGCTCAAGAAGGTATAGGTAGATATATTAGCAACAAATGAATGTGGTCGTTGGCCAAACACCATCTAAAGCATATGTGAATGCTTACAATCTTTTAAATTGTTCATCTAAAAACTTTAATCATTAATTGAATAATATAACTTCGATAATTATGTTTAGCATAATAACTATCCATTAAATTAGAATAAAAAATAACACCTACAGGTGTTGGGGGTCACACAATCCAACTCATGTTTTCTCGCATTTAAAATTTACCATTTTAACTTAAAAACGACCTATTTTAACCCATTGCCCGGCTTGGCTGCTATCCATTTTGCCACCTCTACGCATGACATTTGAGATAAATAGATATTTGATTTCAAATGTCATACATAGAGATGGTAAAATAGACAACACGTAGGGTAGGCAACGGGTCAAAGTGGGTTGTTTTGAAACAAAATGATAAATTTTAAAAACAACTTTGTGCCCCCACCCATGAATATTTCCTTTCCTAGTTCACTAGAAAGAGTCTTAGGTCGACTTTCAACCGCTGAGACCCATCCCCTTTTTGCTAATTCTTTTTGGTTGACCTGTTTTTGAGATAAAACGAAACCAAAATCAACAAATTTTCCACCTCTGAATAATACTTTTATTAAATTTCCCTCACCTTAACCATAGCAATATGTTCAATTCCATCTAAGACTGATCTATAACAATAGGCAACAAATGGACCCCATGTAGTAGGTATACGTGCAGCAGAAGCACGCTCCACTAGCTTATCCGTCTTTCTTCTATACCTGCCAAATTTAAACCCGTGTCATGAAAAACTATTACTTCATTCATAAATTCTGGAGGCGACAATTGCAATCTATTTACTTATGGATAAGTCAATTCAGGTTATATCTAACATGTCAAATGGGTTAACAACCTAAATAAAACAAACATCAAAGGAAACAAGTCATATCAAATTATTATAGAAATAATATATTGGTTTATCATATTTAACTCATTAAACCATATAAATTTGAAACAGTTTGGTCCAAAAGTTTTTTGGATCAAACTAGTCCATTTTGACCCCAATCCGTCACTGGCCAGCCCAATTTGCCATCTCTGTAAATGAAGAACTCATGAGCGAATAAGATTGTCATCTACCTGATTAGATCAGCAATAGATATAATCTTCAGATTTTCCCTTTTGACAAATTCCTTAAGCCTTGGCAATCTAGCCATGGAACCATCATCATCCACGATCTCACATAAGACAGCTACAGGGTCAAACCCAGCTAACATTGCCAGGTCAACAGAAGCTTCCGTATGACCCGCCCTTTTTAAAACACCGCCTTCCCTATATTTCAGTGGAAATATATGGCCCGGGCGGTTGAAATCTGAGGGCTTTGAATCTTTTGAAGCTAAAGCTTTAACGGTTGTCGCCCTATCACGTGCTGACACCCCAGTAGTTGTACCATGTTTTGCATCCTACAAATCCATACAAATTTCATTTACCCGATTATTTAGGGGGCGTTCGGCACTCCTTTTTAAAGCGATTATATGATTAGGAATAATAGAAGTCAGAAAATTAACTGTAACAAAACAGGTTGTGGGAGATGATGTTTGAATGTGCTTCTGTTTTTGAAATTGTGATAATCAAATAATCCATAGTTTGAGTGTTTGGCAAATTCTGATCTTTAAAAATATACATAGTAAAACGACTCTTTACATGATTATTCAAAACCGATTACTTAGACCCCAAAAAAAATCATATAACTAGGTAATCAGAACCAGTTTTAATATATCTAAACATTAGAAACTGATGGTCAACAACTTCAAAATGAAATAAACAGATAATTGCCTTGAAACAGAATGCCTAACACCTATAGTGGTCAATAATTAGTTTCAGGGTATCAGCTTCATACAAGCTGCGAGTCTGCAACAAAACTGATTTAGGGGATTATTTAATTAATCCTTAAATAATCAGAATTTTCTAAGCTCTTAAACATCTGATTATTTAATTACTACACCTTCAAACAACAAAAGCACATCGAAGCCTGCCTTCTCTAACCCAACTATGACAACTGATTATCTAATTCTGATCATCCAGTACCAGATAATCATTTTCAAACGCACATCCAAACTCACCCTAAGTTGTGTTGAAAAGGTTTCTTTTTAATAAGAGAATTCAACTATATATTTGTAGCAATATATTAAATACAGCAAAAAGCATACATACCACTGATACTGTGAAGGCTGTACAGAGTTTTTCTTCATTATCTTTATGAGTAACCATTAAAGGAAGTTCCAATCTATCCAAATCTTCAGCTTTCATGCTTACACAAACAATCCCAGTTCCATGCCTGACAATAAAAGCCATAGCCTCTGGTGTAACACACGATGCTGCCATTATTAAATCTCCTTCATTTTCTCTGCATTCATCATCGACAACCACTACCATCTGCCATACAAATAAAATTTGGTATAAATGAGTATCTTTCTTTTCTCTCTTTTTTTTTTTATTTAAATTTTTGTAAAGGTAGCATTTTTTATCCGTATACTTATGAATAAGTATTCAGGTTATGTTCATTATCTAACCAGAATAAAGCGAAAGTTGATATTGGGATTGATGTTGACAACAAAAGTGAAAGTTGGGAGTGTCCTTGGCCAAATTGTTAGTACAGATTATTATTGGCCAATTTGCCTGATGAAAATTTTTCATTACACTATTAATCCAGTCAGACATTCTTTATACCTTTGGCTAGAGGGATTATATCATATAGTTTATGAAAGTTTACCATAACGAGAGAAAAAATAGGATTTTTTGTAGTTTACATCAATAACAAAATGAAAGAATACAGACAAACCTTTCCTTGACGTATATCTTCAATTGCCTCAGGAATGGATGAGAAGCCAGGGGTGGGCTGATCCAAATCGTGTTCATCAGCAGCCGTAGAAAAATCATTCATGCTAGGAGTTGTTTCTGCTGCTAAGGTACCCAGAGCTATTGAATCAGGCTGTATCACTATCCCAGATGATACACTAGCACCGTTTTTCTCTACACCATTAATCCTTTTTTCATTAACAGGAAAACTGCCATCTATAGGCAGTAATGAAGCTCTGATCCTACCATCACTTTTACTTTTGGTGCATGATCTAGTACCAAGATGGAGAAATGCCTCTGATGTATGACCATTGTATGAAAATAGATTTACGAAGTGATGGCCATTATATGAGCTGACGTTTGTGATCATCCTGCAAATTGCGATCATAGATAAGTCCATTATGAGAGATAGAGCAGACAACAAATGTTTATCCCTTTAGATGACATTATCTTACACTAGATGTGGCAAGATGGACAAGTCAGTAGGATCGGGAAGCGTTTGAGTTGAAAAGGGTAACTTTATTACATGTTAAATGGACCGAGGTTAGACCGACCCACTAACACCTCTTATTCTTTTTAATTCATGTAATAATTAATCTGTTAACTATTAATGTAAAAGAACTTAAGAATATTATCACAACAATAATCTACATCTTTTCATAAAACGAATTAGGATACTGGATGCATTTAATATAAGATATCGGATGAATTTCAGCCTGTCCAACCCAATTGGCCGTTCCCCTTCTTAACAGAACTTTTTGATTCCCCACATTAGACCCTCTTAAGATAAAACACAACCCAAGTCTACCCATTCACAAGTAAATGGATTGAAATCACCATATCTAACTACACCATTTAAAGCCATATAAGTAAAATGCCAGAGTCTTTTCAAAGAATATAATACAGTTTACTGCAATGTTCAAAAGAATATAATATAGTTTAATGACAGTTATGACTATCAACAATATATTAGAACCACCCACATCATAAGACAACACATGGAGCTAAAATCAATATAATTCAATGTTTTTGTAATGAGACTAATCAACAAAAGGGTAACTTTCTATGAAAACATTTCCTGAAAATGAAACGCTCGATTGACAGAAAGCATGAAACAAGAAATCATTTGAATACTATAACTGAATGCAAGAAAAATCTTTACTACATAAAAAATGGAAAAAAACACATTCTAACTATAAGACCATTAAAAGGAAAGGTAAAATCGAAGTTGAAAGTTGAAACACTTGGGGGCTGTTTGGCAATATCTGAATGATTAAGTGTTGAACCAATAAGAGGTCTGAACCATTAAGTGCTAAACCATTAAGAGGTCTGAACCATTAAGAGCTAGTATATCGCTTAACTATTCAAAGGCAAATGTCTGACCAATTCAGATTAGAGTTCTTAACCATTTAGCATTAGACCTCTTAACCATTCAGCATTAATATAATGCTTAACCATTCAGAGGCAAATGTCCGAACCATTCAGACATTTGCTCGCGAAACAAACAGTCTGAACCATTAAGTGCTGAATCATTCAGACATCTGAACCATTAAGAGGCTGATTAAGAGGCTGCCAAACAGCCCTTTAGTCCCCTGATGGGATGCCAAATGTTTTGTAATGGTACAAGAAGATGCTTCCAAATTTAAAGCATATAACAAGAGAATAAACCCTTAAAAATTTCATGCTTGAAATTGGCCACTTTCCATATTGAGGATAAGTTAGAACATGCAAAATTGGTCTATAATTCTTTTCTAAACAACATTTCCTAGATATTCTAGGATAAATACACCAGAAACTGCATCCTGCGTGATTTGAATCTCAACCTTTTGGTCGTGATGAACACGATTTAACCATCAGGATGCTTGTTGGGAACAACTTTGGTCAGTAAATGAAGTGTTTCAAATACAGCCCTTAATGATATCATATTATACACAGAATCAATACTGTCAGTTCTTTTTGTAAAGACAACAATGACTAAAAGTTGATTCGATTGAAACCTGACACTAATGAAACAATAGATCCGGACCCTTTGTGTAGGTATCTGAATCAAAGATTCAACTCTTAATTTGAACACAATAAGCTTCATATCCAATTTCATGTTTAAATTTATAATCCTAAAACCGTGTAATCGTTTGCTAAAGATGATCAATCACAAAACAAACAAAAACAACTGGATCGAGAGGCAATTTATCATCTATCAAACAAATTATAAACAAGAAATCAGAACAACCAATTGGAATCGATATCAAGACACAACAATAAGCATCAAATTGAAGAGAATAACAAGATAAGAAGCCATTAACCCTTACTTTGAGCGTAGTAGAGATGTGGATGGAGAAGACACGTTAATAGAAGCCATTAATCCGTCGTTGAAATGAATACTGAAATGGGTCTTTGAATTGAGGAAAAGGGGGGTTCGATTTGATCAAAAAGAGCCCAAATTGGTGGTGATTTATAGACGATAATGACGAAAGATGCAAGTAGACGAATGGAAGGAGGAAGAAACAGCTAAGAAATGACGGGGGTAAGATTGTAAGAATGTTGAAGATGTTTGTGGGGTGATCATCCGTCAACCAAACACACGAAAAGGGTGTTACTTTTTCATCTACACTTTTCTATCAATAATAATTACAACAGTGTAATCCACCGTCTCGAGGTATGATGTTTGAAAGGCTTCTTCAAGACAAAAGAATTCACGATAGCTATATAGGGTTTTCGTATAGAGTTAAATAGTTTTTTTAGTTTCTGGTTTTATGTGGTTTTTATCATTTAGTACTTGTGTTTTTAAAAGGATTATCAAAACAATCAATTCAATCCCTAGATAACGTTTGTTACCACGAGAGGTAAAATCATCATTTCCTTTAGTAAATTACGCTTTTTGTCCATGGTTTTATATCATTTTTGTCGTTTTATTACTCGTGATCAATAATATTCACACGATCCATTCAAATCTGCTAAGGTTTGCAATTCTTTCCTTCAAATTATGCATATGCATATATTTTTATACTATTCGATACCACACACATATATACATGATCTCGATTTGTTGTATGATTCGCTAGAGCCCAAAATGACATATGTAAAGCCCAAAATCTTTTTTAGCTTTTTAAATCAAATATAATTTTTACTATAACCTTACGCTAAATATAATCATATCTACTTTACCTATTTTTATTTATTTATACTATTATATGAAGTAAAACTTTAGGACACAAGTTTAATTTTATAAAAAAATTAAGACATCTAATACAACTTGTTAAGCATTAGGTACAAGTGTTCTATGCAATCATTCCTATTTTACCTCTCATTTAATATTTTTTTTAATTAATACATTAATTAATGCACATTATTAATGTATTATTTAATAATATGAGATTATTTAAGTTACTATATTATATATTATATTATTTATAATACTTTAAACTAACATTTAAATTTATTAATAAATATTATCTTATTGGCATACTTTACTATATAACTACTAAATATTTTATTATAATAATTATAATAATAATTATTATATTTATAAATAAGCATTATCTTATTTAAATATTTAACGATATAATTACTAAATACTTTTATAATAGTGATGGTAATAATAATCTATATCTATATTATATATACTATTATGTAAAGAATCCGATGATGACGCATTTGTAATTTTTCTTAAAATTCAAGACACCTAATATAATTTTTTAGATATAAGGTACAAATGCTATATACAACAGTTTCTAATGTCCATATTTAATAAAATTTTCCTAATTAAAATATATTTATTTTAAGTATTATCTTATATATAATATTTTAAATTAATATTAATATATATAAATTTATTTTTTTTTATAACTTAATGCTATTTGTTATAAGTTTTATTTTATTTAAATACTTAACTATATAATCACTAAATAGTTATGTAGTAATAATAATAATACCCAAATATATTAACGTTTAAAACATGTCGGAAAAGAGGCTCGATAATACCCGCCGCATTACTATATATAATAAATGGAAAAGATTATTAGTAGTGAAGATGTAGGTTTTCTCAATGTTACCATAATAATTTTCTTTTTATTCAAGCTAATAAAAAACCTACTTTGTTTTTTTTTACAATTTTGCATTTAAACTTTTAAGGATTTTTTGAAACTAACTATAACACTTTCTCTCTATTAGTTTACTTTCCAGATTGATACCTACTCATTTTGTTTTTTTTTTAAATTTTATATTTATGCTTCAAGCTATGTCAAATTTTCATTTAATCACCTGATTTTCTTTTAATTTTATATTTGAATCTTCGAGTTATATCAAAGTTACATTTATACACCTGATTTTTTTTAAGTTTATACTTAAACCTTCGAATTATGCCAAATTTTGTTTGAATCAATTTACAACAGCGCTTGTTAATCATAGTAGAATCATCATTTACACATTCGCTATTTTTCTTTTCAGTTTTGAGTTATTTGTTTCTTTATACTATTTTCTTTATATTACATTTTTATCAACATTTCTTATGTAATCTTATTTATGATGGTTAGTACTAATGAATAATCATCAGAACTAAATCTTTCAACTTTTATAATGTCACACCTCACTGACCGGGACTGGTCGTAACTGGCTGATCTCAACACAATACAACAGAATAATAAACATTACTTAAATAACTTAAGTCCAATGATCCAATGCCTACGTGGCATCCACACTAATACAAATACTAGTTAAATATTGTATAAACCCAAGTGCATCATTTTAAATCAATTGTCTCCGATGTTAACAAATAGATAGGGTGGTGACTTACTCTATGAATCTAACTAGATCAACTCCTATCCTTAATCACCTGTTTAAAATTATTCTTCTCCTGAAATATACACCCAAAATACGTCAACATAATGTTGGTGAGCTCATAAGTTTAAGACACATGAAATACCCCAAATAACAATAAGTTAACAACAATATTGATGCACTAAAAAATGTATCACAATCAAACCAAGACCCGGGTGACCCTCTCAAGTGCTAGAACATCCCCTAAACCATACCCTTTATTGTTATGGGCTTACATGTGCCCTGCTAAACACAACTAATCTGCACTAATTTGTGACACAATGATTATTAAATCTCAATGGGGGGTTTTCCTATCCTAAAGGGCCCATTGTGTGCACAGGATTCCCCAAATTGTATTATCCACAAACCACGCGGCTCTCCATGGAGTTTTGTGTTAATGTTCGGGGATAAAAGTAGTAACTATTGCACCATAAAATGATTTTCAGGAGTGTGTATTCCACCCCAAATTAATTTAAGTAAAAAGAGGGTTATATGACTCACCTTAGCTTGTTGTTGAAGTAAGTGTTTGGGATTTAGTATGCTACCGACCAGAAAGGTTCCTAGGTGCATTTCATATGTATATATTAGCTTCATTTTAATCAGTTATCTAAGCCCAACTAAGTTTAGATTTATCTTACGCGATTTGGTGATTTACATTACGTATGTGTAATTTAGTTCAAATCTTAAAGTTTTTGAAGTCTTAATATGGTCTTTGATTATGAGTTATCATATCATGAATTCAGATTATAATAGTTCTTAGAAGTGTGATTTGGTTATAAAACATTAAGGTTTCACTAGTTGGAAAATTTGATCCCTCAGCTTTGCTAAATTGACATTTTTAACCCTAATGTTTGGAATTTTCCCTTTAATTATTTGTGATTGATTTTATTGTTTTAAGTAAGTCTAGGAATTGGAATATATTAATATTTTTATTAATTAACCATTTTTAATAGTTTTAAGGGCATATTTTTGATAATTTATTTTGATAACTTATATTGAGTATTACTTTGACTCTAAAATAGTAACGTTATGCTCATAGGATCGGTGAGTTGATTATTATGCATTTAATGGCGTATCAGGTTGCGTTTCTGGTGTGTTATATAACATATTCATAAGTTCATTAGTTTCCAAAAAAAATTTTAATTGTTATTTAAGTTTTTGGGTCATAAGTTACTGGAAAATATCAACTTTCTTAGTTTAAAGATTTTTATATATTTTTATTATTTTTCTTCCTAGTATGTCGTTAACTAACTTATATTAATGGTAAATTTGTATAAATTCATAGAAAATTTCATAAATGCTAATATTTGGTTTTTAACTTAGTTTTATCAATATTAGGCCACTTGCTACTAGAGTTTCATTTCTTAAGATGCTTTTGTATTTTAACGCTCGGGTTTCGGTTTTTAACGGCTTTTCGGGTTTGGGTTGACCTGGTCTTACTTTAGTCATAGATTACCTTAATATACTTAGAAGCATTTTTAATTTATGGAGTTTTCATGATTTTGGCTTAAGAACTCATTTTTATGAATTTTTACCATTTTAGCAAAAATAGCATTTATAATTTTGTTTACTAATAAATAAACTATAAAATTATAAAACTTATTTTCTAAACATTTATTATCATTATAAGACTAGTGGAATTTTTTACATCCAGATTTTATGTATATTTGGTAATCTCGTTATATTTACCGATTAGATCCGTTAAGTCTCGGTTAAGCCTCGGTTTTGGATTACTAAGTATTTTAGTCTGATTTTTCTCTTTCCAAATATTTTCGTAATATAAATAACTTCTAAATAACCTTGTAATTTTAGTAATTTAGGTCCCCAACCTACTTCCTTTATTTTTCTCAAAATGACTTATTTTTTAGTTTTTGTATTATTTATAAAGTGTGAAATGCATAAGCTTAAATCATGAAACATTATTTTTAGCTTAAGATAGGCCTTATTAACTTCAAAAATATTTATATTATAAAGTTTGGACTTAGATGATATACTATTATATTTTTGTGAAAACCGGGTTTTTAGGTGAGCTATATTTACCAAAATCGGGCTTGTGATCAAACAGAGTTTTGAGAAAGCTTATATGTCTTTTAGTTACTGAAATATGAAGTGTTTTAGAATTTCATAAAGAGTTGGGGGTGTCATGGGGTTGGTTGTGTCACTAACATGACGAAACGCGATATTTCGTGTGTTTTTTGGTAGTAACAAGTTACCTTAGTGTGAAAGAGGACTGAGATGAGTGTGTGGGCTGTTGAATGAACTTTAAAAGATGGATAAGGTTGTCCAAAACAGTAGATTAGTTCAGGTTATAAGATGAGTGAAATGAAAGATGTAAACTTGAAGGAGTGTGTGTTCATGTCATGTTACCTTGACACCAATGCTTCATGATGCTTCACTTATGGATCGATTATGGTTGCAAAAAGGCTGGAACTTGGTTTTCTTGAGAAGAAGGAGCAATAGAATGAATAGAGAGAATTAGAGAGTGTTTAAGTATGGAGTTTGGATGAAAATGAAGTGTGGAGTGGGGGGGGGGGGGCGGCCGATTGGTGGCTATGAGGGGTGAGTTGGGAATCCCAATCTTGGTTATTTACAAGATATGGCTGAGATATTATATGGATATGGCATATTTGCAAGTTACTAGGTCCTTAGGTTAGTATTTCATGCATTGGGTGGTGAGTTGACTAGACAAGGGTTATTATAAATTTATGTTGTTTTTATAAAAATCAATGTGTAGGTTAGTGGGTGTGTGTACCGTGATATATATATATATATATATATATATATATATATATATATATATATATATATATATATACACATACTAGTGGAAAAGCCCGCGCGTTGCGGCGGTACGGTTGTTGTGTGATTTTTTGGGAATTCGATTGTAGTTAGTATCAGCTCGTTGCGTTATGATATAAATTAAAAAATTAAAATATAATTATTAAAAAATTTAATGAAAGAAAACAATTACGTATATTACAAAAGTGTTTAAGACAACTATATTATTCTAACAAGATGAGTGAAAGCATGAGGTGGTATTTGTGGTCGGAAATCGTTTATTACCTAGATTTTAGGGGCGTTTCGTTTTATAAATGTAGTTTAGAGTTTTATAATCATCTGATGTAGCTTTCGGTGATGATTTGCATAGACTGGAGAAAGTTAATGGAGAAATTGTTATAATAAATTACCATCTTGATTGTTATTAAGCTTTTAACAACCGGCAAGGTAAAGGGGAAAAGGGATTAGTGCTGAATCGCAGTGAATGAACGGAATTGAAAGTAAATGACGGTTTTGTTTGGCCATGTGTATATGATTCAGCATTTGTATTATAAGCATCATATATTATACTTTATTGTAAGGGTATGAATGAAATAAAATTGTTAATTTTCTTTTAAATTTAAGCATGACTTTTTATATGGGTGTGTTAATTCGTATACAAAATTATCATTTAATCCTTCTTTCACTTTTATTATAAAAGATATAGATATATATTAAAACGATTAAACTCACAATATGCACCTAAAAAATATTAGTATTATAGTTATTATAACATGAAGATATATATATAAGTTATATACTTAAATATTTAAATAAAATAATACTTAATTTAAATAATATTTAGTTATAAAAATATAATTAGTAAATATATATTTAAATATCAATTTATAGTATCATAAATAAAATAAAATTTAATGAAGTGAATTAAATTATATCATATTTTTAAATAATGTATTAATAATGTTTATTATATACATGAAATATATAAGGGCGAAATGCCGAGGTATATAAAATTTAATTGATAAATTTACCATATTACCCCTAAAGTGTCTTAAAATCTTAATTAATTCTCTATTCTACCCCTCTTAGATGTCTTGCATTTTTTTGTACATGTTGATTCAAAACTTGTATGCTTTACAAAATTATATCTCTATCTAGAGAGATTTATTATAAAGTAGTATAGATATAAGTATTTAAATAAAATAATACTTAATTTAAATAGTATTTAGTTAGAAAAATATGATTAATAATTATAATTTAAATATCAATTTATATTATTATAAATAAAATAAAACTTTAGTTTTACAAATATGATTAGTAATTATAAATTTAAATGTCAATTTATATAATTATAAATAAAATAAAACTTAATGAAGTGAATTAAATAATATCATATTATTAAATAATATATTAATAATATGTATTAAATAATACAATAATTAGAAGAAGTTAATTAAATAGGAGCAAAAATGGAATTATTGCATAAAACACTTGTACTCTATGCTTGAAATATTGTATAGGTATCTTACACTTTAAATGAAATTATAATTTTATCCTTCTAATATGTATTATATAGTAGTATAGATATATATATATACATACATATACATATATATACATACATATACATATATATATACATACATACATACATACATACATACATACATACATACATACATACATACATACATACATACATACATATATATATATATATATATATATATATATATATATATATATATATATATATATATATATATATATATATATACGAAGGCGTGTGTGTCTGGCGTGTTTGTGCATGAATTCGTACATATGCATGTATATATGTGTGTGTGTATTTTAAAGTGCTTGAACAAAAGTGTAAGAATACACGTATCCGTGTATGTATATATATATATGTATATATATATATATATTTATTTGTGGGTGTGTGTTTACGTGTGTATGTATGTAATGTGTGGGTGGTGCAAATTTTATTTATTTATATACGTTGATGTGACGTGCTATTTTATAAATCATGTATTCATAATTATATATATGCATTCGGGTGTATGTGCATGAATATATATATACTATCTTTAGTAAACCCGTGTATTGCACGGGTTGAACAAATAAAATATTAAATATAATAAAAGTTTATCAAGTATAAAACGATATTTTATGATAAAATATAATTAAAATTACGTATAGTAAGAACAATATGTAATAAAACAATCATATCAACTTTTTAAGCTTTTGGTTTAAATCTTTTTTTTCAAAAAAAAAAATAAATATTTTGTTTCAAAACGAAACGTATTAAAAAATATCATTTTTAAAAATTTTCTTATTATAAATTTCAATTTTAATTATTTTTTGTTTATAAAAAATTAACTTTTTAAAAACACTAATTTTAAAAAAGTTTGATATTTTGTAAAAATTTCTTATTCTATAAAAATTATTTTAAAAATAACATTAATAAGAAGATCTTTTTTTAAATTTATTAGAAAATTATTTTTGTTCTATAAAAGTTAAATAATATTATTAATAATTAAGGTAATTGTTTAATATGAGAGAGAAGCGGAAAAATTTTAGTGAGAGTGAATGTGGTACCACCACGTGTCACCACAAGATACTATTTTGTTAGAGTCAGAAGAGATATATATATATATATATATATATATATATATATATATATATATATATATATATATATATATATATATATATATGGGATCCATTCAAATGAAAAACATTATTTTGTAAAAAACCAAAAGAACCAAGACCCACCAATCAGATTTGTTTAAATAATTTTAGGTTTATTTATTTCAACAATTAGATAAAAGGGTAGAAATGTAATTTAGTAAATACAAATCCAATCAGTAGGTTGAAAGTCATAACTGTTCCCTCCATTCTTCAATTGGTTTCATAATCAAATTACAGTCATCAATCATTTCAATTCCTAGTTTTATTCGTAAGCATCATTGAGGAGGTTATTTATTGGTGATCCAAATAAACCAATATTTTTCACGAGAGCTTTGATGATTTTTTTTAACGTAAAATTAACAAAGAAAATATGGATACTAAGAAAACCGCTCTATATTCAGGTAACTAATTGATTTCATTTATACCTTGTCCAACATGTTTCATGGTATAACTTCATATTCAAATGAGGATAATAAACGTCCAATTTCTTTTAATGGTGCCAAAATATTTAGTATCATATTGACTCTTTATCTGATAACTTAATGGTTCAATTTTGCAACTATTATAAAAAACAAGTATTAAATTTAGGGGTTTGCTTAAGCAATTTTACGTCATTTTGTTAATAGTAGAAATATTTGATCAATTTTGATGCAGTTTTTGATTCTCAATATATAACTATTTATACTAGTAAATTTGAATTTATAGTTAATTACTTTTGAACTTAACTTTTTTTCTATGTTTTTGAAGTTAAATGTCACAGATTAGTATTCTTTACGCTAGAAGTAAAGTTACTAGGCATGCATTTATGCACATATTATATTAAAACTATCTTTATTGTTAATAAACGTATTCTTATAATATTTCATATACAATATGGCATTGGACTGATTACTGCAAACATTTTATATCCATTCATCCTTATTTTTTTCAACCACTAATGTAATTAACCACGAAACAGTCTGCAAATTGTAGACGATACATAAATGACTTAAAAAACAAGGTTAAACCTCTTCTGGAGAACACATGTTGCATGTCATAGACTATTAAACACATATGCTAGCATTATATGTATTTGACTTGATTTTTCTTGTACTTTAAGAGCATCATTTTTATCTCATTTGCTCTTATATTAAAAAGCCATCAATGTTAATTATTGACCACAAAGCACTAGACAAACAACAACACAATCAGGATAATGACGTGGTAAAGGTTCAAATATCCCTCCCAGATATAAGTGTATATTACATGTTTTTTTTTTCTTAAATGCTTTGGTAATGATAATATCTTTATTGTATAATTCAACCAGATTATTACTATCGACATTCAAACAAAATTATGTTGTGTAGAGAAATTTTTAGAAAGTATCCAGATCAAGTTGAGCATCCAAAAATCTCTCGGATTACAATCTAGCCAACCAGGTACACTGCTCTTGAAATGGAGGACAACCAGGGGCGGCTCAGCTGTTTAAAAAAATAAGTTAGGGCTTTAGGCCCACACATTCTAACAGGCCACCAATAAATAAATTTTATTATATAGTTCATTCTCAGTCTAGTCTAAAAAAACTAAATTAAAAAAAAAAAAGAGATAGAAAGAAGGAAACCTAGGTCAGCAGGTTGTAGATCTTCAAACATAGGCTATTGGTTGATTCCTAATTGGGGGGTTGGGGCGGGGGGAGTTGAAATGAAGTAACGGACAAAGCCAAAAGGTTAAGATAAACCCTTTAACCTTCATTTCCTTCTCTAATTTTATTCGCTGAAGTCAGGATTTGCTTCTTTGATTTCATTGCAATTAAGAAGCCTTTAAACTACGATTTCATCTAGATATCTAGTGGAGTAACGGACTCATGATTAGGTACTACGTTCAGCGATACTCTCCCTAAATAAGGTAAATTGCTTAATATATTGTTAATTGTTTTTCTTTAATTCTTTGTTCTAGGGACAAGTTGTTAATTGCTAATTGTTCTAAATTTGTTTTAGTTTTGTATATGCTTCTTCTTATTTGATTTGCAAATTGCAAATTGTTTACCTGTTTTAGCTTGTTACTTGTTATAGTTTATTAGAATATAAAATCAATGAATCAATTAGGATTTGTTTTAAACAAACTAATTTAGGAATCATGAATCAACTAGTGCTTGTGCTTCAACACACGAGAGTTTTTTTAAAGATAAAATTTTTATAAAAGGCCTCCAACTTCATTTTCGCTTTAGGCCTCTAAAAACGTTGAGACGCCCCTGAGGACAACTAACTATTTAGTGATTACGGTATCTTTCTCATGAGATACATGGTTACATATAAAGTATTATTCAGAACAAAATAGGATTGCGGGGTTCAAAGCCAAACAAAGGAATTACCAGAAGAGAAAAAAATTAAATGCTGACATGATAAGCATACATCTGTTTATTTTCTTGAAGCATTTTTAGTCATCATATGTTGACTTGATGTTATGTTTATGAACAACTTCAGTAATACAATTCTTGCGAAGTTTTGAGCATAAATGCTCATTCATTTGTGCATATATTCAGTTTTTTACATGATACAAGTATTAACGCATTAATGCATGTATTCTATTCTTGCATGTATTGCATGAATTGCTCAAGTGCATTAGTACATGTATTGCTCGAGTGCATTAATGAGTTTAATTGTTTAAGTGCAAGTATTGCTTGAGTGCATTAATGCACGTATTATCTTTGTGCGTTAACGCATATTGACTTTCATAGATGTGTTTATTCATCATATTATCCGTGAAATAATGTATACAATGTTCGAAACAAGTTTACAGCCAAACAAACACAACACAAGTTTATAGCTATCAACAATTGAATAGCAAAGCAACACACAATGCAATGATTTAAGCTTAAAAATTCATAGGCAACAACAAAGTTTGGAATATCCAGCACTAAAACGACATAATATTGGCAATGGAATAAACAACATCAGCATCAACAAAGGCATTAGCTACATTAGATAATAAAAGGCATCCTTTAACTCAATTGAGTAACTATAAGCCATCAACCTATTAATTTAGTTCTTTACCAAACCATGTGCTGCTACTCAAGACCTTGGCCATCCTCAACTATTAGCTCCTCTTCTCATACAGCAACACCCACACAAACTATAAGATGATCAATCAAGCTTCATAACGACCAAAAGACAAAATGAATTAAAACACTACTCATTGACTTGCATCAGATATTTGCAAAAATACCATCTCCTTGATAATATATTAAATATGATCATCACCATATCATATTGAAGCCATTGATCTGTAGCCAAAAGAGCTTGCTGGGCATAGTAAGGACAAAATTCATGATAGGTCTTATTTAACTAGTTCAGGACTCCCAACATCAAGCTATGCACACATAAAAACAAAAAATATGTATGAACATACACATTAGATTCCATCTGCAACATGACTAATCACCGAGTTAGAAACTATATAAGCAATTTCAAGACCTAAAATGCAAGAATATTTAAGCCCTAGGATTGACTATATAAAAGCTCTACGTAATGAGGAATTAATAAAATTTCAACCCTAGATTTTCATATAAGCTTCGATTTAGAGATTGATGGCAATGTAATAGACATACCTCTTTCGATTATGTGTAAAGCTCTACCGAGTCACTAAGGATGCGGGATTTTCGATTTAGAGGGGGATTTAGAGCCTGGTAGTCTTCTATTCTTCGATTCGGGAAATGAAAATATACTTGATCAGCGGATGAATCGGTCGCGATTATCTTGGTGGGTGTTTGGGATTGTTTATTGAAAACTCCTTTTAACTTTTGAAAAGAAAAAAAGTTGAAAGGAGGTGAAAATGTGTTTGGATGGAGATGAAGATGTGAGAAGGAGAATGAGTTTTTGAGAAGTTAAAAATTCTAACTTTTTAAAACTCCTTTTGAGAAGTCAAAAGGAGGTATGAATAAGCAATCTCAAACATGCCCTTGATTTCTTCAAATCAAGAAATGTTTTTTGTCGAATTTGCTCGGCTATCTAACGCTGGATGATCTGGGTTCTTTAAATTAGGAGAGGAAGTTTTGAAGAATTTAAGTAAATTGATCGCATATTGTTTTGGTAGGCAGTTTCCAAAATTGAGTATGAAATACCAATTCTATCTTTCCTACTTTTCCATCTACCTAATTTAAACTACCTAAAATTTTTAAATTGCCCTTTTAATATCAGCTATTGATTAACATGATCTATGATCATTAATGGTTCTTTTAGTTTTTTTACAAAAAAATAGTTCTTATTTGAATGCTTTCCAATATATATATACTAGGTTAGTACCCGTGTGTACACGGTTGGTTAAAACAATAACACGCCGTTAGGAAATTGATGAAACAATTTAATTATCATAAGTAATAAAAAAATTACTTCTAATAGAAATACAATAACAATGAAAGAAAAATACTTGTTATAAATCTTTAAAAATATCTTTGTATACAATATTTATAGTCTGACCACCAGTAAAGAGCAAAATGCAAAATGCAATTTCACTTGATGTCACATTTAATACAACATGACATTTTGATCTTATTAATGTAGAAATGTATTCGATGAAAATAAAAACACGTCAAATTTGTAAAACAATTTCATTATCATAAATAACGCAACTCTTTTATGCGGCCGAAAGGGATATGATTTCTTATAATTGTTGTATGACGTAGATCTACGGGGTTGTGGGGTTTAATCATTGGGAACACTCTTATACAACAGCATATGTTTCTTATTACAAAATGCAATGAAAAGAGCATGAATATTAAGTTATTAACAATATGTCGACAATGTGATCATATCATATCGTTTAATGCGTATTGATCTTTTAAAAAAAACAATGAAATCAATTCACATATACTTCTTTTAGTCATTAATAAGCTAACATGATAATGAAATTCAAACACCATACATTACTACCAGCATCACACTCTATTCACTTCAGTCATGTACGGAGGAAGTAGACCAGAGGTCAAGTCCTCTATCATCATCACAAAATCATCATCCATGAAACTTTGATCAAACTCCAAATTCAGTGATCACTCACCATCTTAAATGCATTCAAGAATCAGCTTCATCATACCCCTATTCTATTACTTGTTAATAATAGCATTCAAAGGATGTTATTCAGCAGCAAATCGCCCCAAAAAACCAACTTCCGGCAATCGATCTCCGTTTTCCGTCGTTTTTCAGGTCACCGGAAATGTTTATCCAAAAGGGTATCTATGAACTCATGTTTTCTTTTGATACAATTTTACAGATTCTGGATTCATTACGAGCCTTGTGTTCTGTATGTATTTGTTGCTTGATGTTAAGCCAATAATCTGTTAGAGCTAATTTGAATTCATGTGGGCTTGTTTAATGATTTAACTTTCGGTACCTTTACAGTTCACACCCATGTCAATTTGTGCATCTTTCTTGATTTTCATTTTCTGCTTATATCTAAATATGTGGTGTGGGTGTGTGTATATGGTACTATTATTTTTTAGGTTTATATGTTGTACCACCTCTATGCATATGTAAGAAATTAAGTCATTTTTGAGGTATTCTGTAAAGAATAGATCTTAGAGTAACTGGTAAGGTTGATGTTTTATGACATTAAAGTTTAGGGTTTAAGTTGTGGAAACAGGAGTACTCCTGTACAAAGTGTAGGATAAGGCTGCATAAACTTAAACATTGTCTTTGTTAAAAAATCTGTTATTGAGGGGAGTATGCATCCTGAAAGAGTGAAATGCAGTATTCTAGAGCATGACACTTATAGCCACAATGGACACTCAATGTTGGTACAAATGGAAACAATAGATCTTACTATTTGTGATTAAAGGGAAGAATTCCACTTCTATGTGCAGGTACTATTATGTGACGGTGAACGCAGGGAATCCGTCGAAGCCTTACTGGCTAGACCTCGACACCGGGAGTGATCTCACTTGGCTTCAGTGTGATGCACCTTGCAACAAAAAATATAAAGAATCAAGAAATTGCCATCTCCGTTGAGGATTTTTGCAGTGCACAACAGCATTAAGAATACAAATTATTCCAATAACTACAAATGCATATGGGTCAAATAAATAGGTACAATGTACTTATATATGGACATGTTAATTCTTTTGATATTAAAGATTATTAACTAAAAACAAAGTTCTATCTTACCAAAACTCAATTTTAACAACAAATGTGCTACAACTCAACGGTCATAGTGGGTCAACACTTTCATCACATATTTTGCTATTTGCTGCAATTTGATAGCTACAAATCTGTTATTATCATTATCAGATACTAAACCTCCATACTATATTAACACTCAACCAACCAAATGAGAAAACAATAATACTACAAAGGATAAACAAAATATTTTTATATATGATTAGAAAACATCAATTTTGACTAATCAATTTGACTACAGTTGCTCGGTCACTTTGACCCATGAGTTGCTAAAACATTCTGTTGTGCATATTAACATTTCTAACTGTTGAACACATTATCCATTTAATAAAGAAATAACAATATCTAAAATCAAATAAACAATAAACCTCAAGAAACCATAATAACAACTCTCTTAAGAAACATGTACAAATTCCAGGTTATGAATAACACTATATAAAACCATATTGAAATCGCATCTCCTGGGCGTTTCGACTTTATTGTGTAGAACCCCACCATCTAAAAGTGTTCCTATTTCTATGTAAGCAAATAATATACCAGGGGTGTTTACATTTTAGATTAGCATCATAAAACTTGTAAATTCTAAGGAAGCATGACTTAGAGACAAATGAAATATGGATATGTATTTCTCATGATTTGGAAACAAACCCGTTCTTCCAATGCTGTACAATATGCATATATAACCTTGAAACAATGAATAAGTATCATTAATATTGATATTTGATAATAAGACTAATAACAAAATGCTAAACAAATAAATATCAACAATGAATACAAACACAAAGTAGGCACTGCTCATGAGCTTCATCAAGTTTCGTCCAATCAAATCTGTTGTAGAATTAAATACTTTCATCTACCTCAATGTATTTGCCAAAGGAGTAAAGCGTTACGCCGTTACCTATAACATATCTACCCTGAAATCCAAGTAAAGTATTTTTAGAGGTCTACCACAGAAAAACAATCCAACCATGAATAGTGAAATGATTGAAAACATAATAATTAAGTCAAATTGAGCCCTGAAATGTATCAATAATAGAACAATTATTTCAGACTAAACTCTGAAATGATTTATCAAGACAATAATTAGTTCAAATTTAACCATGAAATGATTGAATAACTCAATAAATAGGTCAAATAGAACCATGAAATGATTCAATAACACAATATTATATCAAATGGAATCTTGAAATGATTCAATAACACAAAAATTAACTCAAATTGAACCCTCAAATGACTCAACAACACAAATTTTAGATCAAATTGAATCCTGAAATGATCCAATAACACAATACTTAGATCAAAATGAACCCTGAGATGACTCAATAACGCAACAATTAGATTAATTTGAACACTGAAATGATTCAACAGCAAATAAATAAGGTCAAATTACGCAACTTTTTCATACAATTTAACTAAAATTGTGTTAATTAATCACTAATTTACATTCTTTCCGAGATAACCCATCTAAAGCACTAAGTTAAAAGCAAGAATATATTATTACCTACTTCAAACAAAAGTTCATCACAATAATTTTTAAAAGCAGCACACACAAAAGTCTAGAGTTTGAGGTTCAAAAAGAAACAACAAATCAAATGCCTATACAACAGGTACATATGAAAATTAACAGAGAAGAACAATAAAATCGTATTAAAAAATAGAATAACAGTAACATGATTCAACATTAAGGAAAAAGCCATGAAGGTTTGTACATTCGTTGTCAAAATTCAACAAAAATTGAACACAGAAGAAGGGATACAAGTACACTTGAGCATAAACACTTCTATGTTGCAACAGATGATTAGCAACCAAGGATAAATCACACAATCGATTAAAACGAAATCAAAGTTCAACCACATCGACGAAGATAATGAAAAGGAAATTAGTAGATGGTTGATTCAGTTAGAGGTTTTTGGTTTAGGAAGAAGATTGAAAGATCAGGAGAAGAAGAATACCTGGTTAGATCGATTTGGTAAAAGGGACGATAGAAGATGGTGTTTTGGATCTAGGGTTTTCTATAACAAAGAGGTAAAGGGATGAGCGAAACCGAGTATTTTCCATTGGTAAAAGATCCGCGTGAAACCTTAAACGGGTCAAGATTTTAGGCGGGATAAAGAGATAAAAGTTAGCTAAGAGCCTGCCACGTGTCAATTAGGTGTTTTAAAATAGTGCTATGTGGTTTTAAAAATCTTTTTTTATTAGAGTTTATAAATTATATATATATATATATGGTATGTATGTCATGAGCATGCTTGCATGTATGCATATTATGTGTGTGGTGTAATAAATCTTTAATATATATAATTAGGTGCATGTATTTGGAGTTTTGTCTTATTATAAATTGCTAGGATTATAGAGTAAATTACACGAATGGTCCCTGTGGTATGCATGTATTGCAACTTTAGTCACCACTTTCAATAAATTACAGATGCGGGCCTGAACTATGCCAAGAGTGCACGCTAATGGTCCATGACACTAACAAAGGTTAAGTTTCTTTGTTAGTGTTTTTAAAAAGACAAAAATACCCTTTTTTTTTATCTTCTTCTCCACATTCAACACCCACCACCACCACTATACCCTCAAATTGTCGCCGCCGCCGCCTCCGCCTCTACCCTCAACCCACCACCGCCGTCGCCTCTACCCTCAACCCACCACCGCCTCCGTCGCCTCTACCCTCAACCCACCACCATCGCACCGCCTGCACCCCCAACCCACCACCGCCTACACCTTCTACCCTAAACCCTCAACCCACCTCCATAACCCACCACCATCTTAACCCACCACCACCGTCCTCGCATCACCCTCAACTCTCCACCACCATCACCAACCCACCACCACCGTCACCAACCCACCACCATCGTACTAGAGCACCCTCAATCAGCACCACCATCGCCGTAACACCCTCAACCCACCACCATCGTTGCTACCTGCACCCTTGACCCACCACCACCAATCAGACAACCACCCGTGGCTGCCACTAAACACGATAACAAGTTGATTCATCAGATTTGAAGAGAGAGAGAGAGTCTTAGAAGAAAGAGAGAGAGATATATATAGAGAGAGAGAAAGAGGGGAGAGAGAGAGAAAGATAAAGTGACTTAGACCAGTAATGATGTTTTATTTCTCCCATGGTAGTGGAGAGGTGGTGGTGATGGTGGTGGTGATGAAGATGAAGATGAAGATGATGAAGATAGAAGATGAAGATGGAGGGAGGGGGTGAGGTGTGATGATGGGTGGGGTTTTTTTGCGGGGGGGGGGGGGGGGGTAAGTTAGGTTTTGTTTATAAATTATTATTTTTTTAAAATTAGGGGTATATTGATAATTTTACATTGACTTAACAGAGAAACTTAACCTCAGTTAACGTCAGGGACTGTAGATATGCATATCATGCATAGTCCAGGCCCTCATCTGTAATTTATTGAAAGTACGGACTAAAGTTGCAATATGTGCGAACCTCAGGGACTGTCCGTGTAATTTACTCTTTATAGTATTTTAGCTAGATTAAGTAGGATTTTTCTAAGATCTCCTTAGTTAGATATTATTCTATATTAAATTTTTATTTATTATGGTGTAAGTATTATGTGGGTTTATTATTTATTTTTCTAAAAGTTCTTATTATTTTTATAAGGTTCATATCTTGCAAGTGTTTTTGTATTTTTAATTACATTTGTGGCTTCATTAAATATAACTTTTTATTTATTATACATTCGTTTAATTTGTTTACTTGTCGTGCCGAATCTAGATTACTAAGTAATAAGGTTCATCTATAATCACCTATTGTTTAAAAGTCTAATTGGCAAATAATTCCATTAAGTCATCGGGCCCATGGCCCATTAATGTCAGTAGATCATAAACAATATCATAACGTGGCCCGATGACCCATAAAAGTTTTATGGGTCAAGCCCGTTTAGCATTGTGGCCTAATGGCCAGTTTAAAGATTGATGGGCCCATACCCATTCTGGTGTGTGTGTGTGTATATGTTGGGCCCATTTCATGGGTCTTCGCTATGATCATTGTGTTGCCCGTTCAGTTTTAAAAAAAATAATATCCGGGCTCAAAATCAGGGTTGTCACATATAACTTTCGCTGCATAGCATGAGTCACACTTACTATTTTATTCAATCTAACAATATATATATTTTAACTAATTTTTGCTTTTATGTTTTTTTCTTTTACTTGAATAAATCATTTATATTATATACAAATACTTTTAGATTATAATGCTGCAATGTGTTTTTGTTTTTGGATATGTTAGTGTTTTATCTTGTTATTAAAGTTAATGTTGTTGTGAGTAATCTTTTTTATTTTATAATATATTTTAGTGTAAATTAAATTTCTTATTTTGTAACATGCATTTTATCCACGGCATCATACTAGTGTGAACTTGCTAGTTTAAAACAAAAATGAACTTTATTCATAGTAACCAACCACTCTTCTTTTGCCACTTCTTTTTTCTAAACTAATTTAAATAATCTTAATAATCATACCTGGGGATTCGCCTTAGTCTTTCGCCATTGCCGATTTCCTACCCTTGATCATTTTTGTTAATAATTTTTGTTAAGTAATTAATATAAATGAAAGGGAAACGAAAATAGCACAAACTGGAAGAAAGACAATAAAAAAAGAAGCCCCATACATGGATGCAAGGCAAAACTACGTATGAACAAAATTGTGACTTCTCTGTTTTTAGAAGAAATCTGACTTCAGACTTCGGAAGACTTTGCCTTCAGGCTTCGGAAGGCTTCACTTTTGGCTTCGGAAGATTTCTGACTTTGGCTTCGGAAGATTTGACAATTAGTTGATTTCATCTTCATGTATGGTCAAATCTTCCGAAGTAACTTGCTTGTACTTCTGTGCATGCTGTGAGATCTTTAAGCAGCTTTAGACTTTAAGATAAACCCTCACAGTTCTTATCGGTTTTACATTTTTAACGCTCGTGGTTTGGTTTTTAACGCGTTTTCGAGTTTGAATTGACTTTCGTCATAATTTTTGTCATAGATTAATTTTATATACTTAATAAAATTATTAGGTTCTGTAGTTTTTAATATTTTGGTAATAAAGCTCATTTATCAATTTTTATAATTTTAGCTTATTTAAACTTTGTACTTTTGTTTACTATGTAAATAAATTCTAAAACTATGAAACCTAAAATTTAATCATTTATTATCATTATTAGGCTACTGAATTTTATAATTTTAGAATTTAAGTTTTACTACTTTCGTTAAGTTGTTCGGTTAGTCCAGCAAAATGCTAGTTAAGTTATGGTTTTGTCATGCTAAGCATTTTAAACAAGTTTTTCCCTTTTTAATTAGGCCCATATATAAAATAATTAATATATCAACCCCATCTTTCAGTAGTTTAAACCCCAATTTTATTTTGTATTTTTCTTGCAAAAATACACATTTTTTCAATTTTAATATTTAAATAGAAAATAAAATACAATTCCATTTATCATAAAAAATTATTTCTAACTTATTTTAATCATATACAACTTACAGAAATATTAAGATTATGATTTTAAACACCTTTTATATAGTTTACTTATTTTTATGCAAATGCGGGTTTTTCGGGTAACTAGTCTTTATAAAAAACGTGTTTTTGGTCATCAAAGCTTGGTGTAACATTTTATATGTTTATGTTACTTGGAAATAAGTATTTTTAAGTATTCATATGATGTTGGAGGTGTCATGAGGTTTGTTGTATCACTAATGAGTGATACGCGATATGTCGGTTGTTTTCTGATCGTTACAAGGTAACTTGACGTTGGGATGGTTGAGGGAGGTTTAATGGCTACTGTAGCGTCTCGAAATGATGAGGAAGATCTATCCAAAAGGGTTTGTTAGTTCAAGTTCAAGAATAAAAGAAATAAAAAATATGAGTTGAACAAAGTGTAGATGTTTGTGTGCATGTGTTATTAACTTAGCTTGAAACGGATGTTGTTGCTTGTTTGATTGATGACTAAGGCCTTCAAGGGCTACAACTTGTGTGTTTCTTGTGTGTTAGAGGTTCCAATATGAACTTAAATCATAGGGAGAATTGTAGGAAATTTAAAAGTTAGAGAGAGGTTAAGAGAATCATGTGAATGAGAAAAATGAAGTATGTTGGATGTTTGTGGGTGATGTTTCAGCTGATAAAGAGAGGAGATGGTTTAATTGGGACCCATAACTCTTAGATTTTGAAAGATTTACTTTATTTTAAGAGATCTTTGATTATATTTGTAAAAAATGAAAATTTTGCATGCATACGGTGTGTGGGAATTGGTTGATTTGCAGGTGATTTGTCTAGACATATATTTTATAAAAATATTAGTAGCTTTATATAATTTGTACGAAAAATTTTAATTCTTGTTCGCATAAGAATTTTGATTATTGAGTTTTATTAATTTGTGTAAAACCTTTATATGTAGTTAAGTGTATATATGTATGTGTGTGTCATGCGCATGTGTATGTGTATCTATATCTATAGTCTCTAATAAAGCAAGATTTTTGAAGCCACATGGCATTCTCTTACACCACCCTTTTGACACATGGCAAACTCTTACACAACCTCTCTTTTCAATTCCCGCCTAAATCTTGACCCATATTTACCTTTCACGTGGACCTTTTTAACCCATGAGAATACCCGGTTATGTCATCTTCTCTTCTTCTTTCACACACAAAACCTTCCAAAACACTCTTCCATCTTCGTTGGTACGCAAACCTTCTAACTAGGTATTCTTATTTCCCTAATCTTTCATTCTTCTTCCTAAACATAATTCTCTTACTGAATCGATGATAGCTGAACTTTGATTTCATTTTCATTATCTTCGTAAACCCTAGCTGGTCACTTATCTAAATAGCCTTGTGAATCTACTTCCTCACGTTGCTTATTTATCTGGCTATTGTCAAGGTATGTGTCTACAATGATATTATTAGGATTAGGGTTCATCAATTTATGTTTTATTAATTTAATTTCAATTTCCATATATTGATTTCTACTACGATTCAGATCTACAACTTTGAACATGGATTTCATGGAATTGTGTATTCATAAATGATTTGATTGAATTAGATTATCTTTGTTTTGTGTTGATTTAGTGAGGTAATTTGTGTACTTATTTAATCTTCAAACACTCACATTCGCAATAACAATACAAAAACCTTACAAGTAGTAATTAGGTTTTCTTAAAGAGTTATATGGCAACTTTATTAGAAAAAACATAAATTTTGTGATTTACTTTAAGCTACCCTAGAAGATGGCCTCACATTTTGTTGGTCAATATTACTTAAGGCTTGAAGGTATATAATATAATTGATATCTTATAATTTAGCAAGTTTTAATAAAGTTTTATAAAATTAAGATTTATATTAATTACTATATATAATATTTGTGATATTTACTTTAAATTTCACCAAAAATTGAAATTTTAGTACAATTTATGGTAAGAATTAATAGTGATTGAATTAATATTAACAACTTTGACTTTAAAATTAAAAAAACAACAATGAGTTAAATAACATTCAATTTAGGAATATGAATTATGTGTTTTCTAATATGGGAAATAATTGATATTTAACTTAAATATGGAATTAATTAATTGAGTTGTTTTTGTATTCAAAATTAAATATGAAATTTATTATTGAGTTGTTTTTGTATTCTAGATTTACGGATGAAAATAAATAAAATAATTACATTATATTCTACCTAAAAAGTATATAATGGGAATAATTTAATACTTGATATATTAATTATAAAAGATAACCATTTTCAATAAATTCAACCATATTTACCATATTGTTTCAAATGTTAGTTTACGGTAATTTATGTCATTTTCTAAAAATTTAATATATTACATGCTTACCATACTGATAAAAATTTAAATATATTCTTTTAGTTTTTAAACTATTTTGTAATTACCAGTAATTTATTAATCTATCTGTCATACAAAATTTATTAACATTTATTTTTTATGTTTTACCATACATCCTGTCAATCATAATATTCTTTTTAATTACTTTTATTCAATAATCATTTATTTTCATTCAGTAATAAAACATTTAAAGAAATCAATTAAATACTCAATGAATGATTACTTTCTCAAATTCAACCTCCTAATAATATGATATAGAATTATATATTACTACCACAAACTTTTATGCTTTAGAAATTAAATACACTATATTATACTTATAAAAATTATATGTAATCAATGTTTAATGGAAGTCTAGTTGTTTAAATCATTTGTGTATTACACGGGCTCTAACCTAGTGTATATACATAGGACGGTTTCGATAAAAACTATTTGTTATCTAAATATTATGATAACAAATCATGTACGTTGATTTATAAAAAAAAATGCTAAGATTTAGTACACATTATCAATTAATAATTATTGTAATATTTAATTAGATTAAGGGTAATTTAGTCAAATTGTCAAATATTAATTATAGAATTAATTTCTCATGTTCCTTGAAACAAGGACGATAAGTTTTTGTTGACTTTTTCTTTATTAAAATTTATTTTCACCAATTTTTTCAAACTAAAATAACTTTTATATACATTGTTATTTTTAAAAAAAAATTATATCATAAAATCAAGTATTTTTTATCTTTAATATGTGTATAGTTTGCAATATTTTTTAAATAGGTTGAAATTTTAAACTTACAATTGTGCTATTATACAATTTAAACTGTACTATTATCATGATTTATAAAAACTATAAATGATTAAAATAGCACTTTAGAAGAAAATTATTAAAAATAGCACATTATAATGCAAAACAACAATTGATAAAATAAAAATAGCACTTATTAAGGATCAAACAACACTTATTATGTGTCAAAATAATACTTATTAAAATTGCGATGATGTGCTATTATTACAACAATATGCTAATTTAATCTAAGTAAGTGTTATACCAATAACAGCATAATTATTTGAATACAACACATATGATAGTACATCATAAGATTAAAATAACTATGACATTGTTAACATTCTTATAATTAAAAAATATAACTTATTGAACATAGCACATATAATTTTAAACATGGCACATATAACTGAAAAATCAAACATGACACACATAACTGAAAAAATTAATCATACATATATTACTAATTGAATATAAAACATAAAATCAAACATAGAACGTAACTAAAATTAATACTATGATAATATAAAAATAAAAAAAATGGTTATATGAAAATAATTGAAATCAAACAATACATGATTATGTGAAAAGATAAACAAAACTTGAAATCGGGGCATGCATTTTGGAAGTCAACGTGAATTAGCGTCAAGTGAGATTTTATACACAAAAGCACATCTTCAAATTTTTAGTTGTTTTTAATTCAATTCCAGGTGTACTTGCATTCATGTACACACATATATTTCTTTTAATATAATAAAAATATAAAAGATGCATACTCGTACTCTTTCACTCTAAAATAAAAACATAAATTTAGAAAAAAAAAATAAATCCATATAAATCAAGTTTGAATAAATGGATAACTAAATGAATGAAAATAGCAATTTCCATAACAACCATGTTTGAATGACAAAAATAACCTTTATATTTAATTAAGGCATATGACATGTGGTATTAATGAGTTGGTTCCTATGGTTTTTAGATGAGAACTAGTAACAAACCCCGCGTTGCTGCAGGGAATATACTCAAGAGAAAAACTAAGTTCGAAACGTTTTCGTCAACCAGTGAGTTGAAGGGGGCTAGGGGCTTAAGACCATGCAAGAAACTAATATTGAAATGTTACCGCTAACGAGCGAGTTGAAGGTGCAAGGGGCAAGTTACATGGAGCGTTTTATAGTATATGAAATTTTGTATAAGATAAATGAAACTGTTATATCGTTGATAACAATTTAAACTTTATATAAAAACAGACGCCACAAACCTATACATCACAGTGTGGTCGTTGAAAATTTATTATCGTCCGAATGTCAATAAGGCTAAACGTGTCACAACAAATCAAACGTAACGTTTTATATTATAGGATGAAGAGAGAGAAATAGAAAAAGAATAATAAAAGCTTAAATCAACTTTAACAATTTATATGTTTGTGTTTTGATAACTTGTATATTATGATGACAATAACGTTTTAAATAAAACTCACACCGTAACATACATAATAATATGCACACTACAACGACATATTCGAAATTCACAAAATATTGAATTAAACTTATAAAAGGAAAACGAAAAATTTAAAACTATGAATATGTTAAAAAACACATAAATAAAGGGTAGAAAGAGTATATATTGATAATCTAAGGGGTCATAAAAAAACACATGTACTAAAAGATAAAATAAGCTTTGCATTAGAAACTTTTACTTTAAGATTAGTTATAAAACTATGAATGTTAAAAAACATATAAATAAAGGGTAGAAATAATATATATTGATAATCTAAGGGGCCAAAAAGAAAAAAAAACACATGTACTAGACAAAATAAGCTTTGCAATTTGAAACTTGTACTCTAAGCTTAGTTAAAGTTCATTATGTGTTTTAAAGTATATATATAATGAGTTTGTATTTGATCCTACATATATATACACACACACACACATATATATACATATATATATATATCTATATTATTAAAAAATATTTTGTAGGCCACTTATCATAATTTTAAAACTTTTAAATTTTATTTTTCCGCTTGTCTTTTCGAATAAATATCACATTAAATACAAATGATATTATTTAATTTTTTTCATATTGAAAATATTTTTTATTAAATTAAAAGAATAGATCTTTTTACAAATGCAATTTGTAAAGAAATAGTTTTTTTATAAAATAAGAAATTTTTTCAAAAAAAATATCAAACTTTTAAAAAACACAATATATTTTAAAACAAGTGGCTTTTAAAAGATAAAATTCTTATGAAACAAAAATAATTAAATTTCAAAGTTATAATAAAGAAATTATTAAAAATGACACTTTTTTAAAAACGGTTTGTTTTGAAATAATTTGTTTAAAAACCAACTTTTTTTTAAAAAAACAAAAAATTATTAAACAAAAGTTTAAAAAATGATATCATACTTTTATCACTCATACGTAATGTCAATCATATCTTATATCAAAAGATCGTTTTATAATTTTTTAATTTTTACTAATAACTATTTAATATTTTATTTATTCAACCCGTGTAATACACGTGGTAGTAACCTAGTATATATATATGTGTGTGTTGTGGATCTTAATATTAATAAAAGAAAGGAGGTTTTGCCGCATGACAAAATTTTAGTTAATGCATTACCACATGACATATTGACAACATACAACTGTCACGTGTCATTTTATTAGCCATATGGTTTTAAAAGAAAATGTTTAAATAGTATTTGAAAATTTAAAATTTAAAAACTTTAAATTTCAAATTCAATTTAGTAATTCAATTCAAGATTTTATCTAAAAATAACTAACTAAATTAGTTAAGATTGAAAAATTTAACACTAACAATTTAAATATTCAAATGGAGCATATGTATTTTACAAAATTTAAATTCTAATAGTAACAATATCGTATAATATTTATCTGCATTATATAACATAATTTCATTATTTTATTATATATCAATTTTATCCTGTTTACTATTTTTCAACCATCAAAAATACGTCAAAAATATATGAAATAACTTCTCTTATGATCAAAAAGTCAAGTTATTTTGAATGAAAAACTTATTTTACTTCTCCATTATTCACACAATAATTATCTTTGACTTATTTTATATTGCATTCAAGTACAATATTATGTATATTTGGATTAAAAACAAGTTTTTAATAATAAATCTTAACACTGATATTTTTTTGTCCTATGATCATAACTTTCCCTTCGTTTATCAATTATTATACTTAGTGATTTTTATATATAAAGTTTTATAACTTCTTGATTTTCATTAAATAAATTCATTTATTATTGAATGTATATCTAGCATTTCTCGTAATTACATTTGTAAGTTTTTAACCTTTTGAATGATAGTAACTTGATAAGTTTACGGGTTTATTTAGTTATGATTGTTGTTTATTGGGTTATGTTGATTTATTTTAGGTTTTATTAATGTTGGCTTTTATCTATTGTTTTTATATAACTGCGCCAAGCCCATTTAGGTTTGCTTTAATGCCCATTAAAGTCTTAGTGAGTTCTAGGCTTATTAAGGTATTGGACCTAAGGCCCATATCGATTTGATGGGTCAAAGCTAAAAGTTGGTGCATGCGTTGCATGGGTTCTAAAAATTTTTTTTAGGCCCAAAAATCGAGGTTGTCACACCCTTACAATTCTAACCCTAGCGATGTTCAACTTTCTATTCTTTTGTGACATGCAATATTTTATCATCAATAAGTGAATTTATGAGTATTATTATGTTCATCTTGTTAATTATTGTTTATTGTGACTCCGCCAAAATCATTCAATAGCATATTTAAGAATATTTGATTCAAATCTCATCCACTCAGTTGATATTAGAGCCTCGGCTCATGTTCTTTAGATCTAATTCAAATTAGATCTGAATATCGATTGATCTACTGAAATTGTTGCAAACTAAGCTATTCATAGCCTTGATTTGTAATCATTTAAGTCACAAGTCAAATTAAAACTTTTTTTATCCATATTCATTATTAGTTAAATAAAAATACTGTTTGGTTTATTTTTTAGCCTGCTATATCTATTTTGCGTTCATAAACGATAAATTAAAGAGTAAAAGTGAGAAATATAGCCTGAGATTAGGAAAGGGCTCCTAATAAAATTGTTCTACAACAAAAATGAGTGATATTGATTTGAATATCAACGTATATTAAATTTTCTGTTGAGAAATGTTCATTGCATAGTGTGATTAGGTGCACGGTTCATCGCTTTGATTAGTACTATTCATCATACTAGTAATTGTTCATCAAAACATGCACCATTCATCGCATCATGCGGTCAGCTACATTGTTCATTACTTTAATTCAATACTATTCATTGTATTTAGGTTAAAACTATCGTTCATCGCATCAATTACTTTTCACCAAAGCAGTACTGTTCATAACATTAGGAGTTACTATTTACCAACTCTCACCGGAGATTGTTTAGAAATTCAATTTTTGAGTCGTACACTTCATTGGATCAGAGTCAAAACTACTGTTCAATGAAGTTCTTAGTGATTTTGACTATATTATTGATTATTTGTGGATTGATTGAACTTAAAATTAACCTAAAATCAATTTCAAATAATTTAAAATCAATTAAGAATTACTCAACTATAATATCAAGCAATTCATGGATTTACTAAATACCATTAAATTGAACATGGTTTAAAACTCCTTGTTTTAAAACACCAATCTGAATTTAAACAATGGAAGATTAGATGTAGTAATTACATAACCTATAATGAAACATGATTTTTGGAACTCAATCATTAAAGGTCCTTATGTGTCACACCCCTTGCCGGCGGCGGAATCGCAAGAAGGTGACGTAATCAGATATTTTGAACACGTCGTACTTAAGGAAACTTAAATTCATTCATGCATTCAAAATAAACTTAGACAACAAAGTATTAGGGTACAAGTTTTTAATGATTCAAGATTATGAGCCTAGCATCCTAAGCTTATATAAAATAATCTTCTGTTGTGCCCTAGTCGTGCTATACTTAAGTGAAGTCCAAAAGCTAACCTTGGTTGTTTCCTGAAAAACATATTAAAAATGGGTCAACAATAATGTTGGTGAGCTCGTAGGTTTGAGACTCGATAAATCATTGCACAGTAAGTAGTCAAGTATGAATCAAAAACTCATCATGTAAAATAGCTATAACACAAGTAAGGTGAAATGTATTTATGAGTACACAACTAAGCCTTTGACTGCATGCCTCGTTCGATACTTATTCCAAGTATGAAAATAAAAGTCAAGTTATAGTATGCTTGGTAATAATCATTTAATATCATTGACTGTGGATTTACGCGTTCCAATCAATCGAGAGAATGAGGATTGTCAGTCCCGATAGTACTATCTATATTAAACCTGCGGCTCCAACTCGGAGTTAAGTAGTTGTGTAAGATAGAGAGGTCTTTGTAAGTCCAACCTAATAAATAAACATTCGTCACCAAAATGTGTATGAGCATAAGACATAATAGTGATGATTCATGTGAAGTCGTTAAGTAACATCCCCGAAATTAGTAAAAGAAAAAGGGGCTACGAAAACTCACTGTGTGATGATGATGAGATAGAAACACGAGTCTGACAATATAGCGGGGTTGTCCTATGCGTGCCCTACAATAATAAAAACGCTACGGAGGTCCATGAATTATACTTAACATGATCGTCGCCAAATCACCCAACTAGTATGCAACTTGTACAGGTTTAGTGTTTTTTTCAAGGTTCAAAACGTTGTAGCCTTTCCCAACTAATGAAAGTTGTCATGAAATCTTTGTCTGAGTTTGATAAATAACAAACTATTGTAGATAGGTTTAGTACAAGTCATAAATTAATATATATAAATATATATATGTATATATAGTACGCAAAAGTGAATAAAGTTATTCATGTTATGAAATTACTTAAATATTTTCACAAATGTCATATATGCAGGTATATATTTATATATAATTGTAAGGAAGAAGCAAATTTAATTTATTTAGACACTACAAGAGGATTAGCTATAAAAAAAAAAACATGTTTGAATTTGTTTATATAAAATTTTATATAAGTATCATGAAAGACAAAAAATAATAGTCTTCTGTTTAGAGCTTTTAGATTTATATATTTATATATGTAAAATTATCATAGGAGTAAATTAGAATAAACCATTAGAAGTCAAGTTTTAAAAACAATATATAAAAAAATATGTGTATACGTACCACTAGGTGGTGGTTTTTTTTTTTTTTTTTTTTTTTTTTTTTTTTTTTTTTCTAAAACAATGATATATATATATATATATATATATATATATATATATATATATATAATAATAATAATAATAATAATATTAACCAAAACAATATGTTAAGACTTTTGTAGCCAAGTGTATATACGTGTGATTTGTAGTATATATAAACAAACAAGTGTTGATTTTATTTTTATTTTAATAAAAATCTAGTAATATGTGTAGTTATTGGGTGATTATCTTGATGTAAATGTAAAACTTAAATATAACCAAGGTTTATAAGATCATACCTAGTATAAGACTTGATGAATAAATGTAGAACTTTAGTAAGAACATTACAACAAGTTTTATAATGGATTATTTATGAGTGTTGAGGTGGGTTATAGCTTCAAGAATTCATGAGAGGGACGGAGTAAGTTTACTAGATTTTTGATTGTGAGTTGAAATTTAAGCTTATGTATGATATTTATAAATATGCAAATGGGATGTTGGTACATTGAGTTAATATAGAATAACGGGGGTATGAAGGTTTGTGTTCTAGTTAACAAAAAGATAACGTTTGTAGGGGTTGGGAAATGGTATGATTTTTTTTATTAAAATAATATAGGGTGTGTAAGAATGATGGGAGGGTATGGTCGTGATTACTAAGTATGATTCATTTTATGTGATTGAGAAGTTACCGTCACTTTAAATCATAGAAAGAAAAGAAAGAAAGAAAAAAAAATAATATGATGAGGTAGTGGTTTGTGATTTGTTTCATGTAAAGGTGTTATGGTGTTTTAATTCAAAGTTGATATTTTATATTTATATTCGAATTTATAAATACAGATGTAAGTCTTTAGTTTATGTGCATGAATATAGTTATCGTTGACATAAATTGACTTATTTGAATTGGTTTTTGAAGTTAATATTATGTTATGATTTGTGAAATTAACTTGGCATTCGTGACAAATCACGTCGATTAAATCACCGACGCTCAACAGTTTGGTGAGGCGTCGTAAAATATTATGTCGTAATGTATATTAATGCCATAAGAATTATTTGGGTTCACATAAAGTCGTGAAATGGTTCAAGTTGCGGTGATCCTAATTTGATTATCGTAATATCAAAAGATCATTTCTTAGTTTATATTTTAAACTAAATAGATTACGTAATCACGTAAATAATGAAATATATGAAATACCTTGAATTTTCAGAAGTGTCACAGTCTCCCCCAGTCGAGTTCGTCCCGAAATTCAACTAGTAGATGCTGTTGGAGGTTGGTTCGAGAAAAGAAGCGGGTATTTCTGTTTCATGTGGTCCTCACGTTCCCATGTAAATTCAGGCCCACGTTTCGAGTTTCACCGAACCTTAACTATTGGAATGCGACTCCGTTTAAGTTTCTTAACCTCGCGGTCCATGATTTCGATTGGTTCTTCGACTAAGTGGAGTTTGTCATCGATACGAACTTCGTCAAGCGGTATAATATGTGAGTCGTGAGCAAGACATTTTTTCAAATTAGACACATGAAATACATCATGCACGTTGCTGAGTTCTTGAGGTAACTTTAGTCTATACGCCACTGGACCAATTCTTTCCACAATTTCAAAAGGTCCAACGTATCTTGGAGCAAGTTTTCCCTTTTTGCCAAATCGAAAGACGCCTTTCCATGGGGATACTTTAAGTAAGACCTTATCGTTGACTTGAAATTCCAACGGTTTACGACTATTGTCAGCATAACTTTTCTGACGGTCTCTTGCCGTTTTGATTCTTTCTCTAATTTTTACGATCTTATCAGTCGTTTCTTGAATAATCTCTGGACCAGTTATTTGGCTATCACCAATTTCAGTCCAACAGATAGGCGATCTACACTTACGACCATATAAAGCTTCGAACGGTGCACATTGAATACTTGCGTGATAGCTATTGTTGTATGAGAACTCCACTAGGGGTAAGTGCTTATCCCAGCTACCACCGAAGTCTATAACACAGGTTCTGAGCATATCCTCTAGGGTTTGTATAGTTCTTTCACTCTGACCATCAGTTTGAGAATGATAAGCGGTGCTTAGATCAAGTCGAGTTCCCAAAGACTTCTGTAAGGTTTGCCAAAACCTGGAAGTGAACCTACTATCTCGATTGGAGATAATTGAAATCGGTACTCCATGTCTAGCTACAATCTCCTTAACGTACAATCTAGCCAACTTTTCCATTTTAAAATCCTCTCGGATGGGAAGAAAATATGCTGACTTGGTCAGACGATCAACAATAACCCATATGGAATCATGACCACTGGATGTTCGAGGTAATTTTGTGATAAAATCCATTGTAATCTGCTCCCATTTCCATTGTGGAATCCAGGTTGCTGTAATAATCCAGACGGTCTTTGGTGTTCTGCTTTAACTTTGGAGCACGTTAAACATTTACCAACGTATAACGCAATATCCTTCTTCATACCCCGGCCACCAATAGAATTGTCTAAGATCTTTATACATCTTGTCCGCTCCTTGGTGAACAGAGTATTTGGACTTATGGGCTTCATCCATAATAAGTTCCCTTAGGTTACTCGAATCTGGAATCCACATTCTATCCAAATAGTAAAGTAATTCATCCGTTTTGGATTCTAACTTGTGTTCGGCTCCACATAATAGTTCACCTTTTAAATTATTTTTTTGAATGGCCTTCTTTTGAGCCTTTAATATCTGAGTCTTTAAACTGGTATGTACTATCATCCCCAATGCTCGCACCCTAATAGGTTTAACTCTCTCCTTCCTACTTAGGGCATCAGCCACCATATTAGCTTTGCCTGGATGATACTTGATTTCGCAGTCGTAATCATTGAGTAGCTCGACCCATCTTCGTTGATGCATATTCAATTCCTTCTGATCAAGAATGTGTTGAAGACTTTTGTGGTCGGTATAAATGGTGCACTTAGTACCATAAAGATAATGCCTCCAGATTTTAAGAGCAAAAATTACCGCTCCCAACTCTAGGTCATGAGTTGTGTAATTTTTCTCGTGAACTTTAAGTTGTCGTGAGGCATAAGCTATAACCTTATCGTTCTGCATTAGCATGCAACCTAGTCCTTGGTGTGATGCATCGCAAAATACAATGAAGTTGTTGATGCCATCAGGGAGGGATAGGATCGGTGCATTGCATAGCTTCTGTTTTAAGAGTTAAAATGCTTCTTCCTGTTTCACTCCCCAGTTAAACTTTTTGTCTTTTTGTGTTAGAGCCGTCAAGGGCTGTGCAATTTTTGAGAAGTTCTCAATGAAACGCCTGTAATACCCAGCTAGACCTAGAAATTGACAGATCTCATTGGTTGTCTTTGGTGCATTCCATTGTTTGATTGCCTCAATTTTACTTGGATCCACATGAATACCATTTTCATTTATCACGTGTCCAAGGAAGTGCACTTCTCTAAGCCAAAAATCACATTTCGAAAATTTGGCGTATAGTTTCTCTTTTGCTAGCAGTTCCAAAATTTGTTTCAGTGTTGCTCATGTTCTTCCTTGCTTCGTGAGTAAATCAAAATATCGTCTATAAATACGATCACGAATTTATCAAGATACGGTTTGCAAACACGATTCATAAGATGCATAAAAACTGCTAGAGCATTGGTTAGACCAAATGGCATTACCAAAAACTCATAATGACCATAACGAGTTTGAAATGCCGTTTTCGATATGTCATCTTCTTGAATTCTCAATTGATGATACCCGGATCTATGGTCAATCTTTGAAAAGTAGGTTGCACCTTGCAACTGATCACACAAGTCATCAATCCTCGGTAATGGATACAGATTCTTGATGGTCAACTTGTTTAATTATCGATAATCAATGCACATTCGAAAGGATCCATCCTTCTTCTTAACGAACAAAACCGGTGCTCCCCAAGGAGAGAAGCTTGGTCTGATGAATCCTTTATCTAATAGCTCTTGTAGATGATTAGATAGTTCTTGCATTTCCGAGGGTGCCAAGCGATATGGTGCCTTTGCTACTGGTGCCGCTCCAGGGATTAAGTCAATACGGAATTCGACTTGGCGTACTGTGGGTAACCCTGGCAATTCCTCTGGAATCCCGTGCCACTGGGACCTCTTGGAGGCTCTTTTCTTTTGATTCCTTTTCCACTAGTTGTGCTAGAAAAACAGGGTAATGCTTCTTTAGATGTTTACTCATTTCCATACATGAAATGATTTTCAAACTTCTTCCAGGTAGTTCTCCTTGAATTGCAAGAATTTCGCCATTTGGTAAAGGGATTCGGACGATCTTCTTGTGACAAACAATCTCTGCTCGATTCTTTGATAGCCAGTCCATTCCAATTACAACGTCAAAGCTTCCAAGTTCAATCGGGATGAGGTCTATGCTAAAAGCATGGTTCCCTAATTGTATTGTGCATCCTCGAACTATACTGTTAGCTTCTATTAATTTACCATTAGCTAATTCAATGACATAGGTTTCATTCAAGCAATTTGGTTGTATTTCTAAAAGCAATGCAAATTCAATCGATACGAAACATTTTTCAGCGCCAGTATCAAATAGAATGGATGCATAATGGTTGTTGATTAAGAACGTACCCGTCACAACATTCGGATCCTTACGAGCTTTGTTTGTTCCAATGAAGAAAGCTCTTCCCCTGACTTGGTTGTTTTGATTGGTTTGATTTCGGTTAAGCTTCAGACAAGAATTACGAAAATGATCAGAACTTCCGCACTCGAAGCATGCTCTTGGGACAACATTGTTATTGTTGTTGTTGTTAACAGAAGCTGAACGATTGTTGGTGTTATTGTTACGGCTGACGTTGTTGTTGTTGTTGTTGGTGTTTCCAGGACAATACTTGGTAAAATGTCCTTGTTGGTTACACTGTTGGAGCTCTTGAAGATTAGCATTTAGTTTTTAGATTTTGTTTTTGTCATAGTATAGGGAATTATTGTGTAAATATATGTTCCTTAGTTTCATTGTTAGTATAAATAGGATATTGTTTATATGTGCAGGTAGACTTTTAAAGAATTTCAATTAGAACTCTCTCTGTACATTGTATCCGATTGCAAATTGCTCTCAATGAAATCACTGTGAATTTTTGAAGTATTTTGCTCTTGTTGATTACTTTGTGCTTATAATTGATCATTGCATTACAATATCATCACAGATCGATCCATTTGAACCTATCAAATGGTATGAGAGCTTTCGGTTCAGTGATTTGAAGCTTAAAATCGAATTTTGAGCACTGTGAATCACTTGAATCTGTGTTTGATAGCAATTGATCAAGTAGTTGTTGATTTCAGTTGTGTTTCATCATCTGAAACATGAATTGAATCACAATTGAGTTATTTCTTACGTTCAGATCTGAATTTTCATCAAATTTGTATGCGAACTATTCTTCGTTGTCGAACTCTAATTCAATCAGAAATTCAGATTTGTTGTTGTTAATTGAGAGAATTGATGAATTAGGATTGATTATCGACTTGAATTCTACCTTATTGGATGTTTTCAGATCAATTAATCAAGTTTTGAAGAATTTGATAAGATCAGGTTGTTATGAAGATGATGAATTAGGCGCTTGGGGTGTTAAAATCATCTGAAATTTGCTCAAGTGTTTAGGCGCATTGCAACTATGTAGGCGCATCAACACTGTTTGGGCGTTTCAGAGTTGGACGTTTTGACACTATTTGGACGTTTTACCACTGTGGATGTTTTTGAAACCCGAGTTCTAGGCGTTTGAAGACTGTTTGGGCGCTTCAGTTGAAAATCCAGAAAATTTGACTAAGTTCCCAGGCGTTTGACAACTGTTTGGACGCTTGACAACTGTTCAGGCGTTTGACAACTGTTCAGGCGTTTGACAACTGTTCAGGCGCATCTTCGGTTGGACGTTTCAAGAATTCTACTAAGGCATTCCCTTGGGCGTGTCAAGTACAAAGTGGGCGTTTCACAACTATTCAGGCGCATCAGATTTCAGACTTTTCATTCAGCACTTAGAAAATTTTTCAAAAACTAAAATCAAAAAATATTGTCATTTCTTTGTTTCATTTCAAACTTTAAAACAACAAAAACATTTTCTTTTCTTAATTTCAAAACTTAAAATGGCTAAATCTGAAGATTCTGAGAATAGGGTTCCTAAGTTAAAGAATAAAGCTGATTTCAAGAACTGGTCTCTCAGATTAAAACATCTCTTAAACTCTATTGATACAGATCTCTGGAAGTCAATAGAGAAAGGACCTCACATTCTTGTTTCATTAGATGGTCCTGACAGAGGATTTGTTTACACCAAAGACTCTCAAGAACCATATCCTGAAGATGGTCTACATGGTGATGATTTGAAGAAGGTTAAAAATGATATTAAAGCTTATTCTCTGATGTGCAAGGGTTTGCCTTTGGAAGTGTTAACAAGACTTGATAGTTATCAGACTGGGTATACCATGTACAAAGCTTTAAAGATCATTTGTGAAGGTGGTAAAGAGATTCAAGATCTTAAAAAGCAGAAACTAAAAAGGCAACTTGAATTATTTGAGCATCCTTCTGGAGAAACAATCAATCAAATGATGAACAGATTTGTGCAGCTCATTACTGAAATGTCAACTGTTGGAGTGAAGAATGATCTCAAAGATCTAAATGATAGACTTCTCAATGCTCTTTCATCTTCATGGAAACAAACAGTTACTTAGTTGAAGCATACAGAAAAGTTTCCCATGGATCTTGATCTTCTGATTGCCAAAATAGAATCAGTTGAAATCGATGAGAGTTCAAGGAACAATGATAGATCTATATCAACATCTCAGTATAAGTATGTTGCATCTCCAGCTAACACAGTGGAGAATGCATTTGTGGCTAAAGATGATAGTTCTTCAAAAGATGAGGGTGATTTGTTTGTTGGAGCTGGTTTCTTTGCTGACTCAACCTATACAAGTGCTCCTGTCTACACAAATCAACCACAGTCTCCTCCTAAAACTCAAATTTCTAAACCTCAAACTGAAACTCCATCTTCTAACTCTGTTAAACCTAGCAAAGTTAAAGATGTCATAAACATCCTTTTACAGGATGAAGAGTCAAAATCTGCTTTTACTGCTTTCATGGCAAGCTTTCAAGCTTATCAAGGTAGTCATCTAACTCAAGTTGATTTGATTTTGCAGGATTTATTTAAGATGGATCCTGATGATGTAGAAGAGATGGAATTGAACTGGCAAATGGTGATGATAGCTTACAGGACTCAGAAACACTCTTATGTGAACAAAAATTATAAGCTAAGTGCAAACAAAAAGGTTGGCTTTGACAAGTCAAAATCAAGGTGTTTCAACTGCAATAGCTATGGTTATTTTTCAAGAGAATGCAAAGCTCCAAGAAATCAAGGAGGAAATGATCAAGCAGGTTCCAGTAGTCAAAGATATCAACATCAGTCTCAGAAAACTTTTCAGAAGCCATATCAGAGTCTTCCTATGCCAGAGCTGAAAGAAGAATAAAAAACAACTGAAGAGCCAAAGAAAGCTCTAGTTGTCAGCATCAAGGATGGTTATGACTGGAGTGCTTATGCAGAATAGTTTACTGCTGATCTCACTTCTGGTTTAGCATTTGTTGCTGAAAGTAATGATGAAGACTGGTTTAAAGACAATGATCCAAAGGCAGATGATGATTCAGAAAATGATGAAAGCTGTGATTGGAGTTACAAATCTGATCCCAAGGAAGATTCAGAAGAAATTGCTCTCATGGCACAATCAGAACAACCAAAGGTTGAACACTCATCATCTAATATTAAGACTTCACCTTATTATCCAGAAATTCCAATGGAAGTCAGAGAGAAAATGTGCACAAAAGCATGTTTTGAACAAGTTGAACACTATAGAACCTACTCATTCAAAATATGTGATAAACTTAAACAAGAAGAGTTAATGCACAACAAACTCAAAGCTGATCATAAAATCTCTGATGACAAAATCATATCTCTTCAAACATCATGGAACAAAATGTTAAAAGAACTTGAACAAGTAAAAAGGCAACTTGAAAAGATGACCAAAACTCTAGAACAAGAAAAGTTGGCACATGCTAAAACTCAAGTTGATCTTGCAAAAGTTAAAAGTTTAAAAACTATAGTTGAACAACTAGTAAATGGGAGAAAAGATAAAGATAAAACAGGTCTAGGTTTCACACATGAGCCTGTGCCTGAATCAATCTCAAACACTTTGCCAGAGAACTTTAACACTCATGATCACTCACCTGAAAACAAAGCAAAGCTCAAAGCATTTCATGAAAAGAAAAAGAATGAGCAATCTACTGAAGAAAGTGAAATTGAAAAGATAAATATTGAAATCTTTGAGGAGAAAGATTCAGAAAAGATAAAAAATGGTCATCCGATAAAAGTCAAATCATATGAACCTCGACCTAAGAACAAGAAGTTGTTTGTCCCAAAAGGATCCAATGAATGTGTTGTTGAATAATGTGTTGAAGAAGTCATTGAAATAAATGACAAAAAGAAAGGGAAAGCTAAAGAAGAAAAATTGAAATCAGATACTTCATGTTCTGATGATCCAAGCTTTTGTGAATCAAACCAAAATGAACATAAACTTAAAGAATCTGGAAAAGAATCTTCTCAAAAATCAATTCCTTTCCAAAGCAACAAAACATCTTCAAGATCAAGAAATCAAAGAAGGAGAAAATCAAATGTTAAATCTAAAAATTCTCAAACTCAAAGAACTGATCAATCGAATCAATTGAAACCTGTGAAGTTTGTGTCAGCAGGAACTTTTGACAAAAACACAATTTCTGAAACAACATCAAAACCAAAGATCAAATCTAACTCTGATCTGAAAACAGGTTCAGGTCCTAAGTCTTCCGCTGTTAATAAAAGATTTGCATCTAAGGAGTCAAAGAATTGTGAAAATGTTCAAAAACTTAAACCTAAAAATCAAAAGACCAAACTCATAAATCAAAAACAACAAATTAACATGCCAACTTCTAAATCTAAACAAGGATCAAATGTGGCATCCACATCTAGGGTTAATCATCAGTTCTTTAATTCTTCACAAAGGTACTGTGACATCTGTGACATGTATAATCATAACACATCTGAATGTTATTTTAACAAAAATACACACTTTGTGATATGACAAATCACCCAACTGCTGAGTGTTATTTCAATAAATACTATGCCTTGTGTGATGAAAGAAATCATAATACTGAAGATTGTTACTTTAGAAAGAACTCACCAAGGAATGGATATATTCATCCACGATTTCAAAGAAATCAAAACAATGGTTTTCAAGGTTTATCACAACAACCTTCCTTAGGCTTGAGATCTCTCAGAAGAATCAATTCTGATTATGATGATCATTATACTGTGAGAACAAAATAGTATACACAAGGAAATTTCATTCCACGATCTGTGAGAATGAACAATGGAACATTTCCCAAGCAAAATTTTTCTAAGAATGTTTCAACGAATGGTTCAAAATTTCTTGATGAGGATCTTGAAAATCGATTTAATGTTTTGAGGATTAAACAAAATAAAGATAATCAGAAATTTGTCAGAAAAGGAATTGAAAATTCTAAATATCAAACGAAACCTGACATGAACAAACTCCATTTTAAGCAGTTTACCATTGTTGATAAATATGGGAAGCCCAAGACCATCTTGGCTTGGGTTGATAACTCAACTTAATTGTCTTTGAAATGCAGGTACGCCCAAAAAGACCAATAAACACGTGGTATGTTGATAGTGGGTGTAGCCGACATATGACAGGCAATCATGCCTTACTTCAAGACTTTAAGATGAAAGATGGTACACATGTAGCATTTGGAGGTGATGCAGGTGGAAAAATTACAGGAGAAGGAACAACATCAAATGGGATTATTAGCTTTGATAAAGTCAACTACTGTGCTCAGTTGAACTTTAATCTTTTAAGCGTTTCCTAATTTGTGATAAATCATATTCTGCTTATTTGATGACTCTCATTGTTACATTTTAAAGCCAGGTTTTCAGATTAGCAAGGAATGGGTAGTTGAAAGCTGTTCGTGATCGAGGTATACAAACTAGATATGTCTCAAGTTGATCCTTCACATAGATCTCTTATAAGCATGAACAAGCTAACAACATAAATTCCAAGTCTCTCTAAGGCAAGATGTAAACTCAATTCCAAGCCTCTACAGATGTTGCACATGGATCTATTTGGTCCAGTAAACATGCAAAGTATTGGAAAGAAATCTTACTATTTAGTTATCATTGATGACTTTACAAGATTTACTTGGGTTTTCTTTTTGCATGCTAAATCTGAAACGGTTGAATTATTAAAAGAGTTTATCATTAAAGTAGAAAATCAATTAGATCACAAAGTAAAAATCATTCAAAGTGATAATGGAACATAATTTAAAAATGCTAATGTTGACATGTTCTGTGCAGGAAAAGGAATTGCTCATCAGTTCAGTGCTCCTAGAACTCCATAACAAAATGGAGTTGCTGAAAGGGAGAACAGAACATTGATTGAGGCAGCTCGTGCAATGCTAGCAGATGCGAAGATTCCAATCACCTTCTGGGATGAAGCCATATCCACTTCATGTTTTGTTCAAAATCGTACTATATTAGTGAAAGATAAATAGAAAACTCCTTATGAGTTGATGTTTGGAAGGAAACCAAACATAGATTTTCTTAAATCTTTTGGTTGTCCAGTTTTGATTTTAAACTCAAATGATCCGATTGGAAAATTTGAAGCAAAATCAGATGATGGATTTTTCTTGGATATTTATCAGTTTCAAAAGCATTTAGAATTTATAACTCTAGAAAGAATGTTATTACTGAAACATTCAATGTTAAATTCCTTGAAAATTCATTTCCATCAGCTGCAAATGGTCCAGCTTGGTTATTTGATTTAGATTCTTTGTCAAACTCATTCAATTCTAACATCTTGGATCTTTCAATGATGATTCGGATTTTGATGATATGGATGATTCAAGCCCAAATTATCCATTCTTCTCATTCGTTAAAGATCCTGTGTTCAATTCAAAATCTCATGATCAACAAGCTCAAGAACAACCTCCAGTTCCTCAAAATTCAAATGTTTCTCAACCTATTCCTAATGATGGTCCAGAAATTCTACATCCTGGAACTTCATCTATATCTGGAGATGTAGATATTAATGACAAGCTTGATTATTTTATCAACTCACCGACTCAAGTTCCGAATTTCACTCCACATTCTTCAAACTTGTTGCATCAGCTTTCCAATTTGAACCAGACTAATCTTGATGTGAATGTTCAAGAAGATCAGATCCCAACAACTCGTGTTCACAAGAAACATCCTATATCACAGATTATTGGTCCTTTGAATGAGAGAACTACGAGAAGTCAGTTCAAACAAGCAAACATTTGCTTATACTCGTGTTTCCTATCTCAAATTGTTCCTAAAAACATTACTGAAGCGTTACAGGACAATAGTTGGATTGAGGCTATGCAAGAAGAGTTATTACAGTTCCGTAAATAGGAAGTGTGGAAGCTTGTGGATTTGCCTGAAGGAGAAAATGCTATTGGCACAAAATGGTTGTTCAGAAACAAATCAGATGATAGAGGAATTGTTGTTCGAAACAAAGCAAGGCTAGGAGCACAAGGTTACACCCAAGAAAAAGGAGTTGATTATGATGAAGTGTTTGCTCCAGTTGCAAGACTTGAAGCAATTCGTGTCTTCCAAGGATATGCGTCATATATGAAATTCAAGGTGTACCAAATAGATGTTAAAGGTGCTTTCTTGTGTGGACCAATCACAGATGATGTGTATGTCAAGCAACCTCAAGGTTTTGAAGATGCTGAATTTCCTCATCGTGTGTACAAGCTGAGCAAAGCGTTATATGGTCTACATCAAGCTCCTAGAATCTGGTATGAAACATTGTCACAGCACTTGAACCAAAATGGATACACAAAACGGAAAATTGATCCAACTTTATTCATAAAGAAGGATGCAGATGATCTCTTATCTGTTCAAGTATATGTTGACGATATCATATTTGGTTCTACAAGTCAGAAATTATGCTCAGAATTTGAAGATATCATGAAATCTCGCTTTCAAATGAGTTCTATGGGAGAAATAAACTTTTTTGGTTTACAAATGAAACAGTTAGAATTTTTATCAATCAAGAGAAATTTGTTGACAAGCTCTTGAAAAAGTTTAAATTGCAAGATTGTCAATCCATCAGAACTCCAACTGATGTTAACACCAAGATTGATCCTGATTCAAAAGGAAAATCAATTGACCAAACTCTATACAGATCTATGATTGGATCTTTGATGAATCTTACCGCATCTAGACCTGATATAATGTATGCTGTTTGTGACTGTGCCAGGTATCAATCAGACCCCGAAGGAATCTCACCTTATCGCTGTCAAACGCATATTCAGATATCTCAAAGGAAAACCGGCTCTAGGGTTATGGTATCCTTATGAAGGAAACTTCGAGTTACATGGATATACTGATAGTGATTATGGGGGATGTTGTCAAGGTAGAAAATCTACAACAGGTGGTTGTCAGTTTTTAGGTCCCAGATTAGTCTCATGGCAGTATAAGAAACAAACAAATGTCTCAGTCTCAACTGCAGAAGCTGAGTACATAGCTGCATCAGCAGGATGTTCTCAAATTCTTTAGTTACAAAACCAACTACTGGATTATGGGTTCAATTTTCTTAAAACTCCAATTTACATTGATAACACCGCTGCTATGTTTATAACAACTAATCCTGTCCAACATTCAAAAACAAAGCATATCGAAATTCGATATCATTTTCTCAGAGATAACTCTGAAAAAGGTTTAATCATTTTGATTCAAATATCAACAGAAAAACAATTGCCTGACCTATTTACAAAAGCCTTTTTACCAGGATGGTTTAAGTATTTGGTTGAGTCTATTAGTCTTATTAACCATATTGAAAATTGATTTTGATGGTTCAAAATGAATATAACCCTCCCTTCTTTTAATAAGAAAAAATAAAGAGAAATTGTCAACATTAACTTCCTGATTGTATATATTGTGTGTGTGTACTAAAAGAAAAAGCAAATACAAAACTAGAAAAGTGCAAAATCAAAATAGAAAATTATAAATTGAAAATACAAAAATATATTTATTATTTTAGGATTGAATCTGCCATTGCAATATGTGAGAAATGATAGTACATTAGTTTTAATCAGTTGCATACTTCACTCGTTAATAAAGTCTGACGTGATCAGATATGATGTGCTGGTAAACTCATGCAATTATACTGAAAAAGTAGATTCTTGTGATTTAACTAAATCATTATGCATTTGTGTGTATCCGCCTTAGTTCTAACGAGTGGTATTGACTTTTTTGATTGTGTGCTTGTCAAGTTACAAACTCACACCTGGTGATGATATGATTAATAATAAGATCTGTTTACAGCATCTGTTCACTTCTTTGTTATAGGTCATCATAGACCTGAAGTGACGAGGTATCCTCTGTTGTAAGTCATTACAGACCTGGATATTCTCACCTGATGCAAAAGATGCCAATGTGCACAAACTATTCAAAAGTCCAAAAATGGATATAAACATGAGATCTGGTTATTCATATATGTCAGGTTTTTAAGCTAAGAAAAAGTGCTTGCTTGCATTACTTAACGAAGGTCAGACTCTCTAAGTCTAATACTGGGTCACATAATGTCATATCTAATCAAACCAAATCAATCCAAGAATTGAAAAAGTAGGTGTGCTGATACTTTGCCAAAGTACTCATTGTCTATCCTTAGATCTAGTGTCTCCTCTGCTGCGGAAACGCTGAACTGGAACACACCTGATCAGGATTTAATCATTGTCTATGACTATCCACAATTTTTTTGGTTAATGTGCTGATTGTTTACTGATATGATCTCACTGCAAGCATGTGATTCATTTTAAGTATAGTGTAGAGTTTTATTATGCTTTATCTTAATTTTTACATGATTTTCTATGTGCAGGCATGTTGATAATGACTGGTTTGTCTTTCTTTTTCATCAATTAAATAAACTTCTAAGTTTGTGAACTTAAAAGTTTAGGGGGAGTAAAGATTGAAAAAGAATTTCAAAATAAATGATTGAATGATAAAAAGGATGATGCTAAATGTTTACAAGTATGTGAGTGTTTGATATGTTTCAAAAATAAACCTGAAAAGAATTCAAATTAAGTTGAAATGTGGAAAATCTTCTTGCAATAAAAAATAAAAAACTGAGATTATTTGTAATTTTTGAAAATTTTAAAATTTTGAGACTAAAATGACGGGAAATTAATTGAGAATTAAAAGATATATTTTGAGTGAGAAATAAATTTTTGAATGATAAAAGTCAAAAAGTCAAAGATTTTTAAAGTCAAAAAGTCAAACTTTGACCAGGTTGAAATTTCATGATGAACAGTGAAAATTTTCAAAATTAGGGTTTGGATGAATTTGGTGAAAAAAATGCCAAGTGTTAGACGTATGGAAAGGTCTCATACGTCTGAACAGTCGTCAAAAGTCTAATTCAGGAGTATGATGATATTTCAGGAATATGTACAAGTGTTGGGCGTTTTGTTTCAACTCATGCGTCCAAACAGTTGTCATAAGTTTGAAAATTTGGTTAAGTAATGGGCGTTTCAAACAAACTCATGCGCCTAAATAGTACCAGACTTTCCATGTTAAAAATATTCCAAGTGTAGAAGCTTTGAAAGTCCATGCGCCTAAACAGTTCTCATACGGACTGAAGGTTCATGAAATTGTCCAAGTGTTAGGCGTTTCAGGCTAGGTCATGCGCCTGAACAGTGCTCATGCACCTGAACAATGTCCATGCGCCTAAGTCCTTTGATAAAAATCTGACCGAGTTCATGCGTCTAGGTCTCATGCGTCTCAACAGGAGTAATACGCCTGTACAGTTGTCATGCGCCTAAACCTCATCCGTCTCAACAGTGGTCATACGCCTTCACAGTGGTCATGCGCCTAAGAGTTTTTCACACTTATATAAATTCAACACTTGACAGAATCTCATTTTACTCGTTCATTCGCACTGATACTCTGTTCTTATTCATTCATCCGATGATTATCATCTTCATATTTCGTACCGATTTACTGAAATCATTGTGACATTTAGGTATAACCTTTGATGCTAAACAACATATTGAGTTCAAATCATCAAATCACAGAACATTTAACACACATTTGATTGGGTGTATGAACCCTATTCGGGCGTTCGAACCCTAAGGGTTTAAGAATTTGAAATTTTCAGATTAAATGTGTTAAATTGTTCAAAATTGAATCTGAAATTGCTGAATACATGTGTTTGCGACCTGATTGACGTCATCGAAACTCAATTTCATCACAAAAAAATTTTGATGATTCTGTGCTCACCAGTCAAATAAAATAATAATAAAAATTTAAAAATGAAATGAATTGACAAAATTGAAGTTTTAATAAAAGTTTAATTTTAATCATCAAAAACATCTCTTAAATCTCATAAATCAAAAAGAAACAAATTACTTAGTGATTATAAATTTTTAAAACTTGAATTTGTATATAACAGTAAGTGTTTCAAACACTTAGAAAATTTTGAATAAAATTAATCAAGTTTTAACAATTTAAAATCTATTAAGTAAAATTTTGAAAACATATTGTTATATGTTACTTTATTTTAATCTCAAATTATTAATTGATTTATATCCAATACATTTGAGTAATGAGTATATCAAATACTTAGAAAATTTCTAAGTATTATTGGATAAAAATTGATAAATCATTATGAGATTTACATCAATGTAATACATTCATTCTTATATTGTTTCTTTGTAAATGACAGATGGCAGAACTCAAGTTTGAGCCCAAGCATAATGTAGCTGCTTTCTTAGATGAAGAAGTTAGAGAGGCTACTGGATATGAAGAAATGATCAGATTCTTGTTGAGAACAAGATATGTGTATGCTATGTGTGCTCGTCCTGTCATATATTCAAGGCTGATTAAAAGATTTTGGAGGACAGCAGAGATTGAAAGAGATGAAGAAGGCAATAAAGTGCTGAGGGGATTTGTAACTGGTGATAGAATGATAGAAGTATCTAAAGAGTCAATCAGAGAAGCATTAAGACTGGTTGAAAATGATGCACAAGATTTGTCAGAATTTTCTTTCAATGAGTGCAGAGATACTTTCATGATGATGGGTCACCCAGATTACTTTCCAAAAAAACAATTCTTCAGAGCCAGAGTTTTTAACCACTGGAAACTTCTGTGCTATATATTTCAACATTGTATGTCTAAAAGGAGTGAAGGATGGAACTCATTTCCTGTTGATATAGCTTCGCCTATTGTTGCATTGGCAACAAACAGAAGGTTTAATATGGCAAGATGGATTATGAATGGGTTCTTATTCAATTTGGAGAAAGGAAAGAGAAATAAATATCTGATGTATCCAAGATTCCTGCAAATGATTATAAACGTAGAATACCCTGATTTTCATGTATATGGGGTAAATGGTGAAAGACTGGATTTAGAACACATGTCTAAAACTGTGTACAAAAGATTATCTGTTGTTACTGGAGCCCAGAACATTCAAATGTTTGATTACATGAGGGCAGTAGCTAGAGATAAAGTAGACATCAATCAAGATCACTTTTATTTAATTGAGGATGAACCGGTTAATCCAAATGATTTGATTGAAGATGTTATTCAAGAAGTTGTTGAAGAAGAAGAGGAAGTTGATGATGATGAAGATGAGCAAGATGGTGATGAAAGCTCATCAAGTGATGATGATAATGATGATGATGCTAATGTTGGTAGGAATGTTGAAGAAACCATTCAAGATATTGATAGTGAAGAAACTATGTCTGATGAAAGAAATGAAAATGCTGATGATGATGAAACTGAAATGAATGAGCAAGCAGAAAATAAAGAGATTGAAGTTGATAATGAAAATGTTGATGAAAGTTTAGATCAAAATCAGACATTTGATTTTGATTACATAAATGCAATATTATCTGAACCTATTAATGTAACCTCTGAAGATGTGCAAGAGGAACAGATAGTTATTATGGATGAAAGTATAAGGAAACAAACTCAAAATGCAACTGTGCAAACTGAAGATGACAGTGATGACGAATTAATTGATGAGTTGAAAGTTAAGAATGCAAAACAAGAAGAATTGATTAAGAAGCTTCAAGAAGAGAATGATGTATTAAAAGCTGAGGTTGATAAGAAAGATTTGATAGTAGCTGATCTTGAAGGGAAATTAAAAAGATTGAATGAAGAAGTTGAAAGATTGAAAGAGAATTTAAAAGAGAAAGAGATAGAATCAGAATCAGAAGTGGAGATAATTGAAAAGATCTCTAAAGCTGATAAAGGAAAAAGGAAGATTGATGAAGTGATTATAGATGTATCTGCTACTCCATCTAAAATTCAGAAAACTATAGATGAAACAGTGTATGCTGATGAAGAAAATGTGCAACAGCAAATTGAAGCTTTAGATGACATTGACTTTAAATTTAATGATGATTGGTACAACGAAGCACTTGAAGATGAAAGTGTGTGTGAACTTGTTGAATCTCCAATTCAAAACATTCAAGATGATGTTCCAATTGACTTTGAAGACAGATACAATTACCTTGTTAAGAATAAGTATAATCGTGTATTTTTGGATGGGTTAACAGTTTCTCAAATAAATGAAGAATATGAGAAATGCGTGTTAGCTGAATCAACTGCTCCGATGGATCCAAATGAAATTTGTATAGAACATGGAGAATGGACACCCATGAGTGAGAGCATAAATGTTGATGATATTCCTGTGTTTGAATTGCACTATCCTAATCCTGAAGACATGAGCATACCGGCATTAAGGATGTGGCTGCAATCAAGGAATTATTCAAGGAAAAGATTAAACAGACTACAAGGAGCTTCTCTGAGAAATTTAGTGAGAAGTTTTCAAGAAACAGAAAAGCAAAACAACAAAATGATCATGCTTGATACAGATAATCCTCAATACCTGGAGATCACCAAAGGAACAAGAATTTTGAAACCTCAAGAGATAAAGTCTATGGAGCTTGTGAAGAAGAGTCATGAACAGAGACAAGAGTTGATGAACATGTTTCCAGAGAAAGAAAAACAAGCTTATCAAGTCTCAATTGATCAAAAACAGCTGTGGAACAAAGCAAGATCTGCTGGTGATATAGTGAGGAATGTGTTGCAAACAGGACAATCAATTTCAGAGCTGTTAAATGTTATGATTGTGCCTGATAATACTAAAGAAGTGAAGATTGTTGCATGGAAGTATGATGAAGTATTTGATGCATTTTTGATCAAGAGAGTAAATGCTATCTGTGATGTATATCATTTTTACTCTAGTATTATTGCTCTTCCAGTCCAAGATTTAAAAGAATTACACAAGTTACCTCTAATTAATTCAACCAAGTCATCAAGAGGAGAAAACTTTGTGAAACTTTTGGATTATGGAATCACAAGAATGGCATCCTTTCTAAAAACAAGATGTGATCAAGAAGATAAGTTGTATTTCCAATCTTTAAAGAAAAGAAAGAAAGAAGAATCAAGCTCATCAGAAAAAGAAAGCTATCTGGAGACATTTAGTGACAAATATTTTGATAAAGTAACCAATCCAGGATTGAAGGTAATAGATGGTACCCAAACTTCAAAACCTATTCTTAGATGGTTTTATGATTCAGAATCATTTCAATTGATGTTGGTACGAAATGAAGATGATTGGAACAAGGATATGATAAGTTTGTTTGGAGTGTTTGAGTTGAAACTTTTGCATCCAAGTTACATTTCATTTTTGTCAAATCAAAAGTTTGAGAGGGTGTCATTTGAAGCAGCTAAAAATGATAGAAAGTATTTCTTGACAATTATTAAAGTGATGAATACAGCCATGGAGCGGATTTCGTTGAGGAAAGCTCTGGCTTATACAAATATTGTCAAGAAAGATGTACATAATATAGAATTTATGAGAATATCAAGCAAAGGAGTGTTAGAGATACATACAAAGGATAATCAAGATCCATTAGAATTTTATGCAAACATTGACATTGCAGGGTTGTCAAAAGAAACCTTGATGGTAATGGATGCTATGGAAATCAAGACAAATGAATCAAAGCCAGAACAAGGCATTTTGGCAGCAAAATTCAAATCTGCAATAAAGAAAGCTTTAAAAGAAATAGAGATATACAAAAAAAAGCCGATGTTCAAAATCAAAGAAGAACCTAAAGATTTTTTTGACTGAAGACTATGCAAATCTTAGGGGGAGTATTGTTGGAGCTCTTGAAGATTAGCATTTAGTCTTTAGATTTTGTTTTTGTCATAGTATAGGGACTTATTGTGTAAATATATGTTCCTTAGTTTCATTGTTAGTATAAATAGGATATTGTTTATATGTGCAGGTAGACTTTTGAAGAATTTCAGTTAGAACTCTCTCTGTACATTGTATCCGATTGCAAATTCCTTTCAATGAAATCACTGTGAATTTTTGAAGTATTTTGCTCTTGTTGATTACTTTATGCTTATAATTGATCATTGCATTACAATATCATCACAAATCGATCCATTTGAACCTATCATACACTTCCTACACGTAGGACAAGGTCCTTTGTCATGGAATGGGCAACGATTACATTTGGGGTCAGGGCCTAGATACCCCTGTCTTGGTGCAACAATTATCTGTTTGTTTGCAGCAGGTGTGGCGACAAAGTTTTTAACTGTTTGGTGCTTCTTGTTTGTACCATTTCCTGATTTCTTACTCCAAGAATTGTTTATGGTTTTTCTTTTCTCATTTGTGTTCCCCTTGGTGAGAACTCCTGTCCGGAGCATTTCATCAGTTAAGGTACATGCCAACAGTATGGCTTCTTGAAGTGTGGCAGGATCTTTAGTTCTAACGTGGCTGCGAACTTGGGGTGCCAATACCCAGATATAACGATCAACCATTTTCGAATCGGGGGTCACTAGATGGGGAACGAGTCGCGCTAGTTCATGAAATCTGTTGGTGTACGCGGCATGCTCAGCACCAATCATTGCTAGATTCCAGAGCTTACTTTCCACCTTTTGCATTTCATTCTTAGGGGAATACTCTTTGATAAGTAAAGCCTTAAGCTCATCCCATGACATTTGGGTTGCATTTTCTCTACCACGTGCTTGGATCTGTGTGTTCCACCAAGTTAGTGCTTTGTTCTGGTAAGAACACACAACATACCTGACTTCGCAATCATCCTTACAATCGCTTATGTCAAGCAGTACCTCCATTCTTTTAATCCACCTTAGCACATCTATAGCTCCTTCATTACCATAGAACTCTTTCGGTTTACAAGACATGAATGTCTTGTATGAACAGCCTTGCCTTCTTCGTCCTCCATTGTTGGTTTCATCATTACCACCATTGCCACTCTCACCGTTCCCATTGCCGTTACCACCGTTTATAACTCTATGGCCATTACTACCATTACCATTTCCATTGCCACCATTCCCGATATTATTACCTGCCACTGCCACCATTTCCGTTGCTATTTCCATTGTTACCATTGCCACCGCTGCTACCACCATTCCCGTTGATATTTCCATTATTACCATTGCCACTGTTGCTACCACCATTTCCGTTGATATTTCCGCTGTTACCATTGCCACTGCCGCTACCACCATTCCCATTGTTTCCATTTCGAATATTATTACTAACTTGAGCTACGATTGTAGGAAGAATAGCTGCAAGTTGCTGAGCGATAAGCTCTGCCATGTTTTCTTGATTTCACGTAGTCTGTCTTCTAGGAGGCATATTTCTATATGCATGGATACGGATTACGTCATTAGGTATAAGTAGTATGGGTGTTAAATTAGATTGTAAGTTTGTGTATTTGACACAATTGAATATGATCCGTAGGGCATATATATCAGGTTTAATTTCACCTAAAGTAAACAAAACAAGTAATCATATCATACTTTTCACTAATGATTTGAATGTTCATACACCAAGAGTACAAAATTTGAACACTAAGTCTTGATTGACATAGATTTAACTACACTACTTCTAATATCATGTTCTACTAAAACATAAGCATAACTATCTTATAACTATCTAATAGATAATCCCCGAACATGAATACTCAAGGATGTGTGAAGTAGTAACAGACCGCTGCACAAAGGGTCATGAAAGCTGTTAAACAGTAGGCAATAAACACAATCAGCCTCCTCGTCCTTATCTGTTCCTCTTTAACCTGTCTTCTGGTTTCCATTTGTTCATTCAGCATGCCCTCATATGAACTCCTCTCTTGAATCTGGTCATCATGAAAGTCTTCGAACTAAGAAAAACAATGATTGACTCTATACTTCAGCTCTAGTATTTGTTCGTAGTGATTCTGGAAGTTCTCTCTAAGCCACTCCATATGCTCATCATCTATCATGCGTCCGATGGGTATACCATCAACAAGCTCTTGCCTACGTGGCTGTAGGAAATCATTTGGTATAGGAATGAAATGTACTGTAACTCGGGGTCGGGTCATAATGATTGGTGGTGGTGCTGTCGTTCTAGGTGGTGGGGAAGGTGGATGATTTGACACATCATTTGATGTGGTGCGGATGAAAAGAGATGGAGTAGACATGCTGTAACATATTTTATAATTTTTTTCTTTAATTTAAACCATAAATTTTAAAATTGTAATACTAAAGATAGAAAACATCATTCATTCATTAATATAACTGAAAATTTGAATGATTTTACATGATGGGGGGGGGGTAGAGGATAACCTAGATGGCTTGAGCGTAATGCTTAATGCCTAGTACGTCATACTAACTAATAACTAATAATGCTGAAGATAGTTGTGGGCAATGACACCCACGATCACCACGATTGCCAAAGCTAGGATCCCTACTATCCGAGTGGTACGATACTCCATCTGATTGCGAGCTAACTCACCCTCCAGTCGCATCATACGATCATCTGTTCCCTCTCGAACCTCTTGAAGTTCCTTGTTGGTATCTTCCCACTTCTCATAGAGATCATCCATATCAATTCGAGTACGTCCGCTGTATTAAGATAATTGCTGAATTTGTCGATGCAGAAGCTGGTTCGATGGCGGTGGGGGCTAAGGTAAGGACCAGAATCCTCCTTAATCTGACATGAGCTGGAGGGTAGCTGAGCATTCACAAGTGCGGGAATCTGAGTCTACTCTGGTGTTGGCACAGTGAGTGTAACCTTTCGGGGTAAGTTAGTTTTCTTCCTAGCAGTATGAATGATCTTCACTCCCTTGCGAACTGGAGCAAGAGGTGGACTAGGCTCTCGAGTTGGAGGGCTAGTAACCTCCAAACCTATGTCCACTCCAAGACTGGAAATCTCTCTAGATAATGTGAATGGGCTGCCGTGACTAGTGCTACTATCATGGCTTGGCTGCTCTGAAGGTTCCGAGTCACTAGACTCAGAAAGCCACCCACAACATGGACCAGAGTGTGTGCATTGGGAAGGCATGACTGTAACAATTAAAAAAAACAAAATAAAAGTAAGCGTAAAAGTGACCATATTTATTACTAATTGCGTTCTAGCGTAGTTGCGGAGCTTATAGTTATAGTCTAGAGGATATATCTAAGGCCTCTTAGTTCTCTATAACCACGGCTCTGATACCAATCTATCACACTCCATGCCGGCGGCGGAATCGCAAGGAGGTGACGTAATCGGATATTTTGAACACGTGGTACTTAAGAAAACTTAAATTCATTCATGCATTCAAAATAAACTTAGGCAACAAAGTATTAGGGTACAAGTTTTTAAAGATTCAAGATTATGAGCCTAGCATTCTAAGCTTATACAAAATAATCTTCTGTTGTGCCCTAGTCGTGCCATACTTAAGTGAAGTCCAAACGCTAACCTTGGTTGTTCCCGAAAAACATGTTAAAAATAGGTCAACAATAATGTTGGTGAGCTCGTAGGTTTGAGACTCGATAAATCATTGCATAGTAAGTAGTCAAGTATGAATCAAAAACTCATCATGTAAAATAGCCATAACACAAGTAAGGTGAAATGTATTTATGAGTACACAACTAAGCCTTTGACTGCATGCTCGTCCGATACTTATTCCAAGTATGAAAATAAAAGTCAAGTTATAGTATGCGTGGTAATAATCATTCAATATTGTTGACTGTGGATTTACGCGTTCCAATCAATCGAGAGAATGGGGATTGTCAGTCCCGATAGTACTATCTATATTAAACCTGCGGCTCCAACTCGAAGTTAAGTAGTTGTGTAAGAAAGAGAGGTCTTTGTAAGTCCAACCCAATAAATAAACATTCGTCACCAAAATGTGTATGAGCATAAGACATAATAGTGATGATTCATGTGAAGTCGTTAAGTAACATGTTTCTTCCCCGAAATTAGTAAAAGAAAAAGGGGCTACGAAAACTCACTGTGTGATGATGATGAGATAGAAACACGAGTCTGACAATATAGTGGGGTTGTCCTATGCGTGCCCTATAATAATAAAAACGCAACGGAGGTCCATGAATTATACTTAACATGATCGTCGCCAAGTCACCCAACTAGTATGCAACTTGTACAGGTGTAGTGTGTTTTTCAAGGTTCAAAACGTTGTAGCCTTTCCTAACTAATGAAAGTTGTCATGAAATCTTTGTCTAAGTTTGATAAATAACAAACTATTGTAGATAGGTTTAGTACAAGTCATAAATTACTATATATATATATATAATATATATATATATATTACGTAAAAGAGAATAAAGTTATTCATGTTATGCAATTACTTAAATATTTTCACAAATGTCATATATGCAGGTATATATTTATATATAATTGTAAGGAAGAAGCAAATTTAATTTATTTAGACACGACAAGAGGATTAGCTAAAAAAATGTGTTTGAATCTGTTTATATAAAATTTTATATGAGTATCATGAAAGATAAAAAATAATAGTCTTCTGTTTAGAGCTTTTATATTTATATATTTATATATGTAAAATTATCATAGGAGTAAATTAGAATAAGCCATTAGAAGTCAAGTTTTAAAAACAATATATAAAAAAAAATATGTGTATACGTACCACTAGGTGGTGGTTTTTTTTTTTTATATTTCTAAAACAATGAATATATATGTATATATATATATATAATAATAATAATAATATTAACCAAAACAATATGTTAAGACTTTTGTAACCAAGTGTATATACGTGTGATTTGTAGTATATATAAACAAACAAGTGTTGATTTTATTTTTTATTTTTAATAAAAATCTAGTAATATGTGCAGTTATTGGATGATTATCTTGATGTAAATGTAAAACTTAAATATAACCAAGGTTTATAAGATCATACCCAGTATAAGACTTGATGAATAAATGTAGAACTTTAGTAAGAACCTTACATCAAGTTTTACAATGGATTATTTATGGGTGTTGAGGTGGGTTATAGCTTCAAGAATTCATAAGAGGGACGGAGTAAGTTTACTAGATTTTTGATTGTGTGAGTTGAAATTTAAGCTTATGTATGATATTTATAAATATGCAAATGGGATGTTGGTACATTGAGTTAATATAGAATAATGGGGGTATGAAGGGTTGTGTGTTCTAGTTAACAAAAAGATAACGTTTGTAGGGGTTGGGAAATTGTATGATTTTTTTTATTAAAATAATATAGGGTGTGTAAGAATGATGGGAGGGTATGGTGGTGATTACTAAGTATGATTCATTTTGTGTGATTGAGAAGTTACCGTCACTTTAAATCATAGGAAGAAAAGAAAGAAAGAAAAAAAAAATAATATGATGAGTTAGTGGTTTGTGATTTGTTTCATGTAAAGGTGTTATGGTGTTTTAATTCAAAGATGATATTTTATATTTATATTCAAATTTATAAATACAGATGTAAGTCTTTGGTTTATGTGCATGAATATCGTTATCGTTGACATAAATTGACTTATTTGAATTGGTTTTTGAAGTTAATATTATGTTATGATTTGTGAAATTAACTTGGCATTCTTGACAACTCGCGTCAATTAAATCACCGACGCTCAACAGTTTGGTGAGGCGTCGTAAAATATTATATCGTAATGTATATTAATGCCATTAGAATTATTTGGGTTCACATAAAGTCGTGAAATGATTCAAGTTGCGGTGATCCTAATTTGATTATCGTAATATCAAAAGATCATTTCTTAGTTTATATTTTAAACTAAATAAATTACGTAATCGCGTAAATAATGAAATATATGAAATACCTTGAATTTTCAGAAGTGTCACATTATGTTCCAACTACTTTTAATGCGCATCAATACAAGAATTCTCATGTTCCACCAAATGATTCCTCCTTGACTCTTATTGAATCTGATGTCAAAAGAAACAAGCATGATACAAATGCATATTGTTTTATTACAATGGCCGTAAAGATCGAGCATCTAATAAGACTGGAGAAATAATGCAATGCAAAAGCTATTTGGGATGCTTTACACATCATCTATGTAGGCAGTAAAAAAGTAACTGAAATCAACAAGAATAAGCTTGTTAATCAATATGAAACCTTTCACCATGTTCAGGGAGAATCTATTTTAAAACAGTTGTTCAGATTTGTTCAGTTGACCAATGACTTAGATATTGGGAGTTACATACAAGGTTGAGAGTACTAGTCTCGACATTATGGTAGCAAAGATAGAAAGCAATGGAATTGGATGAGAAGTCTAGAACTCTCAATAGTCCATAGGTTATTAAAGCATATAAATTCCTAAGTGAATCTCACTCTATTGAAAATGCTTTTATTACTAAAAAAAAGAAGATTTCAAGACTCATCCTAAGAAACCTAAAGCTACTGCATTCTTATCTAATCCTTCAATCAAGAATTCTATAGCATCAACTTCATCAAATCAAAGTTACACATAAGCATATGATAAACAACATGAGTTTGTTAATGAAAAACAAAAGACAACCTATACTACATTTGTCTCAAGCTTTGAAGCTTATTTAAGAGGAAGACTGGCCTCAACACATCTGATCTAAGACTTTGAATAAATGGATGCATATGATGTAGAAGAGATGAGGTTGCAATGGCAAATGGCCATGATTGCTATGAGATCAAAGAAGTTCATTAAAAAGGGAATGAAGCTTGTCGTGTATGAATATACCAAACTTGGCTATGATAAATAAAAAGGAAGATGAATTATTAAACATAATAGGAAAATAAAAGAATCAACATGAACACAAATACAAATAGCACTAACAGAAAAGAGACAACGATCCAAACAAGAAATATGTAGACATATTTATTTTATCTCCATGATATACTTTGAGTTATAAACTAGCTTCATGTAGCTAAAGTATATGTTTCCTCAAGTAGAACTCCACAAGCAAGCTCCAATAATAGGCTTCACCCTTTCTGTTGTCTTTATAATACTAAAGAGTATTAACCTATATACAATCACCATAACAAATAATATTCCAAGGTCAATCCACTTAGAGTATCCCATCTCGACTTGTAATGCACCTTTCAATACCATGTCGCCGTCAATAATAGGAGGACCTCCCATGTACTCAGGGAACTTTAGACCTAGGAACTCATTTTTGTACAATCCTTGTAATGCGTACTTATGAAATGAAACATAATACATAGGGTATCTCCAAAATATTAGTGGTAGATCACCTGGCATCCGAAAAAATCCAGCACTTAATATCATCAAGCCTTGGATTCCAGCACCTGTTATTATGCCCATCAGCAAATTTGGCACGATTGTAGCTACAATCATCATAAGACTTTCAACAAGTAGCATTGATGTGAAGAGCACTAATGCAAAATAGAAGAACTGTTCTTGTTTTCTTTGAAGTCTTGCAAGCGAGTAAGCGATTACTCCTGGGACTAATGAAATGACAAGTAGGTAAGGTGTTGAGGAGATTGCATGGCTGATAACGAATGACCCAACACCATAGTGCCCATTTAATCGTTCCCATTGGAAAACCTACACTTATACAGTTTTCATATGGTTGTTAGAGAAGGAAATCATTTAAACCATGTACTCTTTATTTAAGTGCACATGAAATGCATCAACAAACCTTCATTTCCTCCATTAAGGAGGGGAACCCGCCAACGGCCAAAATGGTAAGGAATGAAGAAACAAACATGAGGACCGAAACCCTAGCCTGGGAACCATAACAAACAGTTCTTAATTTTCTCTTTGGATAATTTGGTACATAATAAAAAACCAACTTTTATGCATTGTTGTTGGGTGGTGTAACAAAAGCTACTTAGTCAAAGGTCATCATAAGATTCTCTTTTTTATAAACTACAACCAAGACGTTAAAGTCATGTTTTTCCTCAATTAAAAACTCTATCTTTAGCTATAAAAACGTACAGTAAATTCTTGTAACTGGGTCAGCAAACCCTCTTCACAATAATTAAGAATTTGAGTACAGTACATTTTAAAGGATGATATGATCCGGACCCAACAATTTGTGGAAACTTTAGCAATAGCTTTCCTTATAGTGGATACAAATTTTTGCTATGGAAAAGAAGGTTTATTTGGTCAAAACTTAATTTAAAAGATCTACTTTTTTCAAGTTGTTACACATTCCAACATATAACTTACGTTTAAGGAGCCAAATCCAGATCCAAGATTGTAGAAGACCGTTCCTACCGCAAAACCCAAAGCAATATATATAGCAAGTCGTAACCAATAGTATCCTATATCGCGATACATGTTTTTGAATGACCTTTTAGTTAACACAAAGCACTGTGCAATGAAACTAGCTTTTGTGCTTCTTGATTCCTCAGTTACGCCTCCTTCCTGCAAAATTCATTATCATCAGTATCTCCTACTGTATTAATTGTTGAACTTGGTTAATATTAAAACATAAAGTGAGATCATCTACCTGTCCACAGATAGCAGCTATTTCACTTTTGACATCCTTATATATCTCAGATTTCTTGTAGGACTCAGACAACACATCGATTACTTTTTCAATAGCTAAATTTACTCTAACGTGGTCCTAAAATCGGTGAAAAAGATTAGTTAATCAAACAAATAGGATCAAGAAACATAAAAGTGAAAACTTGTTGAGTTTTATGACAGTAACTACCTTTAAACAACTAGAGATTTTTAAATATAATATAAACTAGACGGTACATCGAAGTTTAGTATAGTCTAGCTTTGATGTTAAGAAAATCCGATTATTCAAAATAACATAGATTATATTGAATTTATGAGTAATACTTACAATAACCAAAATCTTTTATTAGAAATTTGGTTCAACACAACCATTAGTCTTTGCTTATATAATACTCATGCATGTGAAAGATCAAACAAATACGACATACCTCATCAAAGTCTGTGTTGACAGTTATAAGAAAATGATCTGCTGGACTTTGTAGATCCGGACAAGGAAAACCATTTACTGTAAAAAACTAATTATAACAAAACAAGAAGTCACCTTCATGATTAAATGTTTATTCTAGTTCCTGCAACACTTTTCATTATCATGTTATGAAGATTACCTGATTTGCCACAAAAGTAGGACCAAAATATATTATTTTCCCCAATGAGAGAAGACAAAGATTATTAAAAAGCCCAAAAACATGGCTACTAGGTTGATGGATGGCTGCTAAAACTGTCATTCCATATTGTCGAGTGAGATTAGCAATTCGATCCATGACATAATACGATGCTGCACTGTCAAGACCACTTGTAGGCTCATCAAGCAAGAGAAGTTTAGGGTGTTTTAGGAGTCCTAAGGAGATGCTTAGACGTCGTTTTTGGCCACCGCTAAGTCCTTTGATTCCCCAGCCTCCTATTCTTGTATCAATGGAATCTTGGAGCCCCATCTCCCTTATAACTCTATCTGCTCTCTTCTTCTTCTGTGATCTTGGCATGGACTTCGGCAGTTGTAGTTCCGCTGAGTAGTATACGGTTTCTTTAACAGTTAATGTCCATGTTAAAACTTGTTCTTGAGTCATGTAAGCCTATATTGATATGAAAGAATTGCATTCAGAATTCATTTTATAAAGTTCTAATATAAACTAGTTTGGATACATGCAGTGGGGAATCATTAATTTTGTTAATTGCGGTCGGATATTTTTTAAGTTCGATTGTATATTGTTAACTGCTGAACTTTTTTCAGTTTGGTTTTGTTCGGTTCCGGTGGAGTTGGGTGAGGTAGGGTCAGATTATAGAAATATAAAACCAATTTTAATGTCAAACCCATAGTATAATACGTAAATAGTTTAAAAAGAAATAGTTAAATTGATTATTTACGATATTTAGAATTGAGTTTGAGATGGGGTTGTAATTAACAGTTGATAGAGGAGTGACTAGTGGTATGTGACTCTTACAATAAGATTCCGACAAAACATGACTAATGGAGGTTAGGCCGACAATGATGATCGAGATATTTAGAGTCACATATATGAACAAACTAATCATCTCTTCAATATTATAAATTGTAACTAAATTTATTATTGTATATTAGGTTAATGACAGTTGGGATAATGGATTAATGGGTTTTGGCTTTTATAACAAATATTAGGTATTTGGGTAATTAAATTAATAAGAATTAATTAATTGAGTAATGAACTTAATTATCTATATAGTTATCTATAATACTATATAAAACATCTTTTTGACTTTCATTGTAATTTCACAAACTATTTAAGACATTTTTACAATTTTCAAAACATAAGATACAAATGCGTTATGCAATACTTTCTCTTTGCCTCCGTTTGGTAAACTTCTCTTAGTTAATATATTATTTAATTCACTACATTAACTATTAACTAATACATTATTTCTGTTAAAAAACTAGTGCATTATTTATTATATTTTAGATTAATATCTGAATTTATATTTACTATTCATATTTATAACTCTAATTATTAACTTTATTTCTGCATAATATGTTTTACTATATGCTTTGTTGTATACTAATCGAGGACATATACACTTCATTTTTTTATTGGTTCACATCCATGACTAGTATATACACTACAAGAAATGCCTTTAATAGCGGGGACACCAATAGCGGCGACTTATAGTAATAGCGGCGACAACTATTAGCGGCGACACCAATAGCGGCGACAGTCGCCGCTATTAAGTGATGATCCGTTTGCTTTTTCCGTACTAAGATCTGTCCGTTGAAAGTCCGCTAGATCTGACGGCCAGGGTTCCACCGTACGCAACGACCATTAGCGGCGACAAATTATAGACTATTAGCGGCGACTTGTCGCCGCTATTGATGCAGATCTGATAAAAGCAGGTTTTCCCCTCCATTTCCTATCTTTCCCTCCACACCACACCTTCAACAGCATATTCCGACCACCAGGCCTCCCCCACCTCCGGCGACCACGAGTTCACGACCACCGAGCGACGACCACCTCTCCTCCACCTCCGGTCACCACCTTCTTCAAGCTCCGTTCACCACATTGCTCAACCTCCGGTCACCTCTCTGCCTTCTCTTAAAATCCGACCACCACCATCCCGTGACGACCACCACCGTGGACCTTCTGCTACTACCGTGGTTGCTCTTGTCGTAGATCTTGACCACCGTCGCCGCTAATACCTTTCTACCTTTCTTCATAGTTAGATGGTAATTTTTTTTTTGTTTAAACACAATTTTATACTTGTTTATGTTAATGTATGGTTGAAATATATTTAGATGTTAATTTTTAGTAGGTTGAACATAATTTTTAGTATAATTTGTGTAATTTTAGGTTTTAATAAAAAAATTGTTGAATATGGTGAAGTAGTGAGATGGATTTAGGTATTTTGGACATTTGATGTAGAGTATTTGTTATGGATTTGATAAATAAAATTTGATGCTTAAAATTTAGTTGAGTTTAGGTGTATTTGGGTATTTGATATAGATTTTTTGTTAAATTGGTATAAATATGTTTAGATGTTGATGTTTAGTTGGTTGAATAAAACTTGTTAAAATGTTTAGCGGCGACCTATTAGCGGCGAATGTTTGGTCTTTAGCGACAAAGTATTAGCGGCGAACTATTAGAGGCGACAAGTCGCCGCTAATACTATTAGCGGCGACAAATGTCGCCTCTAATAGTCAAAAATTTTGTAGTGACACTTTAGCTTATGATTAATTATTTTAAATTTATCTAACTTTAGCACGCTAAATACGACACTATCCTCTGAAATCAAGTAAAATATTATATTTGTATAAGAAATTTAATTTAAATATTTGGGCAGATTATCATATACTTGAAATAAATTGTTGTGACACAATATTGAAGAAATAACATTTAATATTATATTTTTAATTTTTATAACTTTTGATGGATGATATTTTATAAAATTGAATATATATTTGTGGCATACTTATTTTTATTTTCAATTCAATATAATTTAATATCAAAACCCGAACTGTATCAGCATGGTTTCCCATTGCACTGTATGGGGGATAACCCTAGTATTTCATAAATCATTTGAGCAATACAGTATGATAATTTCACCTTAATTTTAAGACGCATAAGACACATATATTACTGCGCGAGTATAAATGCTCTATGCAATACTTTCTAATTTGCCACATTTAATAAATTTCTTCAAATTAATATATTATTTAATTTAGTATATTTAGTATTATTTAATTTACAATATTCCAAAATTACATTTACTATTAATATTTTTATAACTCAATGCTATTTAAATTAAGTATCATCTTATTTAAATACTTAAGTATATAATAAATAAATATTTACATAGTTATAGTAATAAAAATAATGATAATGATAATAATAATAAAATAATAATAACGATAATAATAATAATAATAATAATAATAATAATAATAATAATAATAATAATAATAACCAAATATACTCAATATTAAAGACAGGTAAGGTTAGATTGCACTATCCAAAGAGCCTGGGGATAACCACCGCATCACGTTGGCCAACGCAAAACCACCGCATCACGTTGGCCAACTCAGCGAGTATAGTTTTTGGATTTATAATTTTTTTAAGAATATATGTGTTTGTGAGAACATAATATGTCTCTATTGTAAAAATACTTGAGGGGTTAGTGTTAAAAAATTTCTTGCTTGGTTGGTGTCTAATATTCTTTTGTGTCAATTTTTAAAATTTCATGTGGATTAGTGTCAAAAAATTATTGAGGATCTTTCAAGATTAACTCCGATATATACTAACAAAATAAGTAATTCAAGGAGTGTGGGTGATCCCATGATGTATATAAGATTTTAACCTGCGCAACTCTTTAGAAATTTTAAGACCGATCCACGTGAAATTTTAACGTTGTCACTCTTAAAATTTAAACATCAAATCCCAATAAGTTTTGACACTGAGTATCAAAAAATTTGACTAGAGACCAAAAACTTCAATTTCAATTATTACAAATATAAACCAATTTCTTATACCTTGAAAAATTCTTAAAACTCGATGACTATTTAAACAATTAAGTATGTTACTTAGTTAATTTTTATAAATAAAATTACCAAACTACCCGATAACTATTTTTAAATTCCATGTTCATTACTATACTAGTTCAATCACTATACAATTAAGCTAATATTAATACATAAATTACTTGGTTATAATTTACAAAATTAAAAATGATAGTGGCAATTGAAGGAACAACAAACATCGCCCGCCTCTCTATCAATAGTTACACCACCCCTCTAAAATCCGATTCTAAATAGTACTAAATCCATAAATTAGGTTTTACAAATTTTTTCTCTAAATTTTATTTTATTCTTTAATAATTTGCAAGATTAACTATTTGATTATTGATTACTGGATTTTATTATTTGAATTCTTGATTATTTGAATGTTAGTGTATGTATAAGTGTGTTTATCTTGTTAATGGTAGCTTGAAAATTGAAACTTAGTAATAGATTGATTATTTAATCGTTAAAATGTACATTCTGATGTGTAGTTTAGTGTAAACAAACGACATAATGAAACAATACCTTTAAAGCAAAAAATAGTAGTATCTTCTTCTAAGAATATTGAATATATTTATTTGATTAATTTATCTTAGCATCCTCATGAACGAAAACTAATTTCTTTTTTTCACCCTATTAAACATGATAAAATTCCCAACCCGAATTTGATTACATTTTTCCATCATGTGACACAGCTCGGCCCCACTTGAACCAAAAAAATTTAATATTTAGCTTTACTCAACCGACCTAAAAAATTCAACCCCCATGAAATATATTTTCGTGTTCACCACCGGTCTTGTTTGAATGTTGGTTCTCTTTTACCTGTATCAAGTCTTTAATGGTGGTTTTAATTTCGTGGATTTCATTAACTAAATTATTTATTTAGGATATAAATAATGTATATCTAGGCCGTCTATATTAATCCATTGTGCATGAAATATGAGCCACTAAAGAATTGAACAAATACCATAGTCCCATATGTGAGTCTTTGCTTCCTTCCGTTTATCAGTACTCTTCCTGTCTTCCTAACATTTGAAGCCAACCGCCCTGCATTAATTTATTTGTAACCAACTTAACAAACATCTAAAACTGATTCAAGTTTTCCAAACAAATTAAGCTAAAAATGTATGCAACATGCCTATGGAGACGAGAAATAATTAAGTAATAAATGCATTATCTTTTTAATATCATTTTGTTCAAATTGAACGTGTGATGTTGAAAAAACCGAGGTGGATATGTTTCAGCCCGTTCCTTCATTTGTGCTTGTCTCACTTCTTTATTTTTAGAGTTATTTCAATTTTGTCGTCCAATTTCTGACGGAAGTAACTAATTATTTTCTTTTAAATATTAAAAATATTAATTTATCTACAAATGTTTAATAAATTATTTTAATTTTAATTCAAAAGGTTCATTAGATAAATGTTTAATAAGTTGAAATAACTGACTAAACTTTTGAACTGAAATTGAAAAATCTTACGAAACTTTTAGATTTAAATTGATATTTTTAATCATTTAGAAGGAAATTGTTAATTTTATTAAATCTCAGGAAGTAAAACCGAACTTAACTCTTATTTTAATATTTATAGCATTCGATTTTATTATTTTTTTTGTATTTCTTTTTAGGTAAATTACAAAGCATATATGGGTTTTAAACAAAGGAAACAAATCTGCTACTTTTACAACAGATTGTTGTCCATAAGTTTTAAACCTAAACACTTTTGAGACAAAATGGAGAGTTAGTTAATAGTTATATACCAGCCAAAGAATCAAGGAGAGTGGATTTGCCACAACCAGAAGGACCCATAATGGCCACAATCTCTCCTGGTTTAGCATAACTAGTGGCTCCACAAAGTATGGTTTTACATGCATTTGAGCTTGAAACAGAAACTCCAACATCCTCCCATGTCAAATAGGCTCCACTCCTTCTCTTCGTCGTTAGCGACTCCGAATCGACCATTTCCACTCCCCATTTTCCTTCTTCATCTGGTTCTGGACATATTTCATTGTTATGCACTAGACTACCCATTCAAGATTTCAATCTAATGTCAAAATAGAGAACAATAAAGAGTTTGAGAGAGAGAGAGAGAGAGAGAGAGAGTACGTAGTATGGAAATGGTGAGAATAGTAGGAGCCATATATATAGCAAGAACATACAGCATTCGCAACTAAAATATATTTTTTTTAAAAAAAGACTAATATTGGACTGTATTTAACACATTGAGAGAAAAGATGTTTTGTAAGTATAAACTTAAACCCTAGTTCAAAGACTCTTTGAAGTAAAACAGTATAGTTTAAAAGCAAGAATAAATATGTTTGTAAGTTGTCGTTCTAAAATAAATGGGTGAAAATGTTAATGAAGATATGCCAAAGAAAAATACACAATAAAAAGTGTAGAATCTTATGATCAATAAATTATAGAGCACCCGCATAGCCTTTTGTTTTATGTAAGTATTGTTAGGTGTCTGCGTTGTGTAACGGGGTTATGATTGGGGCTATGATTGTTAAACCCGCAACATATGAGTGTAGGTATAAATGTCTGTTTAATTGTACAACCAAAAGATAAAACAATAACTTTACGGTCACATGATTGAATGTGGATGTTAAAATATGTTACTTAAAATTAGAGAAAGATAAATGTAGTTGTATAGTAATATAAAACAAAAAATAAAGCCTAAAATATCTGGAATAAAAAAAATGAAAAGTGGAAACTAAAATATAACTCGTTTCAGCGTATTCTATTATCTAGTTCTACGAGACACGTACAATTCTATTAAAAACAAGCTGTAGGTATCTAATTATTTATTTATTTATTTATTTATTTTTTTGACAATAAGTGTTGTATTTAATACACATGTGAAGAGAAAGCATGCATTATAATTTAAATATATACAAAAAAAAAAAGCCCAAAAAGAAGCATTTGGTACCGAAACTAAGAGTATAAGATCGATCTTTTAATTAATCTAACGCTTTAAACATAGGTAGATTGTTTTGCATAAGCATAGCATAATGTACTAATGTCCTGTCCACCACATTTGTGTTTCTTTATACTTGAATTTAGCTCTTAAACAATAAAACTGATAAAAATATGATGTGCTAATATATGGTAATTAACAAGGTAAATCTTTAATATATATCACTTAAACACCGTATTCGTGGAATCATCAAGTATGTAATTGATATCTACTTAATTTTACTTGTACAGTTAAAAGAATGTTTTATACCTAAATTATTTATTTTTAATCAACTATAACTACAACACATGTAGAATATGAACATAAAATATAAATTGTTTTAATGAGTTCAAATATCTAATTCCACGATACACTATTTATACTAGAAACAAGTTCTATGCAACTAAAATGCATTTTTATATGAAATAGATGGGACCGTATTTAATGCACATGTGGAGAAAAATGCATGTCATACGTAAGAAAAAATAATCACTCAATACCCTACTAGAAATATAATATCTTTTAACTAAACATAAGTTAGGTGGATTGGATCAATGGTTAGATCATATATAGGAGTTTATGGTGATGCTCCCCTGTAAGTTAAGTATCATAGTCCTCGTTTTAACATTGGTGTAAATAAATTGTGATGTAGAATTAACATTAGATTTAGAATGTGAGTTTTTCGTTTAAAAAGAACTAAACAAACCTTTATATTATTAATGAACTTGAGGCAAGTGCGCCATTAGCTTGTTTAAGCATCCCCTTGTATTTCGTTTTCATTTATTATTTTCTTTCTTTTGCATAAGAAAGGTAAAATTATTTTTTAATCTTATTTTATCTTTTTCACAAATTTACGACTGTTGTGCGGTCAGATCCTTATAGTTTATTTTAATTAATGATTTATTTATATTTTGCCTATGATTTATGGACAAATTGTAGGATACTTAGTGGAAAAGTGGTTTTTTTTCCGAACTATAGATACTAATATTTTATTAGTATTTAATACTAAAGTGATTATTATTTAGATGATTTGCATTCTATGATATAAGAGGATTACAATAAATTAAACCGTGTCCAACACAAAAGTAAAATTAACGAGATATTGATACTTAAAGTTGTATAGTTAAAACATAAAAGCTGTAAAAAAAATTAAGTATCGTTGGCACTTGAGCTGTATCACATAGGAGGAGAGAGTAAACCAAAAAAAACCATATAACGGTGAGCTTCTGACGGTTGTGTTGACGAATTCATTTAAGGAGAGATAAAAAGGAAAGTGAAAGAAAAAAAAATAGTTATATTCCATAATGGTTTTTTTTTTATTTTTTTATTTTTTTATTTTTTTTTTTGTGTTTGAGAGTTTTTTGGTTAGAAGTAAATAAAAAGAAAGTATTCAAGTTGTGTTTCCAACTTCACATAAAAAGAGAAAATAGGAAAAGTGGAAGAAAAAACAAGAACAAAATCAACCTTTCCAAATTAGAAGAACATAAAATAAAGAGAATATGTGAGAAAGAAAAAAAAGAAAAAAGAAGAAAATGAAGAGAAAGGAAAAGCAAAGAAAAAGAATATTTCCTTTCTCTTATATCCTTAAGTAAACTCGGTAACACAGCGTAAAAAGAATTGTTCATATATGATTAGGGATACTTAGTGACACCTAGATAGGTGCAAGGCATCGAACCCGCGCTCACGCCCGTGTCTGAGGACTGGGCGAGTGGCGTAATATGATGCTTTAATCACATAATTTCCATTGCTTGAGAGTTGCCTTTAGTATTTTTGAACTATTAAGCAGATGTTACAACTGCTGATGGTTTGGAAGTACGGGTTTGGCAACTTCTTATGGTTAGAAAGTGTTGGGTCATGCTGTTGAACTACATCTCCTAAAAGGGAGTTCTGTGGATGTTGTTTCCCTACTACTTCTCTACTAAACAGTCAGTTTATTTAGTTTCCAACCGTTAAGTACTCAATAACTATAGCATTAACTGTGTGCTAATAAAATTAATTCAACCATTAATTAAGTGTTAAAACATATTGAACTTGTAAGGCCTCATTTCTGGATGTACTCACAGTTGCCAAATCATAGCATAAAATATTTCATGAAATATTACTAAATTATTCATTGCAACGGAAAATAAACTTAGAACATTCATCCCATACATAAATTAAATTGAAATAAACATGTGTCCTAAAAGTGTATTAAACATTTATCCTTAAATCAAAACATTAAATTATTTATATCAAGTAAATTATTGGTTTATAAACATGGATGCGAGTCTTTTGATGCCATGTAGCCATGTTTCCCTTGCCATCCTTAACTTCTGTCATTTCATGCCAACTAATATGTATACAAAGTCAGCGTTGCTAATTGAGTTTTAGTTTTATAAAATAAAATCCTTTCAGTGCCTTTAACGAACACACAATCATCATGCATATCAATCATCATGACTATCTTATTACCCTTTATCGTGTTTATTATCTTTCTTTCATTATTTATTTTTCTTTTTTTACAAACTGGGTTTGTACAAAGCAAAAACTCAAACATATGGTTGACAATAGATGTCAACCACTGAAATACATATTTAAAGTGGTAGTTATAACATTTGACCTATTTTAAAGTATAAATTCAAATTCGAAGTCCTTTGAGTCAATTTCATAAATCAAATTTATCATTTAGTCATTTAATTCATATTGGAGAATTAATACAATAATTGTATCATATTCAATTTATAAAAATTTTATTAGTTATAAAATACTTTTCTCAAATTATTAAAATTTTAAAAGTTATAAAATAATTTTTTTTATAAAATATAGAAATTAATCATTAGTTATGAGATTTTATTTATTCAATTAAAATAAATAACTCAAGTACAAAGATTTTATATGATTTTAAAAAAATTGTAAAGTTTAGAAATTAAATAATTATTAGAATTAAAGTTTTATTAAGTTTGGGGGTATAAAATGTAATTGTTAAAAGTAAATTAAAAACATTTATACATAAAGTAACAAGTTTCAAATCACATGGTCTAAAATGAAATTTTGCTACAACCCATCTTCGGTAGACTTCCGGTAAGTCTCCGGCGACCCCCTAATCAACCAAATTAGTTCATTTACACTCAATCAAACCGTTCCATCATCCGCGTATGCCTTTTTCGAACCTAGAACCATTTAAAAATGGTTATTTAACTACTATATCAAGCCCAATTGAAACCGAGATAACAAGATCAATTCAAAATTGGTTTCAGCTAAATTTTCGATCGAATAATCAAATTGTCTTACAAGAAACGCACTCGCGACCAATTTAGATTCAATCATGCACCAAATATTAATTAAAGTAGTATAATAAGTTATAATTTGTGTTGAAATTCCCAAATCGAAGCCTTAACTTGATGAACTCGAAATTGAACAATTTAAAACTATTTAAGTGAGGACTAACAATGCATTCGTTCCTTTTAATCTATTCCAACATCTAATTTTATCTATTAAACACCCAAGCATCTCTGTCGATCATCACCATTTATTCGACCTACAACTGATTCGACACATTCTGAATATTTTATCTAGCAATTGATCAAGGTCTTCTCATAATCATCTTCATGAAAAGCTTCATAAGAAAGTAATTGAATTAACAACACTTTGATCATCTTCAAATCAACTTCCATCGCTGTTGCAGCTTACTTTTTTTCCATCGCCACCAATTCGACTTCATCCAGGTAATTAGATACGTGTATAGACTCTAATATTTAAGGTGAATCAAAGCCTCATATTTAATTAGATTATTAACATCAAATTGGGTTGCAATTAGGATCAAATCAAACTTAAGGTTTATACCGAATTTGGAGATTTCTTTTAACAAATTATTTTAATTAATTTTAACCAAAATAAATCAAATTTGGGCCTTGGCCCAATTGCTTAGAGAACACAACATATATACGGGTAACTCGAGTTCGATCCAAGGCACCCGCATATATTTTTAAATAATCTTTTAATCAAAATTTGAATTTCAGAAAATCTATAATATATTTTTAAATAAATATATAAATTATTTTTGTTAACTAAATCTAATTAAGAACTTTAAAATTTTTAAAAATTTTAAAAGTTTTAATTTCATATTTTATTATTTAAAATGCAAATAAAATTATAAAAATATTATTAATTCATTTATAAGTTTTAAATATATAAAAATTATTATAAATCAATTGGACTTATTTGAAATTTTCAAATTTTTAAATAAGTAATGATTCAATTAATGATTTTGACCAAGTTATTTCATAAGTAATTATTGAATTAATTATTTTATTTATCACTTATTAACGTTTATTCAAATATTATATATTCAAATTATTTTATTTTATTTATTATTAAATTTATTTTCATATTCAATCCATTTACACTATTTAATCAACTTATATAACAAAATTAATTACCTTATATTTACAACTATTTTCCAATTGAAACCCTAATCAACAACTAGTCATTAAATCATATTATCATTCTAATCTTAGGAGACTATTTTTTAGGTTAACCATGAGGAAAACAGTTGGTGTCTATTTACACGTTCTAGTATTCAAATCAATCTTATATATCAAGTAAGTATTCATAGCACATATTTCAATCATTATTAACCATTGTTATTTTACTTCAAAAATTCAATTCAACACACGCTATGTTATAACTTGCAAATATGTGTTCATAATTCGATAAACTAGATCTTAACACAATCACTAATTCATGCAACCATGATAACAATGATTGATTATTGGTTTGACAAACTCACTTCATTTGATTATTCGGGTGGTGATTGGAACTGGATTCATTCAATCAATAATAAGGCTTCGTCTGCTAACCTAGTCAATTCAGTCATTAGGTTTGATTATGCTGGTTTGTATTTATGTTTACATTATTTTATTATATGTCTTGATATTGTCATGTGAATTGATTTGTTTCAATCATTTTAATTAATCTATATATGTGTGTGCAAACCTATGTTTACTTACCGACTAATTATTTAGTTGACTACTTACTTTTTCACTTACTTTAAGTAAATGTAATTTGGAGGACTTCATTATGCTCATCTTAGGACTTGAATCTAGTTTAATAAAAAAATTTCATTATCTTCATTTGGATTATTTTTTGATTGTATTGAATTACTTTATTAGTATTGATTAATGAAAATGGCTTTAAATGTTATTTCAACTTATTAAATTTCATGTGCTATATTAGTTAGATAAATTCACCCCATTTGATTATTCAAGTGCTGATTGGAACGACTCATTCAATCAATCATAAGACTTCGTATGCGAACCTAGTCAATTCAGTCATTAGGTATGATTTTGTGTTGGTTTATCTTTTATGTTACACTAATGCATTATAAGTCTTGATATTGCCATGTGAATTGAATTGTATTCTATCATCTTAAACAATCTATATATGTATTCAAATCTGTGTTTACTCACCGGCTAAATCTTTAGCTGATTTGTTACCTTTTCACATGATTTCAGGAAATACAAGTTGGTGGACTACCTTCATAGTCATTTAGGATTTGGAACTTTGTTAAATAAGGGTTTTGCTATGTTTATTTCGATTATTGTTGGGTTGTATTGAATTGTTTTATTAGTGTTATTAAATGAAAATGACATTTGATATTATTCTAATTTACTTATCACCATGAGCTATGAACAATGGGTTTCACATTCGTTCGCCCCAATAATTCCGCCATCGGTTGGGGTGTGACAGTAGCTAACCTCTAATAGTTGACCCATACTACAAGGCACACAGCCTGCGCATGAATAAAGTTTCATTTCTTTTCATTTGACTCACCTAAGTGATCCCTTTGTACTTACAAGGCTTTTCATTCATCATTAAGGCCTGTGTAACATTCATTAGGTACAACTATCATTCTTTTTATTACTTAATGTTCTACTTTGCTATAAGTCATACTTTATAAGATATCTTTCATATCATCACGTAACATGAAGCGTTGGATTACAAATTTATATAAACCAGACATATGAGAATTTCATATAGAAAAAACATTGACTTTGAAATACAATCAACAGTTAGTCAATGCTTAGTGAAATGCATGGTGCAAATATCCTAAGTGTCACCTAATGTGGGTAACAGTATCCTAGTGCAACTATTAGGCTAAATGCGAATGAACGACTTAATGCGGGTAGTGGTCAATGTGGATAACAATCAATGCGGGTAGAAGTGAATGCGGAAGAACAAACACTTAGTGTGGATGACTGATATCCAATGCGGATAATACGCATTACGGGTAACAATGAATGGCGGTGAACAAAATCAATGCGGACAAACAATGCGGATGACCATCACTTGGTTAATGCGGGTAATAGTAGTGAATGCGGTTGCTATGGACCCAATGCGAACGGTTAAGGTAGCATATTATTGTAGGATAGAACCAATGCAGGTAACAGAATCTTAATACGGGTAAGTAAAGTCTTATGTTCAATTTTATCCTTAGTATTTCTATTCCATAATCAATTAGTTCATGATTTTAATCCATAAATCTTGACCTCATAAAGCTAGGGTTCAACATTAGAACATGTCATGCATAAAATATCACATGAAACATGTTAAAACATCATTATCATCGTAAAAATACAAGTTTAATGTACAAGTATGCATACTAGCCCCAAAAGTAGATAAACACGTAAATAAGGGGATGTAGAACTCATATTCTAAAGCTTTCAAACCAAAAACTCTAGAACCGAGAGTTAAACCCATTATCTAAACATGCATATGTAAAGTTTTAATCTTTTTGCATAGAAACACATCATAAACATCTTGGGAGCATAGATCTGTAAGACCTAGTTCCCTTGCGACCTCATAGTTGGTTTCATGAACATAACCATAATTCTTAAACCAAAAATTTCATAATAATATTAATAATAAATGCAGCAGGAACATAAACATTGAGTCAACAAACAAGTCATGTTTTAACTAAACTATTACATCAAACATAATTCGTTGCTCATCATTCATAATCATAGAAAATCATTGAACGGGATTCCAACATTTGATCCGGGTGCCTTTTAATCCCCATTCATCCATTCATCCAAGCTTGAATTTACCTGACACACATGCAGAAGTCAGCGTTGTAAAACGAGTTCTAGTTTTAGTATATTTAAGAATGATCATAACATAAAACTTTGCTAATTATCATAATCATATCAAGGAAATCATAACATGGGTAACATACAGTGATCATGTCCTGCAATTAAGCAAGGCTTATGAACTACTAGTACTAAGCTAGTGTCTATGGTTTTAAGCACAAAGCAGGCAAGTGAGATGCTAGCACAAAGCTAACCAGTGAGATGCTAGCACTAAGCAAGACCAGTGAGATGCTAGCACGAAACAAGCTAGTGAGATGCTAGCACAAGGCAAGCCATTAAAATGCTAGCACAAAACAAGCCAATAAGAAACTAGTATAAAACAACCCAGTGAGATGCTAGCACAAAGCATGCCCAATAAGATGCTAGCACGAAGCAAGCCATGGTGTAAAAGGGTAATCAAATTAATATTCACCTTTTATTTATTTTTAAAACTTGTCTTAATTTTATAAGATTGGTATAATGTAGATGCTTTAAAGTGATAGTTATCAAATGTAGATGTGGATAATATGAGGAAAGTATTTCAAGTGTAAGGATTGAAAGTGATAGTTATCAAATGTAGATGCTTGTAAGCTAATGCAGGTGATGGCTACCAAATGCTGATGACCACACGTTAATACGGATAACAGTAATCTTTCTTGGCTAAGTATGGAGTTAATGTGGATGGATTGCACAAATTAGGATGGGTTGAACAAATGCGGATATCTGAGTTAATAAGGATAACGGTAATCTTTCTTGACTAAGTATGGCAGTTAATACGGGTAACAATAATTTTTCTTGGCTAAGTATGGGGGTTAATGTGAGTAAACGTAATTTTCCTTTGCTAAGTAGGGGGGTTAATACGGGGTAATAGTGTATACGACTGAGTAAACAAATGCGGCAAAGTTTATACGGTTGAGTGAACAAATGCGGGTAATAGTTGTCGTTTCCGCATCGGTTACCCTTAGACTAACTAAGGAACCAATGCGGCTTAGGAAAACAAATACGTGTAACAGTTTTCCTATCTGCATTGGTTACCCTTAGACCATCTAAGAAACCAATATGGCCGAGGAAAACAAATGCGGGTAACATCTCGTTCATCCGCATAAACAAATACGGGTAGTGATTTACTCATCCGCATGATCTTTACTTAGACTGCATAAGTAATACGGGTGAGTAGGTTAATGCGGGTAATGTAAGGTTTCATTTTTAGTTGAAATGGGATTCAGCTCAAGTTATAACTTTTCTTTCTTTGAGAATTATTATCATTTTAGCATGTAATCTAGGGTTCTTACATAGGCTTTGAACATAAGTCATGAAGTTAATAAAACTTGAACCCTAGACATAAAAATGGTAACTTTACTTCTTAAATCATTAGAATAATACATAAAACACATTTAAGGAAGCATATCACCCCAAAATCAATAGAAATCATAAATGTTAAGGGGATCTAAAAGTCACCTTTTCAGCTATAGCGCAAACCCTATGATCGAGAAGCAAAAACCCAAGATCTACATTCATGCGCACGCAAAGGTGTCAACTTTAACCATTAAAATGCTCTTAAAACACTAGAATAACATAGATCTAGCCTATATCTATCATTCTATTTATGAAAGTTGGTGCCTTGATGTGTTCTTGGACTTTATCTATCTAGAACACCAACTCTCTCTCTCTCTAGCAGCCCCTTTTTGGCAGAATTCTCTTCCATGGGGTGGTCACATCATCTTATATAAGGGTTTGAAATGATGAGTTTTCAGGTGCCCAACTTTGACCCCTATACTTATTTAAAGTGCAACCGTCCTTTTCTTTATTTTAAACTAAAATCGGTTTAGTTTCGAGGTGTTACAAGCTCTTGCTTAGATCTATGAAAAAGTATAATAAAAATAATACATTTAGGTTGATCTTTTACTTTTTCTCTTTATAAATCACAAGTCTCTTTCTCTCTCTATCTTGGAAGCAGCTTTGTAAAAATCGCTAGACGCTAGATGGGCGATAAGGTAGGGACTAGTGATTAATCGGGATTAATCATGATTAATCGGATCAGACTTTTGTGTATAATTTTGCAAATTTATATATAATTGTATACTTTTTTATGAAATAATTTACACGTTTGCGCAATAATTGTAAATTGGTGAATATTGAGGGGGTTACATGTAAAAATTCACAAACTTAATTAAATACTCTAACCCTAAAGATAGAACAACTCGTTCCCCTTCCATTGTTCCATCACCATTGGTCACAGCCTTCCGTCATTCCTATCACAAGAGTCGCACATCTTTCTGGAATCAGCAAATCCGGTGCTAGAATGGGAAAATCCGGTGGTTATCATCGCTAGAACACCGCCGATTAGGACAATTTGGTCCGGCTTTGACCAATTTTGACCGACTACCGCCTAGCACCTCTGATTTGGTGAAATCGAAGTGGCTAACCTTCGATTAGCGACTAATCGACGACTAATTTGGAGGCTAGTCGTGATTTTTACAACACTGATTGGAAGAGTTGTTAGGTGCATGATAATGAGGATGGGGCAGCCCTACCCTTTTATACTCAACATGAATACATTTTTTTTCATTTATTCACCTTTGGCCCCTAAACTTTAGTTAAAACCACCCTTTTATTTCTATTCTTTTTTTTTTTCCAAAGCTACGGGTGTTACAAGTCCATCCCTTTTATATAGCTCTCATTCTGGAAACTTGATATTCTTTGAAGAGATCCGGGTAGCATCGTCTCATTTTTTCTTCCGATTCCAAAGTTGACTTTGATCCCTTCCTATGTTTTATTTCCACTATACTTTAATTTGGCTAAATACCTTCTTTCGCAATTACTTCTCTTTCCGATCTAGGATAGCTGCTGGTTGTTTCACATAATTCAACCTCTCATCCACTTTAATGTCAATAAGAGGAAAAATAACGTCGCCTTTCGCCAAACACTTTCGTAAATGAGATATATGGATTGTAGGATGAATTCCACGTAACTCGTTAGGAATTTTCAATCTATACGTTATTTACTCCACTCTTGCAGAAACTCTGAAAGGCCAAATGTACCTCAAACTTAATTTTCCTCTTTTGTGAAAACAAATGATCCCCTTCCATGGGAATACCTTTAACATACCCTATCACGAACTTGAAACTCAATTGGCCTCCACCGTTTATCAGCATAAGACTTTTGTCTATCTTTATCTAGCTTCATGAATGCCTTAATTTTCTCTAATTTCTATGACGTAGCCTCTATAATTTTGATACTTGCCAACTCTTTATGCCAAATATCACCCTAACACATTGGGGTTCTGCACCTTCTACAATATAGCATCTTGAATGTTGGCATGTCGATGCTAGCATGATTGCTGCTATTTTAAGAAAATTCTGCCAAAGGTAGGTGCTCATCTCAACTCCCGTAGAAATCGATAAATACATGCTCGAAGCATGTCTTCTAATGTCTGGATGGTTCTTTCTTATTTCCCATGAGTTTGAGGGAGGTAAACTATACTAATATGTAGTATTATTCCCATTGCTTCCTAAAATCTTGTCCAAAACTTAAATGTAAACCAATTGTCCCTATAAAAAACAATAGACCACCGACAGACCATGTTGTGCCTTAATTTCTTTGATAAATCATTCTGCCAACCTTTCAGATGAAAATGTCTCCTGGATATGTTGAAAGTGAGCACTTTTCGTCAAACGATCCACTACAACTCATATAGCATCAAATTCTCTAGCTGTGCGATGAAATTTTGTAATAAAATCCATTCTTATGTGCTTCTATTTCCATTCGGGAATGTCCAAAGTTTGGATCTTCCCTTATGGTATCCGATGTTCAGCTTTCATTTGTAAGCAAGCCAGACACTTACTTACGTATCCACTACATCCCGCTTCAATCTCAGCCACAAGTAATCTTTCTTCAAATCATGATAAATCCCAATGGAACCTGATTGAATAGAATACCACGTCTTATGAGCTTCATCCAAAATCTTTATCTCAAATCCCTATAGTGAGGAATCCACATTCATTCAAATCTAGTTCTAACATAAAGGGTGTTTTCCTCAAAGTCTGTAATCTGCCCTTTTATCCTTTCTAAATTGATCTAATCCTCCTTTAACGCTTCATCTTGAAACACTTTAATCTGTTGCATAATGTTTGGTATTACTGAAGATCAAGATTAGGTTGGACTCACCTTAGTTAGTGTTTATATTACGTTTAAATGTAATAGGATTTATGTTAGATTACTTTGTTTAAGTTTTGAATTTTGTGCTTATTGCTGCCCGGCCAAACTATCAGCAGTCCAGGCTCTCTCGGCGAAACTGTCAGCAAAACTAGTTAGCCTATATATTGAATTGATTCCATCTTTGTAGGCTAATCTTGCAAAAAACCCTAATTCGAGATACTATTGTTGCAAGTCTGTAATTGGTGGCTGGAAGCTAATAGAATTCATTGAGCCTTTGATCTTATTATTGTTTGATTTGTATTCATTATTATTAAACACCTTTGATGGTATATCATTGTTGTGTTGTTATCATGGATGTTTGTTAGTGGATTTTGAACGTTTTGATCATCAATTGCACTGTTTATCGATCAATTGGACCAACAAAATGGTATCAGAGCCTTTGTGCTCTTGATTGATTGAGTTTTGTTTTTGGGTTTTTTAGTTCAAAATCACTGTTTCATCAATTCTGGATCGATTTTGAGTGATTTGGCTATGGAAATTGATTGAGTCTGGTTAGCATTTGGTGTGGAAAGCTTCTCTAATCATCAGATCTTAAGTGATTTAAGATTTGGGTGATTTTGAATCAATTTCGTGTTGAAAAAGTTTTTCACATTCATTCAGCAAAATTGTTGATAATCCAGCAAAACTGTAACTTCATACAGCGAAACTAGTGTTGTTTTGTTAATTGTGCTTGCCCTTCTGATCTCTGCGAAAGTACCTTTGTTGAACGAAAGTTCATTAGTGTTTGTGCACTTCCTCTTAGCGAAATTGCTGTCGAATTTCCCTCTGACGAAAGTTCAAACTGGTTTCGAGCGAAATTACCTGCGAAACTAGTATCAATAAGCTGTTTGCTAGTGAAACTTCTGCCGAAACTCCTAGCGAAATTAGTAGCGAAACTAATTAATTTTCAGCGAAACTAGCTCATTCTCTGCGAAACTACTTGCTTAATCATGTCTAAAATGGCAACTCTTACGATATCTGATTTGGAGCGTGTGGCACCAAACTGACCTCCAAGACTGATCAACGGAGATAACTTTGAAGACTGGAAGAGGTGTTTGAAGGCATTCTTTTATTACACAGACCACAATCAGTGGGAATCAATCATTTCTGGTCCGCATATCCCTACTGTTACTGTTGGGGAAGTTGTCTCTCAAAACAAGGACCCATCTACTTTTAATGAGACAGATTTGAAATTGATTGACAAAGATCAAAAAGCATTCGAAGCTTTAACCTTGTGTCTTGCACCAGACATTTACAACCGCTTTGCCGAACACAAAATTGCTAAATCTCTGTATGATGCCTTATGTGAGTTCTATGATAGGAATGATGAATTAGTCAAGGACAAAGGGATACAGGCTGAGAAAGAGTTCAATTCGTTCGTGGGATACAAGAATGAGAACCTTACTGATTTAACAAATCGCTTTCTAACAGTCTCAAGCACTCTGAAGAAATATGATGAAAAGCTTACAAATTGTGAACAAGTGAATAGGCTGTTGGATTCACTTCCACCTCAGTGGAGTCTACAAGTGAGAATGTTAAAGCAAGAGAGAGGATTCACTGATTACAAGCTCATGGATATTATCAACAAGTTGAAGTCTTTTGAATTGGATTTAAAGAGGAGAGATTTCAATCAGTCTATGATGCTATCATCCGGTTTTTCTCAGAATGCTGCATTAATCACATCCGCTGCAAGCTCGCCAATGCATGCATCAAGACAAGGAGGATCAACTACAAATGTTTCATTTGATCAATCCAGTGGTGGTGGTAGCTCATTCAGTGATCAATCAAACTCGAAGGCTGCTTCTGATACTTTGATTCCGTCTGACACAATGGCATTGTTTGGTATGTTTGTTCACAGCTACAAGGCACTGGTGGCTGGTGAATTGAAAGGAAAAGGGATGACTATGGAAGATATGTATCAAGTTGACCTAGATGACTTGGAAGAAATAGACATTCAGTGGCAAATGGCGATGTTGACTCTTCGAGCTAGGAGGTTTATGGAAAGAACTGGCAGAAAGAACTTTGGAGGTCAAAATTCCAACTCTAGATTGGATTTTGACAAATCCAAGTTGAGATGTTTTAACTGCAAGCAGTTAGGACATTTCAAAAGAGAATGTACTTTGCCATTAACAACTGAGCCAAGCAACTCAGGAGTTCCAAGACTAGTTTCTGGTGGAGAGAAGGAAGAAAGTAGGCAGAAGAAAGAAACAGCGTTGATTACAAGTTTTGATTGGAGTGCTGAAGCTGAACAGACCAAAGAGGAAATCAACCAAACCTTAGTAGCTGAGATAGTAGATAAAGAGGAGAGTATTGAAGAGTTTGATCCTTTCAAAGAATTTACAAATGAAGCTGAAATTAATCAGACTCCTATGCATGAGGAAGTTGAACAAGCCAGGTCAGAGGGTATATGTATGAGTGAAAAAAAGGATTGTGGTGAAGAAAGTATGTATGTTGGTGTGAAGAATGATGATCTGAGAGAATTCAAGGGTGAGAATGTGGAGTTGATGAAGAAACAATCTTAGGAAAAGGGCAAAGGGAAGCAAGCTAGTACAACCACTGTTGAGGAAATCAAGAAAAGTACTCCAGTGTGCCAATGTGACAAAGCCCTGGCAGCAGAAAAAGTGGTGATGGGTCTTCCTTATGAGGTAATATAAGACATGTGCTCCTCTGCTTGCAAAATCAGATTATTTGGTGTTTATAAAGCAAATCGTCTGTTACTTGATACTGAAAAAGAATTAAAACGAATTAATGATGAGCTTAAGCTAAATGAGTCAAAATATTGTGTTAAATTAAATGAAGCTTTAAAAGAAAATGAACATTTAAAAAGAATTGTTTTAGAAAGAAATGTTGAAATAAATACTTTAACTGAAAGAGTCGCTTTTGCTGAGTTTGAAACAAGTAAACTTCACTCAAAACTTGATAAATGGACAATCTCAGGGATGAAACATGACGATTTGTGTAAATCACAACGGGGGGCTAGGATTAAAACAGGTTTGGGTTATGAAAATGCTTTAGTTTATCCTCCTCCTAGTACTTACTGTTATTCACCAATGCCAATTCCTCATCCTTCAAATGATTTTATTCAAACAGATACTAACAATCTGTCTGCAGGTTTAGAAGGTGTTAATCATAAGGAGGTGCGTGAGGAGTACGGCTATGGACCAATGAGTGGACTTGGATGCAATAGCCTTAGTACACCTAAATCTCAGCAATCTGTTCTAGAAAATAGTTCTAGTTTAAGTAACTTTTTTGTTTCTCAAAAGTCTGTCACAGACATTAACTCTGTGTGTTCAAGTGGTTGTTCCACTTCTTTATCGAATGATTGAAGATGTAATGATGATATTTCAAATGCCTGCGTGAATGAGGTTGTGGATGATTCTGTTATCGCTTGTAATGATAAAACTAAAAGAAACTGCTTTGAAAAATTCTTTTCTCATCCCATCCCATCCCATCATTTACCCCAATTAAAATTTCACAAGCTAATGAAAGGGTAATATCTTCTTCTAGTGTGAGTACAAGTGGTACAAGTACCACATGTATTTCAAATGATGATACATCAGCAGTTGTAAATAATCATTCTTTAAAAGACAAATACAGAACCAGAGAAATGTATGAGACTTACAGTGATGATGATTCTAGCTTATCTGAGTGCGAAGAGAAAATATGTATAGATAAAATTCTTGATTTGTTACATAATAAACGTAGATTAAAATCCTATTGTTTTAGATGCGGTAAAGATAGTCATGTAGTTAAAAACTGTCCTGAGCTTCATCACATGATTGTACATAAGAATTCTCTTGGCAGTAGATTAACTCATATTGTTAATAATTTCTTTTGCAAAAAATCTTCTATACCAAAACCTAAAGTTGTTCAAGCATGGGTTCCAGTTTCAAACGGTTAACTTGGTCATTCTAATTTTGCAGGAGTCGTCCACTAAAGCTATAAATAGTTTTTGACATGTTGATAGTGGATGCTCTCGGTATATGACCGGATTGAAAGATTTGTTGACCAATTATCATATAATCAATGGAGGATATGTGGCATTTGCTGGTAACAAGAAATGTGGTAAGATGATTGGTCAAGGCGAGGTATCAAATGGATCTCTCACCTTGGAGAAAGTCAACTTTGTACCAGAGCTAGCATTCAACCTATTGAGTGTCTCTGAAATCTTATATAAAGAAATTCCAGTTTTATTTCTTTCAAATGAATGCTTATTTCTGAAGTCCAGGTTTAATATCTCTGACGAGATGGTGCTTATGCGAGCTCCGAGAAAGAATAATACTTATCTTCTTGATATGGGATCCAAAGAATCCACTTCTACTGTCACCTATGATTTCTCCAGGTATTCTTGGGTGAGATTCTTAGCTCATAAAGGAGAAACAGCTGACGAGTTGCAGAAATTAATTTTATCAATCGAAATGATAAGCAAAAAAAAGGTCATGGCTATTCGAAGTGACAACGGTACCGAATTCAGAAATCATATCTTTGACTCATTTTGTGCAAACAAAGGAATTTTGAGACAATTCAGTGCCGCCAGAACACCTCAACAAAATGGTGTTGCTGAGAGAAAGAACCGCACCCTAATTGAAGCTGCTCGTACCCATGTTAATCGAATCTACTTTACCAATTATTTTCTGGGCTGAAGCGATGAATTGTGCATCATATGTACTCAATCGTGTTTTGATTGTTAAAAATAAAATGAAAACTCCTTATGAATTGTTTCATAGAAGGAAGCCATTGATTGATTTCTTTCGTCCATTCGGATGTTCCTGTACCTTGCTTAACACTCATGCACAGAAGTCGAAATTTGGAGCTGTGTCAGATGAATGTTACTTCATTGGTTACTCATCTTCTCATAAAGCTTATTGTGTGTACTATAAGAGAACACGCATAGTGCAAGAGTCATTCTATGTTGACTGGCAGGAATCTAATTCTTCAGATGCCAGAACCGAACCTGCATGGTTCTTTGACTCGAACACTGTTTTTAAGTCCTTCAATCTTCCAGTTTTTGATGATGATGCATCCTTTTCTAATGTTCAAACGAACATTATTCCATCAGATCCATTAACCCTCGTCCTTCCCAACTCATCAAACGAACCTCCGACCTCAATTAAATCTCCATCTTCATCAAACGAATCTCCATCTTCATCTACCTTTGACATTCCACCCCCACCCGTTTCGGCATCTATTTCTTCAGCTCCTTCAACCCCAACCTCTACTCCTTCTTAATTCTCTCAAACCTTTCCATAGCCTCAACCTGTTCAACCACCTTCTTCTCCATTATCTACTCAACATCAGCCCATTTGCCCACCTCAATCCAATCCATTACCTTTAACCACTGATTTTAAATCTTTGAAAGATCATCCTCATGATAACGTTATTAGATCCATTTCTGATGGTGTTAGGACGCGGAGTCAATCTGGGTTGATTAACGTGTGTCTATTCTCTTGTTTTATATCCCAAATTGTTCCAAAGAATGTTCATGCAGCTCTTCAGGATTCTTGCTGGGTTGAGTCCATGCAACTGGAACTTCAACAATTCCGGAAACTTAAAGTGTGGACGCTTGTTGATCTTCCACCAAACAAATGTCTAATTGGCACAAAATGGGTGTTCAAGAACAAACCAGATGATCGTGGCATTGTGGTGAGGAATAAGTCCAAGCTGGTGGTTCAAGGCTTTGCTCAAGAAGAAGGGATTGATTACACGGATGTATTTGCTCCCGTGGCTCGTCTCGAAGCAATCCGAATTTTTCTTGCTCATGCTGTTCACAAGCATTTCAAATTCTATCAGATGGATGACATATGTGCTTTTCTTTATGGAGACATTGATGAAAAGATTTATGTGTGTCAACCACCAGGGTTTGAGGATCCAGACTTTCCTGATAAAGTATACAAACTTGATAAATCTCTTTATGGTTTACATCAAGCTCCTCGCATCTGGTATGAGACTCTTACACAATATCTTCTGAGCCATGGCTTTTCTCGTGGCACTATTGATATGACTTTATTTCAGAAAGAAGTGGATGGTGAGATGTTAATCGTGCAAGTCTATGTTGACGACATTATTTTTGGTTCCACCAATGCTAAGCTTTGCCGGCAATTTAAGGAGGTTATGAGAAGTCGCTTCGAAATGAGCATGATGGGGGAGATGTGCTTTTTCCTTGGTTTGCAGGTTTGTAAGGCCCCGTTCCCGGGACACTCACAGTTGGACAATCATCGCACATACTATTTCAAAATCACATAAAATCTATTAAACATTTGCAGCGGAAAAATTTAACGATACCATTTCATATATCAATAATTACTGTTTACATCATCATTACATCACAAATCATCATTTGGTTTCATTATTACACAAAACATCATTTTTATACAAATTGGATGCCAACCAAAATCTTCGCCAAGTAACTTCACCCCGTGCCATTCTCAGCAACCTTTACCTGCCAACTGAAAATGCATAAAAGTCAGCGTTGCTGAGTGAGTTCTAGTTTTAATAAAATACTTTACTTTCGTTTAGAAATCTTTCTTTACTTTCATTCGCGATCATACATCATACGTACATACAGATAATATTTATTATTATATTTCATCATCATTCATTATCGTACGTCATTCGTTCTTTCATCATTATCTTTCACTTTCATCCGGACCAATGCCATGTGCTATACCCCGAACATTGTGCACGAAGCTGGTTACTGGGCCGAAGTCTATAAATAGACCCCTAACATTATGCATGAAGCAGACTCCAGTACCTGAGGCAAGCGACAAAGGTCCCATACGTTTGGTCAATCATAAGGATTAGACCCCCGTGTGCATCCTTCTGGGTTAGCTAAACCGCACACAGTTGAGATAACACCCTTCATTGGGTGTGTACATCCTTACATTTGCTTGCAAGACTGTTCTTTCATTCTTTACGTTCCACTTTTCATTAACATTAACTTCCGCTTTCATTATATAATACTTTTCGTTTATTAACATAATCATACCACGAAAAGCCATGGAACATAAAGAAAACAGACCAAAAACATGCATAAAAGCATCATATAATCATTACATAACATCCCCAGAAATATCCAGGCGCACGAGCACTATGCGGGCGCATGGGCGACTCAGGCGCATGGGCGACCCAGGCGCATGGGCACTATTTGGGCGCACGGCCAACACTTAGGCGTCTGGACAGCTTTCTAGGCGCATGGGTACTATGCAGGCGCATGAGCCTAGTTTAGGCGCATGGGCACTTGGGCGTTCTAGCAGACTTAGACGCATGGGCATACTTAGACTCCTGGGCATAATCCTAGGCACATGGGCACTATTTGTGCGCATGAACCTTGGGCGTTTGGGTACTGTTTGGGCGCATGATCTCAGGCGCATGGACACTTAGGCGCATGGCCAACTACTTTTCTAACTACCATCATTTTCAGGCCAATATTCATCAATCTAACTTGTTCTAGCCTAGTTTCTAGCATACTAAGCATCAAACAAGCATATAACATGCGCATAATCATAAATCATCTCGAACATACACCCACCCATCGGGCACACACATATATACATACGGGTACACACCCAAATTTATAAAAAACGTTAAAACATGCACTTTCAGCCCCAAATCAGTTAAAACATGTAAAAACGGGGTTCTAGAACTCACCTCTTACAACTTCCGAGTAAGACTTCCTCAAACCCGAATGCTTATGAGTTCAAACACCTGAATTCAGCCTCTTCTTCTTCTTCTCTCTAAAACCGAAGAGAATTCTCTGCTCTTTCTCTCTCTAAAAATCGACAGGAAGATGATGTGCAATAGGGGTGGGCGGCCATGCCACCTTTTTGAACAACTTAATAATAAAGTTTACCCCTTGCATAACTTTAACCCCTCAACTTGGGTTATTTTACTTTTCTTTCTTTTTCTTCACTTTTTCTCTTCTTTTAAAATATCCGGGTGGTTACAAGGTTGAACAAAAGTCTGAAGGAATTCTTATTCATCAGGAAAAGTATGTCAAAGAAATTCTTAAGAAATTCAAGATGGATGACGGTTCTTCTGAATTGACCCCATTCACTGCACAGACATGCCTCACTCCCGATGCCAACGGAAAATCTATTGATCCTCATATTTATAGATCAATGATTGGTTCCCTAATGTACCTTACAACCAGTCGTCCAGACATCACTTTGCTGTGGGGTATTGTGCTCGATACCAATCTAACCCAAAGGAGTCTCATGAAAAGGCGGTGAAACGAATTTTTTGTTATGTCAAAGGCTCCTCTCGTCTGGGTCTATGGTATCCTTATGGTGGAAATTTTGATTTGCATGCTTACTCTGATAGTGATTCTAATGGTTGCAGGTTGAATAGAAAATCAGTCACTGGTGGTTGTCAATATGTAGGATATTGTCTTGTATCGTGGCAGAGCAAGAAACAAACAACTATGTCTCTTTCCACGGGGGAGGCAGAGTATATTGCTGCTTCTGGCTATTACTCTCAAGTGCTGTGGATACAACATCAGATGATTGATTATGGGATCAATTTCTTTCACACTCCATTATTCTGTGATAATAAAGCAGCCATTGGAATCACCAAGAATCCAATTCATCATTCTCGCACCAAGCACATTGAGACAATAATTCATGCCATCCGTGATGCTCAAGAAAAGGGTTTTATTGATATTATTCCTATTGACACAAAAAATCAAAAAGCAGAGCTTTTCACTAAAACTTTCGATAAACCTCGGTTTTATGAACTGATCTCCATGTTGGGATTAATATCTTTTTGAAACTCATTTTCTTAATTGTCTCATGTAAATTTTGTTCATAATTTTACTTAATCCTTTTCTTTCCTTTTAAATAATAATAATAACATACATACATATATATATATTTGAAATTTCTCTTATCTTGCTGATACATAGAAATTTAGGGGGAGAATAACATAAGACTTGAAGGAGGTCAACTGGATTGTGTTGAGATATGCATGTCAGCCAGAATACGAAGTAGACAGTAATCTTATGGCTAAAACTAAAGGATAAGAAACTTTTTGACTTGGATTATCTCCTTAACATTTTGGCCTACACAAAGTTACAATTCCTTGTTCAAAATGGATTGAGAGCGTAATAAACTCTACTTTGATGATCTTCAAAGAAAATTCCCTTTCCTTTTCTCCGTGTACTTAATAGTGCTACTTGTTAGCTCTATTTGTGTCCAAGCTCTCCCATGCTGTATATTACGTGCTTATCTCCTCTGCTATGTGTGAACATTGACATGGAGTGATGATCTCCTCTGTTATACGTAAGTATAGACCTGGAGCTCTCATCAGCACGTTCTAATGATCTTCTCTGTTATACGTAAGTATAGACCTGAAGCTCTCATCAGTTAAGTTCAAATGATCATCTCCTTTGTTATACGTGAGTATAGACCTGGAGCTCTCATCATTTGTTTCTTAAATAATAAGGTCTGTGTTTCTTATGAAAAGATTATCGTTGTATTTTCTTTTGGAAAATCAAGCAGAGTTAATCATATTGTTCAATATATCATGAGGACAGGACAAGTTCTTTGCCAAATATCTGTGAGGACTGAGTCATTTAAGTCTTCTTCAAATTAACCTCAAAAACATGATAATAGAAGCTACAGATTACTTGTTGAAAGGAAGAAGGCATGGGTTTAAAAGGTCAAATATATCATCAATCCCGCCAATCTATGATTTTCCGGAGAATCTCTTTAGCTTAAAGTGTTTCAATATCCTTTTAACCTCTTTTATTATTCCTCTTATTCAAAAAAAATTAAATTAAAATTAATTAAATTAAGTTTTGAATTCACCGAAACTATTGTTTCGCTGGTAGTTTCGCGGTTCGTCGGTACTTTCGCTCATTTCAGAGCCTTTTGATCTAATCTTTTACCGGGCGAAACTACAGTTTCGCCCGCAGCGAAACTATGGGCTATATATTGGGATATGCAAAATTATGTTCTTATTTTTGCACTATCATCTTCGTCGACGGTTTCTGGCCCTAGTTCGAATCCTCTCCTGAAACCGATCTTTGTTCGTTTATGTTTCGTTTATTGGCTTTCTAAGAGTTTAGGTGGGTGTTTCGAACTCGATTCTTTACATTAATTTGGGTTTTAACCGCATTTCAGAGGATTATTGAATGCGTCGGTTTTGGGTTTTAACCGCATTTCAGAGGATTATTGAATGCGTCGGTTCATAGTCTTCGCTGATTCATTCAGCGAAACTAGTTGATTTATCTGCGAAATTGAACGAAAGTTCATCTGAATTCAGCGAAACTGTTCTGTCATACTGCCCGTGCGAACGTGACAGTTTCGCATGATTGAATTCAGCGAAACTATAATTTCGCTCAACTCTTGTTCAGTTTCTCTGATCTTAGCGAAACTACACTTTTGGCTTGCCGAAATCTTTCCTATTTATCATTTTATTCCTTTCTAACCTATTTTATCTATTCTTTTTCAGTTAAATGGCCAATTTGAAATTTGATGAACGGAACAACATCACAGCAATTCTGGATGGTCAGAATCCAAAAGCCGTGGGATTCAGAGACTGCATTCAATGGCTCAGGAACTTGACAATCGCCTATGCTATTTCTCACTCTCCGACCATATATGATCTTCACATAAGAGATTTCCGGAGAACAGTAGAGTATGATACAAGGGCAAATCCTCAAAGGATAGTGGTAAGAGTTATGGAGAACGACATTTCTATCACTGTGGAGACTATTGCAAGAGTTCTGAGACTAGTAGACGACTGTGGAGATGAGGTGTTTTTATCTGAGCATGAGGTGTTGGAGGCCTTTAGGAGCATTGGTTACGAGGGACCTCTTTTTGGCACTAGGAAAGAGATCAAGAAATCCTTTCTATCCAAAGAATGGAGATACATCGCTCACGTATTCATCATGTGCCTAGATCACAGGAAAGGAGGGTCAGATGGACTAAACCCGGATTGGGCAAGGGCTATGATTATATTTTGCAGAGGACAAAAGGCCAACATTGCTAAGTTGATTTTTGATTGCATGGCTGAGAATATCATGGCTCTGAAGAAAGACAAATGGCTTCTATACCCAAGATTTATACAGATGCTGATTGAGGATTTGATCCCTAATGTTCCATGTCATGGAGAAATTAAGAGGCTTGTACAGATGAACACAAGAATATTTGCTGACTACTCAGCAATAAGACATGATTTTAGTGGAAGGATCACTCACTTATTGGAAAACATGTATCCTGTTGAGAGGTGGAATTATATAAGAAGGGTGATAGAGACAGAGAACAAGAATGCTGAGGAGAATAGGGAAAAACAATCCGAGGCTATCAAGAGAAGAAAGAGATATGCCAAGGAGAAAGAATATGATTTTGAAGAAGAAATTGATGAGGTTGAGGAGGTATTAAGGGCTGAAAAAGTGTAAGGCCCAGCTCTTGGAACACTCATAGTTGGACATTCCTCGCACATGTTAATTAAAACATATTACATTTCATAAATCATTGCTGCGGAATAATTTAACAAACCATTTCATATATTAATAATTGTTTTTGCCAATTAATACAACATTGTTATATTACAAAACAACGTTTGGTTGCATTACTACACAAAAACATCATTGTTACACAAAATAGATGCCAGTCAAAACCCGCTAAGCAGCTTCACCCCGTGCCATCCTCAGCAACCATTACCTGCCAACTGAAAATGCTTAAAAGTCAGCGTTGCTGAGTGATTTCTAGTTTTATAAAAATATATTACCTTTCATTCGTTATAACCTTTTCATACTTTCATACATGATCATACATCATACATACATCAAGATAATATTTATTATCTTCCGTCATGGTTCATTTCGATCATATCGCACGTTTCGTACATTTCGCACGTTACATTATCTTTCACTTCTATCTAGGTCCTTTCATATACTAAACCCCCCTCTTGGGCACGAAGCCAACTAATCTAGGGTTTAACGACAAGGACCCCGTTTCGCACGTATGAAACAGTCACCAAGACTGATTCCCCTGTGTGTGAACCCTCATGGGGCAGCCAAGATCGCACGCTATATGACACACAGTTGAGCTGACAACTCTCAAGGAGTTGTGAACCTCCTTACATTTTTCTTGCAAGACTTTCATTCGTTCATTCATTATATTCCACTTTCATTATCTTAGATCTTTCGCTTCGTTAAGATAATACTTTATGTTCATTATCATAATCACACCATGCAAAAGCCACGAAATAATATATAATAAGGAACACAAAGAAAACATGCCTTAAACATACACAACATCATCATATAATCATCACATATCATCCCCGAAAACATCCCAAGTGATAGCCTAAAAGTCACTCTTTCCCGAAAATTTCAGAAAATTTTCTAAGTCTTTAGGCGCATGAGCACTATGCAAGCGCACGAGCACTATGCGGGTGCATGAATACTTAGGCGCATGGGCGACTCTTTGGGCACACGAGCATTACTGAGGCACATGGGTAGATTTCTGGGCGCATGGGTACTATGCAGGCGCATGAGCCTGGTTTAGGCGCGTCCCTTAGGCGTTTGGGTAGACTTAGACGCATGGGCATAATTAGGCGCCTTGGCAATATTCTAGGCGCATGGGCACTATTTGTGCACATAGACCTTAGGCGTTTGGGTACTGTTTGGGCGCATGATCTTAGGCGCATGAGCACTTAGGCGCATGGCCAACTGTTTTCTAACTAACCTTAATTTCAGGCCCAAAATCATCAATCTAACCTGTTCTAGCCTAGTTTCTAGCATACTAAGCATCAAACAAGTATAAAATCATGAACATAATCAAAATTTTCCCAAACATACACCCTCCCAACAGGGCACATACACATACATACGGGTACACACCCAAAATTTTATAAACATTAAAAGATACATTTTCAGCCCCAAAACAGGTTAAAACATTTAAAAACGGGGATCTAGAACTCACCTCTTGCAACTTCCGAGTAAGACTTCCTTCAAACCCGAATGCTTATGAGCTAAAACACCTAAAAACACCAAAAACACACAACCGAGCACACACAAACACATAAGCACATACCCAAAGACTGAAAATCAGCCAAGAACACCCTAATAATCAGAAAACTAATCTGAATTCCGACTTCTTCTTCTTCCTCTCTCTAAAACCAAGAGAATTCTACTCTTACTCTCTCTAAAAAATCCAAATGAAAGATGGTACAGGGGTCATGGGCGGCCATGACCACCTTTTTGAACATATTAATATAAAACTTTGTCCCTTGTACCATTTCAACCCCTCAACTTAGGTTAGTTTGCTTTTTCCTTCCTTTTCTTCACTTTTCTCTTCTTTTAAAATTTCCAGGTGTTACAAGTCCACCCCCCTTATATAGGTTTCGTCCCCGAAACCTGTCACTCCTCCCACAGCTGAGGATAATGCTGCCTCATCTCCTCCTCAGGGTCCCATGTAGACTCGGATCCCTTTCTATGTTTCCACTGTACTCGCACCAAGGGAACCACTTTATTCCTTAGCCTCTTCTCTTTCCTGTCAATGATAGCCACTGGTTGCTCCACATAATTGAGCCGTTCATCAACCTCAATGTCTTCCAGTGGTACCACCATATCTTCATCGGCTAAGCACTTTCTCAAATGAGATACATGGAACGTTGGATGAATTCCACTTAACTCATCGGGCAACTCCAATCTATAGGCCACCTTTCCTACTCGAGCAATGATTCGGAAAGGCCCTATGTACCTTGGATTCAACTTGCCCCGCTTTCTAAACCAAATGATACCCTTTCAAGGTGAAACCTTCAACATAACTCTATCACCTACCTTGAATTCAATCGGTCTACGTCTCTTGTCCGCATACGACTTCTGTCTATCTTTGGTTGCCTTCATAAAGGCTTTGATCTTTTCTAGTTTCTCAGTCATAGCCTCGATCACTTCGATGCTTCCTAACTCCTTATCACCCTAACATGCGGGTGTCCTACACCTCTGGCCGTATAGCACCTCATAGGGTGGCATACCAATGCTGGCATGATAACTGTTGTTGTATGAGAATTCAGCTAACGGTAAGTGTTCGTCCCAACTTCCTCCAAAGTCAATGAGGCATGCCCGAAGCATATCCTCAAGCATCTGAATGGTTCTTTCTTATTGACCATCCATTTAAAGATGATAAGCCGTACTAATATGTAACCTCGTCCTCAGAGCATCATGAAATCTCTTCCAAAACTTGGATGTAAACCAGGTGTCACGGTCGGACACAATAGACACCAGTACACCATGACGAGTCACAATCTCCTTGATGAACAGATCCGCTAACCTCTCGGATGAATACGTTTCACGGATCGGTAGGAAGTGAGCACTCTTCGTCAAATGGTCGACTATCACCCATATGGCATCATACCCCCTTGCCGTTCGCGGCAGCTTCGTAATAAAATCCATGGTGATATGCTCCCACTTCCACTCGGGTATATCCAAAGGTTGGATCTTCTCGTATGGCTTTTGATGCTCCGCCTTCACTTGTAGGCAAGTAAGACACTTACTCACGTACTCCGCTACGTCGCGCTTCATACCGGGCCACCAATAATCTTTCTTCATATCATGATACATCTTTGTAGCACCGGGATGAATGGAGTATCGAATCTTATGAGCCTCATCCATGATCTTTCCACGTAAATCTCCATAACAAGGAATCCACATTCGCCCAAATCGGGTTCTGACACAGAGAGTGTTTTCACCCAATTACGTGACTAGACCTCTCATCCTTTCGGAGTTAAGGCGTTCTTCTTTCGACGCCTCGTCTTGAAACTCCTTGACCTGCTTCATCACATCGAAGGTCATAATCAATTGATAAGTCTTCACCCGGATCGGTTCAGGTTTCTCTTTTCGGCTAAGGGCATCCGCCACTATGTTGGCTTTGCCCGGATGATAATGGATCTCACAATCATAATCTTTTATCAGTTCCAACCATCGTGTCTGCCTCATATTTAAATCTTTCTGCTCGAAGAAGTACTTCAAGCTCTTGTGGTGGGTGAAGATAGTGCACTTCGTCCCATACAAGTAGTGCCTCCAAATTTTCAATGCAAAGACCACAGCCGCTAACTCTAGATCATGAGTAGGATAATTAACCTCATGAACTTTCAACTGTCGGGATGCGTAGGTTATAACCTTCCCTCTTTGCATCAACATGCGACCCAATCCCAAATAAGAAGCATCTGAATAAACCACCAAATCTTCGCTTCCTTCGGGTAATGACAAGACTAGCGCTTGTGTCAACCTCGCCTTTAGCTCCTCAAAAGCCTTTTCTTGCTCTTGACCCCATACAAACTTCACGTCCTTACGGGTCAACTTAGTCAACGGACAAGCTATCTTTGAGAAGTCTTGGATGAATCTTCTATAATAGCCCGCCAATCCCAAGAAACTACGAATCTCGGATGGCGTCTTTGGAGACTTCCATTACATCACAGCTTCTCCTTTTGCCGGGTCGACCATGATTCCTTCGGGATTCACCACGTGACCCAAAAACTGAACTTTGCGCAACCAGAATATGCACTTGGAGAACTTGGCATATAACTTCTCCCTTCTGAGCGTCTCTAACACTTCTCAAATGTGACCGGCATGCTCCTCCTCGCTCCTCTAATAAATCAGGATATCATCGATAAACACAATCACCGATTTATCCAACATCGGCCGGCACACTCGATTCATCAAATCCATAAAAGCAGCTGGCGCGTTGGTTAAACCAAAAGACATAACGAGAAACTCGTAGTGTCCATAACGCGTACGAAAAGCTGTTTTAGGAATATCCTGCTCCTTCACCTTCAGCTGATGATAACCCGATCGAAGGTCGATTCTCGAAAACCAACTGGCACCTTGCAGCTGATCAAACAAGTCGTCGATTCTGGGTAAAGGATATCGGTTCTTCACCGTCAACTTGTTTAACTCGCGGTAGTCAATGCACATCCTCATGCTACCGTCCTTCTTCTTTACAAACAAGACCGGAGCACCCCAGGGAGAGATACTCGGTCGAATAAACCCTTTATCCAACAATTATTGCAATTGAACCATTAGTTCCTTCATCTCTGTTGGAGCCAATCTATATGGTGCCTTAGCGACAGGTTAAGCACCGGGTATCAAATCAATCTGAAATTTGATCTCATGGTCCGGTGGCACACCTGGTAAATCTTCTGGGAACACATCGGGAAAATCACACACAACTGGTACGTCGGACAATTGTGGTGTTGACGTGTCCACATCTTTCACATAAGCCAGGTAGGCACTACATCCACGCCTCATGCACTTCCCCGCCACCGCCATCGAAATTACCCTCAGAATCGTAGTAACTCGATCATCGTAGATCGTTACCGAACTCCCGTCAAGCGCTGTCAGTCGGATCATCTTCTTGCGACACACGATATTTGCCTCATAGGCCGCTAACCAATCCATCCCTAGGACTACATCAAACCTGCCTAAGGTCATCACAAACAGTCTAGCAGGAAACCTATGACCTTCCAATTCTATGTCACAGCCTTCTATCAGATTAGAAATCCTAGTAGACTTACCTATGGCAGTTTCTACATCAAAGGGCTCATCAATACTTCTACTTCTAACGGGCAAATTAGCACAGAAAGCAGCAAAAATAAAACTCCTACTAGCACCAAAATCAAATAACACAGAAGCAAGAGTTTGGTTTACTAGCAACGTACCTGACATAACATCGGGGTCTGTCCTAGCCTCCTCCTTGGTCATCGTGAAAGCTCTGGCGCTCGCCTTCTGCCCTTCACTCCCAGCCTTCTTCTTTGCCCCGAAACTCTCAGCCCTCGGCTTCTTACAGTCCCTGCTCAGATGGCCCTCTTCACCACAATTATAACATCTTGCAACCCCGCACTCCCTTGCCATGTGACCGGGCTTCCCACACTTGAAGCAGACGTTCGATCCCCATCTGCACTCTCCAGTATTCTCCCTTCCGCATTTACCACACCTCCTTGCTCCTGCCCAGGGTGTGGCTACACGCCGGTCATCCACCCTTGCAACCTTGTTGTTGGGAGCGACACCACCGTGTCCAAACCGCTTCCCATTCCAGTTTCGATCACCACCACCAACCTTCTTGCTCACTTCAACCACTGCCACCTCCCGCTCATCATACAACCTTCCCGCCAGATCAACCACCGACCTAAACGTGCTCGGCCGGGCGGCGATCATGTGCCTGCGAATATCCGCCGGCAAACCCTGGATATACCTCTTTATCTTTCGTCACACAGGTGTCACCTGATCCGGCACGAGTCCGCCATCTCGTTAAACTTAGTCGTATACTGCTCGTGCGTCATGGTTCCCACCTCCAGCTGCAAGAACTCCCTCTCAATCTTATCAAGTTCTCTGTGAGGGCAGAACTCCTCAATCACCAGCTTCTTCAATTCATCCCACTTCATTCTTCCAATTGCCCTGCTACCCTCGGCCTGGATGATATTGTCCGACCAGCATAAAGCCGAGTCCACAAATAAATAAGTGGCAAACTTCACCTTCTGGTCCTCCCTGCACTCGCTGCTATCAAGCACAGCCTCCATCTCTCTCACCCATCGATAAGCAGCAGCAGCGTTGCCATTGCCATCAAAATTCGGGGGTTTGCATCTCTGGAATGCCCCATAATTACAACCCCGAGCCATTCTTAGCACCGCTTCTTCCTCCTCCTCATCACTTGGGACAATCGTCTCAGTCTCCCGTTGGCCCGCTTCTCTCGCGGTTTTCTCTTTCTCCTTCTTCTCATCCTCCCTTACAGCTCTGATCACTTCGACCACCACAGATGGCAGGATCGTCTGCATGACCTGGTGAACCTCCTCAACAACAGCCTCTTTCACCGAGGCCCTCAGATTAGCACTCTCATCACCACCTTCCTGGTGATGAGTCTTGGGCTCTTCAGGTGCCCTTTCCATAGACTTAGCACCACCTCTTGTGGCACGCGGTCCAGCACCACGTCCACCACGACCTCCACCTCTAGAAGCTTTCGAAGATCTACCACCTGCCATCCTCTAAACACACTATAAGATTCAAACACCAACACGATCATTCAAGGTAATAGCTTAGTTTATGTCAAGTATAGTAAGTCCCTAATTAGATTGGCCAGTTATGATTAGCCACTTACTTTACTCTTCATACCCCAAGCATTTTCTATCCTGACTACATCAGTATCCAAATCTACTAAAAGCACATAAAGCATATTACATGCGCAGATAATACCGGTTAATATTAAAGAAAAATACCTGATGTCACGTAGCTACTTGGGCTGGCATCCTTCCATTTGTCCCATTCTCAGTTTAATTTTAGGTTTTTTAAAATACTTACCCATTTCTCTTAAACTTTGTCTCTGATACCAAACCATTTCATAAATCATTGCAGCGGAATAATTTAACAAACCATTTCATATATTAATAATTGTTTTTGCCAATTAATACAACATTGTTACATTACAAAACATCGTTTGGTTGCATTACAACACAAAAACATCATTGTTACACCAAATGCATGCCAGTCGGAACCCGCTAAGCAGCTTTACCCCGTGCCATCCTCAGCAACCATTACTAGCAAACTGAAAATGCATAAAAGTCAGCGCTGCTGAGTGATTTTTAGTTTTATAAAAATATATTACCTTTCATTCGTTATAACCTTTTCATACTTTCGTACATGATCATATATCATACATATATCAAGTTAATATTTATTATCTTCCGTCATCGTTCATTTCGATCATATCACATGTTTCGTACATTTCGCACGTTACATTATCTTTCACTTCTATCTAGGTCCTGTCATATACTAAACCCTCCTCTTGGGCGCGAAGCCAACTAATCTAGGGTTTAGCGACAAGGACCCCGTTTCGCACGTATGGAACAGTCACCAAGACTGATTCCCTGTGTGTGGACCCTCATGGGGCAGCCAAGATCGCACGCTGTATGACACATAGTTGAGCTGACAACTCTCAAGGAGTTGTGAACCTCCTTACATTTTGCTTGCAAGACTTTCATTCATTCACTCATTATGTTCCACTTTCATTATCTTAGATCTTTCACTTCGTTAAGATAATACTTTATGTTCATGATCATAATCACACCATGCGAAGCCACGAAATAATATATAATATGGAACATAAAGAAAACAGGCCTTAAACATACACAACATCATCATATAATCATCACATATCATCCCCGGAAACATCCCAAGTCATAGCCTAAAAGTCCCTCTTTCCCGAAAATTTCAGAAAATTTTCTAAGTCTTTAGGTGCATGAGCACTATGCAGGCGCACAAGCACTATGCGGGCGCATGAATACTTAGGCGCATGGGCACTATTTGGGCGCATGGGCACTATTTGGGCGCACGAGCATTACTTAGGCGCATGGGCAGATTTCTAGGCGCATGGGTACTACGCAGGTGCATGAGCCTGGTTTAGCGCGTGGACGCTTAGGCGTTTGGGCAGACTTAGACGCATGGGCATAATTAGGCGCCTGGGCAATATTCTAGGCGCATGGGCACTATTTGTGCGCATGGACCTTGGGCGTTTGGGTACTGTTTGGGCGCATGATCTTAGGCGCATGAGCACTTAGGCGCATGGCCAACTGTTTTCTAACTAACCTTAATTTCAGGCCCAAAATCATCAATCTAACCTGTTCTAGCCTACTTTCTAGCATACTAAGCATCAAACAAGCATAAAAACATGAACATAATCAAAATTTTCCCAAACATACACCCTCCCAACACGGCACATACACATACATACGGGTACACACCCAAAATTTTATAAAACATTAAAACATACATTTTCAGCCCCAAAACAGGTTAAAACATTTAAAAACGGAGATCTAGAACTCACCTCTTGCAACTTCCGAGTAAGACTTCCTTCAAACCCGAATGCTTATGAGCTCAAACACCTAAAAATACCAAAAACACACAACCGAGCACACACAAACACATAAGCACATACCCAAAGGCTGAAAATCAGCCAAGAACACCCTAATAATCAGAAAACTAACCTGAATTCTGGCTTCTTCTTCTTCCTCTCTCTAAAACTGAGAGAATTCTACTCTTTCTCTCTCTAAAAAGTCTGAATGAAAGATGGTACAGGGGTCATGGGCGGCCATGACCACCTTTTTGAACATATTAATATAAAACTTTGTCCCTTGTACCATTTCAACCCCTCAACTTAGGTTAGTTTGCTTTTTCCTTCCTTTTCTTCACTTTTCTCTTCTTTTAAAATTTCCGGGTGTTACAAAAAGAAAAGAGATTAAAGAAAAAGGCTGATCAAGCAGAGTCTGAAAAGGTCACTGAGAGGAGGTCAAAGCACAAACATCAGACATTCACTGAGACTCAAAGAAGAAGTGAAAGGTCATCCTTGGATGAAGATGTGATTAGAAATCTTAACTCTTCTCTGGTAAATGAGCTAAGTATGATTAAGACAAAACTGATGAATAAGGAGTTAAGAGAGAAGAAGAAAGATGAGGTGTTGGAGAGTATGCCTAAGATGATGGTGGACCAACAGGATCTGATTAAGAGATTACTGATAGAAGTGAATGAGTTGAAAGCTTCAGCCGGCCTGCCAAATCAGTTAACTCAGTTTGAGTTAAATGATCTTACAGACACATCAAGGTACTCATTTCTTAATGTGAGTAGCTCATCATAGGTAGGAGAGGGCCTTAGTGGTGCTGGTGTTACAGATGTGGGAGGTTCGGGTGACAAAGATGCTGGTGTTAGTGAGGCTGATGTTGGAAGGGAAGGAGTCGCAGGAAGTGTGGAGAAAGTGGTTGAGGCTGGATTCATAGATTTGGGATTGGATATTGACACAGTCTTAGTTGGTGAGGAGGTGGTGAAAGAACCAACTGAAGAAGCTGGTAAGAATACAACTGAGATGAGACTGGTTGATGAGGAAGAAGAGATTGAAGAGCAATTGGTAGATTATGATTCTGAACCTGAATACTATGAGGTGGATGAGCACCCAGTGACATATGTAGCCAAGAAGGGCTCTACTGAAGGAGATGTATTTGAGCTGGAAAAGGAAGATTGGTTTGTGAAGGAAAAAGAACAAGAACAGCTGACTCCACTATTTCAGAACATTCAGGGGCCAACCAGGAAGGAGTTAGACAAAAAGATCATAAGCTGAAAGTATAATGCGAGCTTGAAGATGTTTATGATAAAGAGAAGGGGTGGTAGGATATCTTATTTGCATAAAAGGAAGGCTTTCAAGACCTTGCCTAAGTGGGATCTGAGGAGGTTAGCAGAGATTCCATTGATTGACTCCCATTTGAGCGAAAGAGCTAAGCTGTTAGAAGAAGAGATTAATCGAGGGACAAATGATAATTTTGAGTCATTTGGTTTCATGAAGGCTGAGAGAAAGAGTTCCAAGAAAGATAAAGATTGGGTGACTGGAAAAGGAAGGATTGTGCTAAGGGTAAAGCCCCCAAAGACTGTTAGTTGGGTAAGACTACCTGATATCCTCCCACAAAGGCTCCAAAAGTTTAAGAAGTGTTTTTATGATAATAACACTGGGGAGGTAGTGATAAGGGTTAAGGATGGAGCTGAGATTAAATTGTTTGATCCTATGGAAGTATTCTCTTTCTGTGATGAAGATCTGCTGATACTGTGTGAGAAACATATTAAAGCGGGAGCAGGAGCTAAGACTAGAAAGGAAGCAAGTTTGTTTATAGAGGTTGCAAACAAAGCCCGTGGTGTAAGGGCAGAGGTCAGGGAGCTAGCTGAAAAGATTCTTCAAGCTGACGAGATGAGGATGGATGTGCAGGAACTTTCTAAGCAATTTGAACATGTAAGTGCTCATGGTGAGGAAGCTGATCCTGCAGGAGCTGAAGAAGAGACTACACCCAAAGCTGGAAAGGAAGCAAGAGCTGATGATGCTGCAGAAGAAGATCCAATAGGTGAGGTCCAACCTAGGGGGAGTATTAAAGATCAAGATTAGGTTGGACTCACCTTAGTTAGTGTTTATATTACGTTTAAATGTAATAGGATTTATGTTAGATTACTTTGTTTAAGTTTTGAATTTTATGCTTATTGCTGCCCAGCGAAACTATGAGCGAAACTATATATAGTCAGCAGTCCAGGCTCTCCCGGCGAAACTATGTTTCGTCACCGGGCGAAACTATGTTTCGTCGCCGGGCGAAACTGGTCATGGGCATGACAGTGTCAGCGAAACTAGTTAGCCTATATATTGAATTGATTCCATCTTTGTAGGCTAACCTTGCAAAAAACCCTAATTCAAGATATTATTGTTGCAAGTCTGTAATTGGTGGCTGGAAGCTAATAGAATTCATTTTGAGCCTTTGATCTTATTATTGTTTGATTTGTATTCATTATTATTGAACACCTTTGATGGTATATCATTGTTGTGTAGTTATCATGGATGCTTGTTAGTGGATTTTGAACGTTTTGATCATGAATTGCACTGTTAATCGATCAATTGGACCAACAGTTACTATCAACTAATAAGCATTTACTCGAATAGTCTCAGGTTTCCCCTTATGGCTTAAGGCGTCGGCGACCATGTTGGCCTTGCCTGGATGATAATGAATCTAGCAATCATAACCTTTAATTCACTCCTATCATCTTGTTTATCTCATATTAAGATCCTTCTAATCCAAAAAACACTTTAAGCTCTTATCGTGAAAATCGTGCACTTTGTTTCCTACAGGTAATGCCTCCAAACCTTTAACGTGAAAACCATGACTACCAGTGGTCATGCATAGGGTAATTAGCTTCATGAACCTTCAACTGCCTAGAAGCATAGGGCTATAACCTTCTCTCTTTGCATTAGAACACATCCCAAACCAGAATACAAGGCTGAGTGCATAACCAGATCTTCTTTTCCTTCGGGTAACATCAAGACGAGAGCTTGAGTTAACCTTGATTTCAAACCCAGTTTACAAAAACAAGAAAGATAAATGATACAAGAAAGATAATGAACATGATAAGGATTATAGCCATGATGACTGATATGTATGATAATTATGTGTTTATTAAAGGCAATGAAAGTATATTTTTTATGTAAAACTAGAACTCACTCAACAATATTGACTTTTTATGCATATTAGATGGCAAGATATGAAGGAAGCTAAGGACGGAATGGGAAACGAGGCTACTTGGCATTAAGAGACTGGCATCCATGTTTATGAACCGATGATTTACTTTTAGGACAAATGTTTAATACACTTTTAGGAAAAATGTTTATTTCAATTAAATTTATGTATGAGATGAATGCTGTAAGTTTATTTTCCGCTGCAATTTTCTATTTAGTAACATTTCATGACATGTTTTATGCTATAATTGATCAACTTAGAGGAATTTTGGGAACGGGGCCTCACACATGCTCAAGTGTTAATATATATATATATATATATATATATATATATATATATATATATATATATATATATATATTATGTATATGTATATATACATGTGTGTATATATATATATATATATATATGAAAAGGTTCAGATGAGAACCCTCTTTTATTGCGATAACTTACGAAAACCCATCAAGATCAATGAATATCATTATTATTTTTGTTTAACTAAAATTATTACACATATAGAAGATTATGATCTTTTATGTATATGTGTAAATTCACAAGTATAAAAAGGTTTACATTGATGTAAGTTTTGCAAAAAAACACAAATATTTAAAGTTGTAAGTAACACTTACACCAATGTAAACTTTTTTACACTTACGAATTTACACATGTACATAAAATATCATAATCTTGTATATGTGCAATGATGTTATTACAATAAAAATAATAATAATTTTGATTGATATTGATGGGTTTTCGCAAGTTCTCACAATAATATAGGGTTCTCATTTGAACCTTATCATATATATATATATATATATATATATATATATATATATATATAGGAGGGATCAAATGAAAACCATTATTATAATAGAAAACCATGAAAATCAAGTCCAACCAATCATATATTTTTGTTATTATTATTATTTTTGTTAAAAGAAAGGGTGGTTTTGTAATTTTAATTATAATCTAATTATGGTATTTTCTAATCTTTTGACTAAATTCCATATTATTCTCATTGCAATTTTAAAGTTAGTTCAACTAAATCTTTTTAATTGAATGAGAATTTCATTCAAATATAAGAATTTCATCCAATATTTTTAATATTAATTCTATTAATCGGACGACAATAATTACACTTCATATTCCCAGATCATCTTCCATTCATATTTTGTTCTTCTTCAATTCACGGTATTTCTACAATTCTTTTTTTGATTTGATTCCTTTTAAAATATTTAAATCCTATCTATTCATCCTTTTTTGATTTACAATACCATAGAATGAGCACACAAACCTCTAATTTGGTAAAATCGATGTTTAAGGAATTTAATCGGTTTGGTTTAATGGGTTAGAAAGTTTCAATTAGAAGGGTATTAAAAACGATATCGTCGGTGCGTTTCTTTCTATCTTTTAGCTACTGCTACTCCCTTTTGTTAATCTAAATAAAATGATGATGATTCAAATATGTATACATAACTTGATTTTATGTTACGTATACGTAACTGGGTTTATCTAGTTTTGCTTGATTTTGGGTTTGTAATCGAAGTTATGTATATGTAAGTGGGTCACCGAATGAAAGAACAACAACGACCTGCAAAATGATGAGGTACGTATACGAAATCCATAGTATGTAACAAGATATATATGTGACAAGATACATATACGTAACATAATGTTACATACTGAAACTATATACATATACGTAACACAGTTTCAATAGAGTGCTTTGGTGGTGAAACTGAAGTTTGATTGAATTACGTATACGTAACAAAATTTTCATATACATAACACACGGATACATATATGTAACATAATGTTACCTATTGAAACTATATATCCGTTCTTCTGTATAGTATAAAAACAAAAATAAAAATAAAAAACAATTTAATATGATTTTTGTAGATAAGTTTGTGTTTGAATAAATAAAATACATGAGAGAGAAAAGAGTAATTTTAGGAAATTTTGTTTGATAGTGGGTTATTCCAAATTTAAAACAATATTGTTTTTCTATTTTACCCTTAATGAATAATAATACCTCCTTAATTTTTCATTTAATTACAAATATGCCACTAATCAATCTAAACCATTCATCAATTAAATCAAAGGCTACAAAGTGGTTTCTATAGTTTCCGATTATAATATGGTTTTCATTGGAACCCTCCCCTATATATATATATATATATATATATATATATATATCAGGTTATGTACCATTTAGAAAGACACACGTTTACATGTTTCAAACACCACAACCATAAAGAATTTCTAGCTTTCTTTACACTTGAAGCTCTTGTTTCACGTATGGTATCAAGTTCTTGACTAATCCTGGCAATACAATCACTTTAAGCTATTATACCCGAGATACAAGCAGGATTCACCTTGGTGGCTTGAAATATATTTTAGAATATCTTTATTGAACAAAAATTCTTAACCACTCTTGTGTTTTGTGATTTGGTTTCCTTTTTATAGTTCATTTCCCTATATTATGTTCTTATGTCATTTGTATTTCATCTTGCAGTGCAAAGTATTTGAATTAAAATAATAGTCTTTTAGTTCTAGCTTTCTTTACACTTGAAGCTCTTGTCTCATGTTTGGCATCAAGCGCTCGGCTAATCTAGGCAATAATTTCATAGTTGAAGACTTGCCAACTAAACACACTAACTAGATAAAATAGGGAACCAAGCAATGAAACAATAAACAACAAGTAAGAACAGATAACAACACTCAAGAACACAAAGATTGGTTTTCAAAAATAATGTATATTGCTCTCAAGTGTTTACACGAATTACAAAGATTTTTCTACTTGCTATTTTGCTTGTTGCTTAGTTCTAAGACTAATACATTGAGAAACTTTATAATACAACCTATGGTCGTACATACTTTGAAGGGCAGCTGGACACTAATCTAGACAATAACATCAATGTAAATTCAAAAGTCAAATTGTTTTTTAACATATGACTATGATATGCCATAACTCACATTTTATTCAATTACAAAAAGTATAAAAGTACTATAGTCGGAAGCTGCAGACAATGGACCATGTTAGCAGTTAACAAAAGTAAAAAAGGTAATTATCAACTTTTATAAGTTGGTGAGTATTCAGAGTTGGTAGTGGAGAGCTCTTCTGCTTTTTTCAAAAGTGTATCTGAGACACAGGTTTTCGAAGTATTCAGAAGAGTTCTGTCTTCAAGCTTCGGAAGAGTTTTGTCATCAAGTTCCGGAAGACTTTGTCTTTAAGCTTCGGAAGACTTCACTTTTGGTTTCGAAAGATTTATTTATTTGATGTCGTAAGATTTGACACTTAGCTGATTTTTCTTTGTGCATGGTCAACTCTTCTAAAGCACTTCCTTGTTTGTACTTTAGTGTATGCTCAGAGATCTTTGTTTATCATAAACATCTAAGATAATAAACTTGATTTTACATTTTATTCTTATTGAACAATGCTCCTACACAAATATATTTAAATCTATTTTATATTTTTTCTTAAATATATGATTTTTTTATTACGAGTCCCTCTAACTTAATTTAATTTACTTAATTTCTGTTTTTACAACTAATTACGACCAATCCTTATACTTTACATATACCAGAAGTTGTGTTAAAAAAAAGTAAAACGTGGTAAAATAAATGAAGTCCTGATTGTATGATTAAGTTAAACATATGTAATACTATTGTCATTGTATGTCCTATGCCGACTTAAAACAAGTTGTAAGATTATTACTCTTTTCTGGAGGAACTCTAATTTACGTCAGTACCTATTAATTACAGTATTTGATCTGTTAATCTCTAGTACAGAGACAATAAATCAATCATAAAGGAATCTTAGATATAGTTTATTATATTATTGAACGTAGAAAGATTAAAATTTGATTATGTAAACTATAATTTCGTAACGAAACAAAAATACAAAGTAGGTAACAACGTTCAAATAAAAAGTGTATTAAATCTAAAATGTATAAAAATAAATTTTAAACATCAATCTTATGAATCGATAATTGAGATCAAATTGTAAGTGAAAAAGTTTGTACACATGTATTTTAGGTATGGTTATTTTCGTTGACTTTTTTTCAATTTACTTTAATTTTTTTAAACGTTCAAAACTTTTATATAAAATATTTTATTAATAAAAGTTTATAAAACGATTGTTTTTTATCTGTAAAAGGAGAACAATATCATTATATAAAACATTTTTTTAGTTAATATGATTTATTCTTGACATTGTGTTTTTAATACAAATTATTGTGTCTTTTCAATCATTCTGACACTATTACGTTTTCATAAAATGACGAATTCTAAAAAACCTACGGTAAAATAACATGTTTTGTATTTCTAGTATATAAAACATGATAATAAAATAACAACTGATTAATATAATATATTAAAAAATAACAAAATAAGACAAAATAATACAAAACATAGAATATAATAATAAAATGTCGCATCGTGTTTCTTTATTCAATATCTTGTTTTCTTGAACGCTATTATTTTTGACAAACAAATTGGTGAAATAATATTATTGTGTAATTTTAATCGTAAAAGCACAATGATAAAATTACAACAAATCTATATAATATATAAAAAACCAATTACAAAAATAAAACGAAATGATCTAAAATATAAAATAAAATAATAAAAATACATACTCCAAATAATAAAAATTATTTGATACAATAAACTGACGTATTAAACACAATTAAATGACGCATTGAACATATTGACCAACATGTCCACTCTTTTAAAAACAATGATACATGTGAAGTGTAAATTTTTTTAATATTTTTAGATTTAATACTATTTTACAATAACACTACCTTAAAATTAATTGGATAATATATACTCCACTAAATTAAAAGTTATTGTTTAAAAAGGATTAATAAGTGAAAGTTATACAGACTTTTACTCGAATATATAAAAAAATTTAATTGGTAATTTACAATATAATATATAAATTAATCAACTGTGCTGAATATACTATTTTAATTCACTTTATTTAAACTGGTTTGTTGGACATTATTAAATAAGTTATATCATTCATTTATATACAACACTATATATACAAAATAAAAAAACATCATATGTATAAAAAAAGTTAGGTTATAATACATCTATAGAGGCCGGCTACCATATAAAGTGTAATTTTCGTGCGAAGCGTACGAAGTCACCAGAGTGTAACACGTGTTTTTTAGCGGATGGGTAGTTTCGTCCGCGCTACAATTACGCATAAAAGTTACATAATTACGCAAGTTATATTCATAATTACGCAAGTTATATTTATTATTACGCAAAAAAAATTTATTCAGTTATAAAAAATAATTACGCAAGTTATATTGATAATTACACAAGTTATATGATAATTACGCAAGTTATGTTGATAGTTACGCATTGAATTATCACGCAAGTTATACGCACAGCACATAGACGTTTTTTTAAAAAATTGTTGTTTTTTTAAAAAAAATATATAGCAATACTATATTCATATTAAAGAGGATAAAATGCTTTTTTTATGATGCATTTTTTTAAATAATACCATATGAAAAAGTCATATGTGTTTAAAAAAACAATAGAAAGTTAAAAAAAAAAAGTCAACAATTGTCGGTTATTACCAATTCTACCATACAGGAAACATTTCTTGCGTGACTATTGTATCTTAAATCTGAACCGTTCATCTCTTAGATCGATGGTCCTTATTGTTTCGTATCTTTCGCACGAAAACGATAATTTGTAAAGTAAACATTCTCTATATATATAATTTTGTTAGGGTATATATAATATTATAGAAGATTTCTACGAGTACTATGATATTTATAAATTTTTTTTTGTAGTGGTATATATTATATATTATGTTAGTTTGGTAATATATGATATTTGAAAAGTTTTGTAAAGTATATATGATATTTAGTAAGTTTTTTAGGGACACATATGATATATTAATTTTTTCTGGATATATATGATATTTTGAAAGTTGCATGGGCATATATGAAATTTTCCCTAAAAACAAACACCACCTAAATAATATGGTATTAAATTTAAATTAACAATTTTTGAATCCACTAAAATATCAATAATAATAGGATGTCGATTTCTACGGTACCGGCATCCCATTGATTGTTACAATCCTTTGTGCATTGAGTAGAAGTTGGCTTGTATTTGCTAATTACTATTAACTTCTTTTTGTTTTGTTCGATTATCTTTCTTCTTCATATATACATGAAAGCAACTATTTGTGACTTGAAGTCGTGGTCAATTCCTTTCCCTTGCGCCAGTAAGGCCTGTTTCGATCCACTTTACCGTTAAAATACATTTTCATGCACACACGTATGTTTATGTTTTTTTCCCTTGGTGGCGAAGAAACAACGTGGACTTCAAAGCACCATCTTACCCTAGCTACATCCCTTCAATTTTATAGCCTTTTTTTCCATGTTATTATAAAACATTTATTGTTGTCAAATAATATGGTTAAGAATTTTTTTGTTTACTATTTAATCTTTTTTCCCAAAACAGCGTGATGTTCATTTTTAATTTCAAATGTAACGTTGCGATGTATTTGTTTGTAATTACGTTTTCGAGTGGCCCTTTATTTTTGGGTTATACGAACACGTGATATGAACACGTAATATGCTTATACAAGCATATGTACACTCTCAAGCCGTCCTTTTATTATCCACCATTTGAAGGTTGGATACTCGTGTTATACAACCGACACTCGAATCCTAAAACAATTTCTACCATGCGTTTACCATTCCTATTTCATTTAAATTGACAATTACTCCAATATATTTCTATGGAATCAAAATAATTATAAGAGTCATGTTATTTTCGTCCCTAACGTTTGGTTGAATTTGCCATTTCAATCCAAAAACTTTTTTTTGTCATTTCAGTCACTGTAGTTTGCTAAATATTGTTATTTTCATCCACTCCACTAATACCGTTAAAACTCTGTTAAAACTCCGTTAAAACGCCGTTAAATATAAGGGTATTTTAGTTTTTTTCTACACCCTAATTATCCAATTAAAACAAATTCATAAATTAATATTCAATTAAAACTAAAAAACACATGAAGCGACTCGTGAGACCGGTCGCTTCGATTAATTCTAACACATGTCGTTCGATTAAGGTCTGCTGTGAGATTTCAATTAATCTTCACGTTTTGTTTGAATGTGCACTGTTGTTTGATTGAGCTCTACTGTTGTCATGTTTTATTTTATTGAGGTCTACTATTGTCACGTTCAAATACCTCAATCAAATAAAGCATGTCAACAACAAACCTTAATCTTACAACAAACCTCAATCAAATAACGATATAGTTCGAACTTCGAACAAAACGTGAAAATTAATTGAAATCACACTGCAGACCTCAATCAAACAACATGAGTTAGAGTTAATCGAAGTTTTAAATCGAAGCGTCTGGTCTCACTAGTCGTTTCATGTGTTTTTCTTAGTTTTAATTGAATATTAATTGATTAATTTGTTTTAATTAGATAATTAGGGTGTTCAAAAATAATAAAATACCCTCATATTTAACGGAGTTTTAACGAAGTTTTAACGGAGTTTTACCTTGTAACAAATTACATGGTATATTTTCCGTTATATTATTATATGTATGTAAGTATGTACGTACGTATGTACATACATAAGTATGTATGTATTTACGTATGCACGTACGATTGCGTGTACGTATGTGCTATGCATGAATGTGCTTATGTATGTATGTATGTATAGGGAGATAAATAAAAAGATGGTTATTATGTAAAAATGTTTTAGGGCTTCCTTATTGCATATGTTGCTATTTAAATTAGAAGATTAAAAATAGTATAATTATAGTTGTATTTTCTTTTACTCTCAATTTGAGAACGCATAATATTGTTCTTTGATTTTTCTTTCTTTCGAACTCTAGAACACAAAATAAATTACATATTTTACTTTTCCTCCCTCTCTTTTCTTTTATACATTCACTTCCTCTTATTTTCTTTCATTTAATAAACTTAGAAACATATTAAGATTCTAGTTACACTCTTCTTTTCCTGTGCGTCTTCACAAAAACTTGCAAACCCTAGCCGTCACCATTGATTTCAAACCCTAGACAAGACGTCATGCCACTGCCGCCGCCTTGTCCCATCTTTGTTTTTGTTTCTTTTCTTCTTAATTTTCTAATTGTAAATTGACTAGTTTGATTAACGAATGCGCAATGTAGTTTATCTTATTGTTTTTTATTTCACGTAAATGCTATATAGAAAATAAAGTATATCTGACACGACTCGATTTTAAATAAATATTATATATGAAATGTATTTAAATAAAAACTAAATTGAATTAAAAAAACAGTTAAACATATATCATACTTAACCTGACTCGTTTTTAATAAAATTATATCGAAATATAGTTAAAAACCCCAATGAATCAGCCACAAGGGGGAAGACATTGTCTCGAACCAACACCATGTGGGTGAACATGTAACAGGCAAACTGCCAAGAAAGATGTCAACCTATGTTTAAGATCTATTTCAAATATTTATATAGGATAAAATTATCTCATGTTTAACCTACCAACCGACGGTTTAACAATAAGATCTCAACCCCATCAATAATTAACACTTTTGAAATAATATTTGTTTGAACAAAACTATGGGGCATGCTCTTGTTATATAGTACTGTGTTTTTTTTATATTGGCAATCTATTAAAATATACACTTTTATATGTAGTGATGTATACCAAAATTGAAATTTTACATGTTGATGTACCAAACTACAAAAGAATTATGTTTTATGTAATCGTGACTTGATTTCCAGAAAAATAATCACATGACATTGTTAAAACAACAACTAAGACATAAATACATAATAACCATAACATCTTTCAATATTCATTGTATTAAAAGTTGTTTACATTATTAATTATCCTTTTCTAGTTGAGTTAATCATTATAATATAATTAAATGTTTAAAAACATTACATCTTGTCCAAATAGTCATATAAACCTACTAAATTAGTTATGTTCAAAACTTTCTCAAATTTAGTAACAATTTGATATTGATAACACGACATCAATAATATAAGAACCAAAATATAAATGCATAATAAGCATAACATCTTTTATTATTCAATGTATTAAAAGTTGATTGCTTTATCATTTACTCTTTTATCATTGAGCTAATTGTTTTTGTTATAACTAAATGTTCAAAAATATTACATCATGTGTAAAGTCATATTAACCTACTGTGTAAGTTATCTTCTAAAATTTATCAATATTTAATGTAATATATTATTGATCACACGACATTGATGATATGTGAACTAAGATATAAATACATAATAAGAATAGAATCTTTTGTAATTCATTACCCTATATGTTAATTTTGCAACTGAATGAACAGCACTATTTACAAGTTTGTAATGTTTTCTATGTTTCTTTTAAAGTGATGTCTTCTGTATTCTAAAAAGAGAGAGGGGGAGGTGAGGGTTTCAAATGTGAGGGTTTCAATGGTGGTTTGGCCACCGCATGTGCCACCGGCCTTGGGGCAGAGTCGGCAGCATGTCGCCACCTCAATCTTCTGATACAGGTTGCATTCTAGAGAGAGAAAGAGGGGAGGGTTTCGATGTTCGATTTGTCAAGCAAGGGGTTTCGGTGGTGGTTTTGCCGACAAGGAGGTTTCGGTGGTGGTTTTACCACTGCCTTTGCCACCGGTCTTGAGCGGAGCTGCCGCCGTACTATCACATGTTTCCTCTGTCGATGGTTGTATTCTAGAAAGAGAAGGGAGGGTTTCGATGGTGGTTATTCGGATAAGGGAGTTTTTGTGGTGGTTTTTCCGGCCACCGCCTCCTCCATCGTCCTTAACGTAGAGCCGCCATCGTGCTACCATGTTTCCTCTCACACAGGTTTTATTCTACAAATGGGGAGTGGTTTTTTATTGGCGGTTTGCCGAGGATGGGGTTTCGGTGGTGGTTTTGTTACCGCCTATGCCACACGCCTTAGGGGCGGAGCTACCGCCTTGCTACAACATCTTCCTCCCGTAGATCTGTAAAGCGTGGTATACACCTGCTGGTGCACGTGCAATGTATAAGCTTTCATGTACAACCCTTTGATTGCCCATTTTAGGTAAGGATGATAATCATTCTGTTGGGTTATGATGTTGGTTTAGTTATAATGTCGATGATGATGAGGTTACCCCAATCCCAATCTGAGACACTGGTATTGCTTATCTAAAGTCTTAAATCTGTTTTAGGGTTTTCTTTGATTAGTTATTTCTACTGATATTCATAATCTATTTGCAGCTTGTGATGTTGTTCTTTATCTGTTGGATGAATTTCTTTTTGGTTTTCCTTTGATTATTGCATTTTCTTTGTTTTTTTGGTTCATCTTTGGTTTATGATGTTGGGGGTTTCCCTCATTTGAGACCTCATTTTCATCTTTCAGATTTATATTTGGTTTATGATGTTGGTATCTTTCTCATCTGCTACTTTTTGCTTCATTCGGTCGATGAAGGTGAGGGTAGTCTGTTGAGTTATGATGATAGTGATGGGAGTTATTTTAGTCGATGAAAATAAGGGTTAGGTTAACGATGATGAGACCGGGTTCATCTTAGGCCTCTTTAGACCGGTAAAACAATGTCTAGAGTCGGTTTCCAAATCTAATAACCGAATAAAACCAAGTAAACTAATGTTTGTAGTCGCAAGTAACAGCTGTTTCCGAGCCAACAACGATGGATATTGACGATGAGGGTAATAATGACATAAAAACACATATCGTGTGTTGTTTTGGCATGATAATAAACCTTTTGCAGATCTCAATCCTGCTGTAACTATTTTACACCTGCCGCGAAGCGCAAGCGGAAGCCACCTAGTTATTTTAATTTGTTCACTCATACGTATTTTTCTTAAATTGAACCATCAAATCATTAAATCGAGTTATCATTAAATTTTCTTATGTCAATGAATTAACAAATAAGAAGACGTGGAGGTTGAAATTTTTCATATATGAAATTATATTATAAAAAAACATGTTAATTATATTAAAAAATAAAAAAAAAGTACCTAAAATTCACGTCATCGTTTCACATCAACATCAAAACAAAGAAAAAATATTTTATAATTGAAACAAAAAGAAAAAACAAAGCCGAGTGACCTAATTGAAATATTTTTTAAAGTTAAGTTATCTAATTGAAACACTTTTAAATTTTGTTTACCATTTATAAAGTTACCCCTTTTTTATAGGACAAATATACAACTCTGCTTTCAAAACTGTTTTATGTTTCGAAGATAGAACGTTTTTCCGGCTTTATAGGAGTCATGAATCATGAACTTTTTTAAATGAAGATTTAAACAATCATATACTTCTACTCGTATATCGTTAAAAATTATTATTTTTATGTTAGGATTTAAATATTCATTTTTTAAAAAGTCTTTAAATTTTTATTACTAAGCTACCAACCTAAGAAGAATTATAAGTTGAGATGCAAATAAACGAGTACATGTTTTGACCCATTTAAGTTGATGATACATTTGTTTGTTTAACCCATTTATAATACTTACAATAAACCAACTTGTTTTTATCTTTCAATCCATTTGATTCATTCAAAAGAATGGGTCAATGTGTTTGTTAGGATTATATGATTTTAATCATGATTAGTATATATTTAAAATCGACTAGACTTGTTCATAATAGCCGGTTCGGTATTGAAAACCGGTTCATAAACTGGTTTTAATACCCTTATAAACTGATTTTGGCCCAAATCGGTTAGGACCTGACCCAGCTCGACGGTTCCTTGTTGGTTCGTGTTATTCACCAACCAAACCGTTTTCAAACCGGTTCTATGCCCAAACTAGTTCCCAAACCGGTTCTCAACCCCAAATATATCTTTAAGATCACCTCACCATGTTCCAATTGTAGGATTATTTGCTAAAGCCTTTTTATTTAAAAATAATTTCATATATATCCTTACAAACTTACAAAATATCAAATATATCCAACTAAATTTTAATATCATATATATATATCCTTAAAAAAACATAAGAAATATCATATCTATCCCTACAAAACCTATCAAATATCATGTATATCCAAATCAAATTCTAAATTTCACATATGTATAAAATAATCAAAATATCATATATTTGTATTAACATATTCTATAAAACCAATATAAAATATAACCAAGTTACCATTAATGTTTTTATAACTTTATTTTTACACATTTTAAACTAATCTTTATAGTGCATTTTTATCGTTCTTTATGTTGTTTTTTTTATTTTTTGATAAAAGTTTGTATCCAATTGAGAAAAAACTATAAACAAATATAACCGTAATACAACCTAAATGAGTAGAACTTTATTATTAAGATGTTTAAAAAGAATACTTAATCAAGATATCATAAAATTAGTAAAAGATATCATAAAAAAGTTATATAAATCAAGTCACTTAAAAAACAATAAAAGTTTTGTTGTAAAAAAGACAAAAAAAAAAAAAAAAAAAAAAAAAAAAGAAAGAAAGAAAGCACATAAAAACATCAGTTAAAAATAAGTAATTATGAACATTTAAAAGTATAATGAGTTGTTTTTATGAAATATGTGAAATGGATACATATGATGATTATTTTGAAATATATATATATATATATATATATATATATATATATGATATTTGAAATGTTTTATAGGGATATATATGATATTTAAAATTTTGTTTTGATATATATGATATTTACCTAGTTATATCAAAAATTGATTGCTTTATGATTTATCATTTTATCGTTGAACAAGATAATTTAGTGGTCAAACTGCAAAACTAATAAACATCTTGTGGTCATTTGAGAAAGCCTAAAACCCTGTTATTCCTTGCCTTCCTAAATTAATAGTAGGTAATTAGTGGTCAAACTGCAAAACTAATAAACATCTTGTGGTCATTTGTTGCCTTCCTAAATTAATAGTAGGTAATTAGAATGAGTTATCGTGTTATAACTAAATAATTAAAATATTATATTTTGTCCTAGTAGTCATACAAACCTACTATGTTCGTTTTGTTTTAAACTTAGTCAAATTTTAAGATAACATAATATTGATCATATATAAATACTTGGATATTTGACATGACTATTCTATTGAAAATGAATAATGATAAATTTTAATTAAGAAAATAAAGAATGATGATGTGTTTTTTTTAAATAATGCCTTTATAATAATAATAATAATAATAATTACAAAAAAACCGATATTAAATAATAAAATTATGATATTAAATAACCCTAGTCTACTAATATCTTATACCATAATCATTAATTATTACAGACTCATTCATTAATTATCATCAAAACAATAAACAATTCAATTAAAACTCTTAATTTAAAAAATAAAAATCATGGTTGACAATATATGTATGTTCGTTCTCTAAGAGTTTTTTAAAAGGTTTTTATTCGGATATTTCTAAATGCATCCTATTCAAGTTTTCATTATCACCTTAGTCTACTATATTAAATATCTTCACCAACTTTAATCTATGTATTCATTTAATTATTTAATGCAGTGTACAAGTTCAAATCTGAACGTAATTAATATAGTAAACAACTATAAATTTGACCAATGATCTTTTATTTTAGTGGTAAAGCGGTAGGTGTGAGATTTTGTCTCTCTTGGAGCTGTAAGGTTTAAACCTTGACATTGACAAATATTATTAAGTTGGTGATACTAACAATTAACCACTACCCAGCCATTAAGAAAACAACTTCAAATTTGAACATAATTAATACAGTAAACAACTAACAGTAGCTGCGAAATTGAGAAATATTCTGTCGAAACACTCGCACCATTGTGACCAGTACCAATGTTGTAGAAACACTCGCAAATCAAAACGTCGGAACGCTCGCACCGTTATGAAGCCAGAACTCGCACCATCATGAGCGGGACATGGGATATAATAAAAAAGTTTAACAAATGCTACTTAAAACTTTTTGTACATGTCTACAAAAATAAAAAGGATGGCAAGTAGATCAACATTTTTGACCGATGAGGTATAGTATTTAGTTTTATTGTTATATACAAGTGTTAGTTAATTGGTTTACTTTTTATTTTTCTAACATAAACTATTTCTTAATTTAAGTTAGTGGCTCACAAGGCTCTGCGCTAACTCTGAACAATTATGGTTGTTAGATGCAATCATGTTTTGGCCACCAAGTGCTAATAAACTTGCATTGTGTGGCACCTCGTGTTTTCAAGTTGGCGTTGTCAACTCGACTCTTGTCATTTTAAACGTTCCTTCATATTTTATTTGAAAAATATATCAAAATATTTAACTTTTTTGTATAATTAGAAATTACCAATATCACTATAGGGTTGAGTTGTAAAAATTTTCTAACATGAGAGACTAATTGGCAAAATATTTTAATTGAATGGATTGTAAAATAAAAACCCAACCCCCACCTGAAACCCTAACTCCCCAACCCTCCTCTTTACCTCTCGGCTTCTTCTCCCTCTCGACACCATATCACCACTGAAACCCAAACCCTAAGTTCCTCTCCCTTCTCCTCTCGATCTCTCTTTACACTTTGATCTACGTTCCAAATCGTCGTTTTATGTTTTACTTATGCAAACCCCCAACATCCCTCGCGATCTAACTCTAGTTAAAGTAAATTCATATTCTAAAAGTAATGGCTATTACATAGAGCTTCAAATCGTTTTAGTAATGTTTTTTAAATCCTAATCATATATAACACAATAGTAACCAAGATTTTAGACGTTTTATTATAGATAGTTAAAAAACATTTCGTCTCTTTTAAGTCAATCAACTATCATAGGCCTTTCAATCCTATTTGGTATTATTTTAAATATTAACCTTTTAAAATTATGTTAGGAAAATATTGCAAAAATAATCATTAAATAGAAACCAAAATTTAGATATGTTTTATTTGACTAACTTAACTTAAAAATTTAACATTTACAAAAATACTAAATAGGATTAAAACACTAGCAAATTGAGTAACTCTAAAGAGACAAAAAAAACTTTGAGTACTATAATTTAACATTTAAAAAACTTAGTTATTATTATGTAAAGTTATCACTAAATATACATTGACGTTTAAAAAATAACACCCTACTAATAATATAATATTAGCAACAAAATTTTCAAGTACACCCTGTAAAAAAAGACCTCCATAAAATAAGTAGACTTTTAAAACGGATTCCGATTTGAAACATTTTAGTCCTATAAAGTATCAGTAAAAAATTACATATCTTAATACTTTATACATGTTTTATTAAAAACATTAATTTCTTTTTCCTTAACCATTGTTTTGTAACCAAAAGTTGAAAAATAAATTATAAATGAAAAAACGTTATCGGTTTAATTCAATCTAAAAGTATAAAATCTTTTGTAAATTAACTTAACGAGGGAAATATTAGCCGCGCATTGCAGCTGCTCGGTTTTAAATAAAAGTCATATTAAAACATGAAAAAACAAGAATGTAAGAGCTGTAACATTATATACCTAAAGTAATAAAATAGAATAAATTTTAACCCGACTCGATTATGAGTTGCACGAAAGCTAGTATTCAAGCTTTCTAATCTTTATCAAAAGGAAACAACAATAATAATAAAATTATAAATGATAGAATTGAAAAATTCAAAAGAATTAATAGAAGAAAGTAAAAGAAAATTTTTGCGTGATGGTATAACTAAAAGTAATAAATAAAAAATGCTAAGTAATAACTAAATTTGTTTAGTTAATAGCCTTATAGATAGTAACATTATGATCATTCCATAAAAACTTATATGAGTTCAAATCATTGTAAACTTAATCCAAATATTAAATTTTTTAAGACCTGAAATTTGTAATAATAATATTCATTCTTTACAATTAAATCAAATATATATTACCTTGTAAAATTTTCTTGTCGATGTACAAATATACTTTTACAAACACATTATTTTTGTATATTATAAATAATAAAGTAATATACGCATGTTCTTTGTGACTTAATATAAAATCTTGAAAACCGAGTATAATTTGTAATTGGTTTTTTTGAAAGACATAATTTGTAATACTAACGGCTCTTTAATTTGTTTCAATTTTATAGGATCAGATAAGAAAACAAAAATAAATGATGATATAGGGGTAGACCAAAAGAGGCAGGTGGAATCCAAAAAATCAAGTCTAATGAGCCGGTGATGCGGACCAATAATGAACACGTACTATAGATCCTAAACTTCAAATTGTTATAATTATATATATATATATATACTAGCTTTAGTAAACCCGTGTATTACACGGGTTAAATAAATAAAATATTATATATAATAAAATTTTAATATTTATAAAACGATATTATAAGATAAAATATGATTAAAATTATGTATAAGTAAGGAATATAAATAATAAAATAATGATATAAAGTTTTTAATCTTTTGTTTTTAAACTTTTTTTTGTTTTTTTAAAAAAAGTTTAAAAACTTTGTTTCAAAACAAACATTTTAAAAAATATAATTTTATAAAACATTTTTATTATAACTTTTAATTTTAATTAATTTTTGTTTATAAAAATTTTACCTAAAATATCAATGTTAGAATATTTAAAATTTTTAAGAAAGTTTGATGTTTTAAAAGTTTCTTAATTTATAAATATTTATTTTTTAGAAACAATATTAATAAAAATATATATTTTTTAATTTATTGTTGGTAATTAATATGATATTAATAGTAGAGAGAAGCGGGAAAATTTTAGTGAGATGAAATGTGATGACGACATGTGTCCAATATAGTTACCCTTTTATTAGAGTAGTAAAATATATATATATATATATATATATATATATATATATATATGCTAGGTTAGAGCCAATGTATTATATGGGTGAAAAAAAAATTAAAACATATTAAAACCATTAGTTTTATAAATATTTTATTTTCTAGATGTTATTAGCTATTGGTGAAATAAAAATATAATAAGTATCTAAAAATTATACAAATAATAAAATTAGAAATTATTACGTTATATTTAAAAATAAAATATGTCTGAAATCATATAATTTAGTACGCATTAATAAGTTATTAAAATAAAAATATTTATATTTTAGATGTTTGATAGTTTAATTTAGTTATTTAAAATAATTATCATTTAATATGAGAGAGACAAGAAACACAAATATAACAAGAAAGGAAAGTCAAATTGATTGTTATCATAATTTCCGTATTTATTATGAGAGAGAGGCGGTAAATATTTTTTTTGATATATGCTATAATGATAACACGTGTCATTTGATATGTTAGAATGATGACACGTGTTTTAAAAAAACATTCTTTTATTATATGTTATAGATATATATGTGAAAAATTTACGATACAAAGGAATAATTTCTTGCGAAGTGTACGAAGTAATAACAAACATTAATTAAATAGATGAATGGTTCAGATTTAAATTTGTATAATCACACAATGAATGTGATTCGAGGGGTAAATTTGGAAATATCCTACAATTGTTAACTTTTTTTTAATTTCCCTTCGTTTTTTTAAACGCATATATTTTTTATACGATATTATTTTTTTATTAAAAATTGGACCATAAAATAAAGCATTTTATCCTATTTAATATGAGTATAGTAGTGACATACTTTTTTTTTAAATTCAACATTTTTTTTGAAAAACGTGAATGTGCTGTACGTATAACTTGCGTGATTATAATTGCGTAATTATGAAAATAACTTGCGTAATTATCCTATAACTTGCGTAACAATAACTATAACTTGCGTAATTGTTATTTGTAACTTGAGTAATTTTAAATTGTGTAATTGTAATTACTACTTGCATAATAATGAATATAAATTGCGTAATTATCCATCTTATATGCGTAATTGGGGCGCGTACGAAATTACCCCTCTCCCAAAAGACACGTGTCACGCACTGGTTACTTCGTACGCTTTACACGTTTTGCACTTTTGTATAGTAAGAACCCATATATATATATATATATATATATATATATATATATATATATATATATATATATATATATATATATATATATATATATATATATATATATATAGGGTTTGGTTCTAATGAGAACCCAACCTTTTTGTGAGAACTCTTTAACTTAATATCAACCATTGATCAAAAAATCAATGGACTAGATCTTTCTATTCTTTTTTTAATACAAAAGGGCAAAATAGTTATTTTATCCACTTATTAAAATTCAACTTTTAACAAGAATGTGACACATGTCCCCCCTATTTCCCCCTAATTCTTTTTTTTTATATTTAAAATTTTTACCCCTTTTGTTTTTATAGCCTTTATAACTTTTTCATACATTGTTAATTTTTTATAAAAATTAAATCATTAAACTCGTCTCATTATTCTCTTTAATTCTAATATAGTCTTGAAATTTTTTAAAATTTTTTTCTGTACGTTACATATTACACTGGATTAAATCATGTTCATATGCAAAATCTAATATCTGCAGTAAATTACATCAAATAAACATGGTGTATTAATAACAAAAAACACCAAATTAAACATAAAATCATACCTAATACAACGAATTACATCGAATTACAGTGAGTTACATCACCGTAGTTACACCACTGCATCAAATTTACACCATTAATGTTTTTTATATGTAAACAACACAAGTGTAGGGTTATAATGATTTAACATATTGCATAAACAACGTGATTTCAATAACATAACAACCAAACGACATTAAGCCACGTAACTAAACCTCCTAAACGATATACATACAATGAATTACATCATATTGTAACTCTTTATAATGTTTTACATCAAAAAACATATATAAAAACCAACAAAAATATTTAATAAACAACAAATATCTACTGTAAAACATTAATGTGCTACACCACAAAAATTAAAGAAATATCACATGTACTTAGTTACATCAGGTTTTAATGTTATACTAATGCAACATTTCGCAAAGTTGTAACGAAACATCAAGTTACACTATGTAAAACCCAATATTAACCAATATTACACCAATGTAAACCAATGTAAACTGATGTAAACCAATATTAACCAATGTAAATCAATCTGTAACATAAATATAAACTGATGCAACTTAGTGTTACGTTAATATAAATAAGTATGACATCATTGTAAGAAGGTATAACATAAATGTAAAAAGATGTAACATAGAATATTAAAAATATGCATCAATGAACCAAGATCTGAAAATAACAAAAAATGAAAAAACCTAGATACATGAAACAAATTAAAGTACTCAGATCTTGATGTACCCAGATTTTGATGCAACTTTTGCACGTGCTTCTCTAACTCGTTCGCCTCCTCCATCTTTATCACCTCCGTCGCGACGTCCGCCGCCTCCGCCAACTCCATCATCTCACCAGAAATCATCGTTCTCCTCTTCTTTTCCGACGTCTTCATCGACATTACTTCACATAGAATTGAAGTAATCACCACTGAGATGGTTGAACCTAACATACAACTTGAGATGGTTGATGAATCCAGATCTGAAACATAGTGTGAACCTAGAACTGAACCCAGATCTAAACGTCAGGGTGGTGGCTGCAATAGTGTGGTGGCGGTGGCAGAGCGACGACGTTGGTGTCCGTGTTGTCAGAGAAAGTGCGATGGCAGCAGGTGGTGGTGTTGTCGGTGAGGTGAGCCGGTTGTGGTGGTGGTGTTGCAGGTGGCGGTGGTCGGATGGGAGAAAGGGATGGTTGTAGGGGGCGGAGGGGAGAGAGGGATGGTATGGTGGTGTGCAGGTATGCTCGTGGTGGTCGGAGGGGAAAGAGGGATGGCGTGGTGGTGTGCAGGTGGCGGTGGCGTGGAGATGAAAGAGAGGATAGATGGGATGAAAAAGAGGAGATGGTGGTATGTTTAAAGATTTTTGAAGATAAAATCAAATAAAAAATAAAAAAAAAAAGTTGAAAAGATGTTTCTTGCAATAGCATAAAGCAAAAAAATAGTAAATGACTAATATGCCCTTTATCTCATCTCCACCATTCAAATTACATCTATATTTTTTAATATTAAATCAATGGATAGATCTTGAGTTAAAAGGTTCTTTCAATTTCTTAGGGTTCTCACATGAACCCAATCCTATATATATATATATATATATAGGATTGGGTTCAAATAAAAATCAAGAGAAATTATGTAAACCAATAAATCAAATCTCCACCTTTGATTTCTGAAGATCAATGGCTCATATTGTTTTTGAATAAAATAATAAAAAGTTGTAATTTTATTGAAACACGTGTACAAAAAGTCAAACAAATATAAGCAATTGATCTCGTAAATCATATGTGGAGATTTAGTTTATTGGTTTACATAATTTTTTTATTTTACATTTGAACCACCCTCTATATATATATATATATATATATATATATATATATATATATATAGGGGAGGATCAAATGAGAACTCACTTTTTTTGTGAGAACTCTAGAAAACAAATGTGAGCCAGTAGTTTTCAATGGTAAAATGGTAAATAAAATAAACATAATAAAAAAAATTATAAAACAAAAAATAACATAATAATAAAAAAAATAAATACACAAAAATGTTTATCTCGTTTCCCTTTTTCATAAAAAAACATTAAAATTTTTTTTAAAAAATAAAAAAAAAATTATTTTTTTTTCCGAAATTTGTTTACACATGTGTAAAACCAGATTTACACATGTGTAAAACCGGATTTATACACGTGTATAACAGGATTTACACATGTGTAAATAACAGGCTGGTGATTTTAAAAAAAAAATTATATCAATATGGTAGGCGTTGGAAAGATAAAAAATACTGAACTTATGGTAAAAATTTTTTGAAAAAATAATATCACGAAAAAAATTTATGAACGTTTTTAAAAAAATATGAAAATTGCATATGAGTTGCATGTGACCAAAAATGTGTGGATCATATTAGTTACTAGAGTTCTCACGAAAAAAGATGGTTATCAAGATAACCTTATCCTATATATATATATATATATATATATATATATATATATATATATAGGGTAAGGAACGGTTGTTAACCCACCTTTATTGCGATAACCCGTTAACACTAATGTAACAAGTACTTACACCATGATTATATAGTTTAACTAACTTTAAATCGCGTTACACCACTGATATAACAATTTTCCCTCCATTTTTTAAAAAGTTTCACACTTTTTTTAAAACCGTCTTAACTTTTTTGTATGATGTTATTTTTTTATACAAATTACACCATTAAATAGATAATTTAAATATATTTAATTCGAGTATAGTCTTGTTATATTTTTTTAAAAATTTTTTTAACGTTCATTGTGGACCATTAGTTTAGCAATGTAACTCTAACTACAGTGATGACGTGGTCTGCTGTGGACCACTAGTTTGGTTAACAGGTTATCGTAATAAACATGGGTTAACATTCGTATTCTATCATATATATATATATATATATATATATATATGTATAGGGTAATGAACGGTTGTTAACCCACCTTTATTGCGATAACTCGTTAACACTAATGTAACAAACAATTACACCATGATTATGTAGTGTAACTAACTTTACAGCACGTTACACCATTGATGTAACAATTTTCCCTCCATTTTTAAAAAAGTTTCAGCCTTTTTATAAAACCGTCTTAACTTTTTCGTATGATGTTATTTTTTTATACAAATTACACCATTAAATAGATCATTTTAATATCTTTAATTCAAGTATAGTCTTGTTATATTTTTTAAAAAAAATTTTTATCGTTAATTGTGGACCACTAGTTTAGCACTGTAACTCTAACTTACAGTGAAGACGTGGCCTGCTGTGGACCACTAATTTGGTTAACAGTTTATCGTAATAAATAAGAGTTAACATTCGTTCTCTATCCTATATATATATATACACACACAATGATCTCAATGTTTTCTAATTTCTTTGAATCGGTCCTTAGGGCATAATTATTATTTCATGCGATACGCTAAACTACTACGGATTTCTTCAAAATTGGTCTCTCCTTCATATGGTCCTACCCTATCATGAAGAAGTGAAACCACGTACTTACACGTAGTATTTTTGTCTTTTGTCGCATGTTCTTTTTAATTATTTATTCATCACACGTGCTTTTATCCACATTTCTTAATTGAACTAAACGACAACATTTTTCGTAGGATGATGCTATATATATACTCACTTTAAACATTTTTTACTTGCCATATTTTCTCTCAACTTTTTTAAAATAGTATTTTTCTATTTTATGTTACACTATAAACTTTTCAATTTCATCTATTTATTGTTTCTTTTGATCTTTATTTTTTTTAGTCTTTTATTGCTTTATTTGTAGTAATTACGTATGTTTAAAACAGATCAAAAACAAAAAATAACCGAAAGCTAAGTAGCATATGTGTTCGAAAAACCCGAGTCAAATCATGAATTCGGTTTTTAGTTCGGTTAATGGTTACACAAAATCTTTATTATTCAGTTCGGTTAATCGTATTAACCGAATAATAAACAGTTTAATGGGTTTAATCGGATAACCAAAAATAAATTTTTTTAAACGGTTTAATCGGTAGAATCCGATTGTATAAGTGTATTTCCAATTCTAAAATATATTTTAATTTTTTTATCGAAATTTTTTCTTCCTACCTTTAAAAATGTTTATATTAATTTTTTAAGAATTTTTTTTATTTTTTTAAATATTTTTTATATCATTATATAAAGAGTGTTTTTGAATTTCTTTAAGAATTTTTTTAAAACTAATTTTGTTTTCAGAGGTAAAATATGAGAAGTTTTGAAACTATTTTTTTAGAATATGAGTATAATAAGTAATGTAGTAGGGTGTGTATAACCCAATCCTTTTCTCTCATATCTTCGTACTTGAGGCAAAAATAATGATTCCTCATTATAGCTTACTTGCAATTAGATGTAAAGGAAACTTTACTGAAACCGACCTAACACCAGACTCATTAACGTCAACGTTTATTTACCGGTATCATACAAACCGGTTTTTAGCCATTTCTATCAATCGGTTTCTACTAGGTTATCATTTTCCAGAACACAACATGAATCCTAACAGGTTAAGAAAGATAACTTGTTAAAGTAACTAGTAAAAACTAGCTAAACACTTATATAAAATAAATGTGAAGTTTAAAAAATATTTTTTTAATGAGAAACCTCTCATTTTTTACTTGTGCGGTAACATTAAACATATTCTTAAATATTACTGTGGTTGAACATATGACTGGTCAACTAGTTAATGATTTGAATTTAAATGATAAATACGTCTTTTTGCAACAATAAGAAAACAACATTCCAGCGCTTGTTCGTAAAATATGTTGGATAGATATTCACAAAAATATCTTATGCCATAATCATTAATTATTACCCACTATTCATTAATTATCATCAAAATAATAAACTGACTTCAGTTAAAACTCCAAAATTAAAAAATGAAAATCATGGTTGACAACATATGTATGTTCGTTCTCTAGGAGTTTCTGAAAAGATTTTTATTTGACTATTTCTAAATGCATCTTAGTCTAGTTTTCATTATCACCTTAGTCTACTATAGTATGTATTCATTAAATTATTTAATGCAGTCTACAACTTCAAATCTGAATGTAATTAATATAGTAAACAACTGCAAATTTGACCAAGGATTTTTTGGTCTAGTGGTTAAGTGGTAAGTGGGAGTCTTTGTTTTTTTTTTTGGGGTGTAAGGTTCAAACCTTGACATTGGTAAATATTACTAACTTGGTGATATTGACAACTAACCACTAATCAGCCCTTAAAAAAGAACTTCACATTTGAACATAATTAATACAGTAAACAACTAGTAGTAGCTGGGAAATTGAGGAATATGCTACCGAAACACAGTCGAACCATCGTGAAGCTGGAATACTCCCACCATTGTGACCAGTACGAGTGTTGCAGAAGCACTCGTAAATAAGAAAGCCGGAACGCTCGCACCATCATCAAGCCAGAACTCGCACCATCATGAGTGGTAAATGGGATATAATAAAAAAAAGTTTAAGAAATGCTATTTAATACTTTTTGACATGTCTACAAAAATAAAAAGGATGGCAAGTAGATCAACATTTTTGACCAATGAGGTAGAGTATTTAGTTTTATTGTTATATACAAGTGTTAGTTAATTGTTTTATTCTTTAATTTTTCTAACATAAACTATTTTCTTATTTTAGTTAGTGGCTCACAAGGCTTTGCGCTAACTCTGAATAATTATGGTTGTTAGATGCGACCATGTTTTGGGTTACCAAGTGCTAATAAACTTGCATTGTGTGACACCTCATGTTTTCAAGTTGACGTTGTCAACTCGACTCTTGTCATTTTAAATGTTTCTTCATATTTTATTTGAAAAATATATCATATTATTTAATTTTTATGTATAATTAGAAATTACCAATATAACTATAGGGTTGAGTTGTAAAAATTTTCTAACACGAGGGACTAATTGCAAAATATTTTAATTGAATGGATTATATAATAAAAACCCAACCCCGGCCCCACCCGAAACCCTAACTCCCCAACCCTCCTCTTTACCGCTCGGCTTCTTCTCCCTCTCGACGCCACATCACCACTGAAACCCAAACCCTAAGTTCCTTTCCCTTCACCTCGCTATCTCTCTCTACCCTTCGATCTACGTTCCAAATCGTCGTTTTATGTTTTGATTATGCAAACCCACAACATCGCGCTTGATCTAACTCTAGTTAAAGTAAACTCGTAATCTAAAAGTAATGGTTATTACATAGAGCTTCAAATCATTTTAGTAAATGTTTTTCTAAATCCTAATTATATATAATACAATAGATTGTTAAAAAATTGTTTTGTCTCTTTTAAGTCAATCAACTATTATAGGCCTTTCAATCCTAAATATTAACTTTTTAAAATTATTTAGGGAAATATAACAAAAATAATCATTAAACAGTAACCAAAATTTAGATATGTTTAGCCTAACATAATTTTAAATATTTTTTACAAAAATACTAAATTGGATTAAAACACTAGCGAATATTGATTAACTCTAAAGAGACAAAAAAACTTTGAATACTATAATTTGACATTCAAAAAACTTGATTATTATTATGTAAAATTACCACTAAATGTACATTGACGTTTAAAAATTAACACTCTACAAGTAATATAATTTTAGCAACAAAATTTTCAAGTACACTCCTTAAAAAAATACCTCAATAAAATAAGTAGACTTTTAAAACGAATTTCAATGTGAAACGTTTTAGTACTATAAAGTATCAGTAAAAATATACATATCTTAAAACTTTATAAATATTTTCTTAATAAAACATTAATTTCTTTTTCCTTAACCATTGTTTTGTAACTAAAAGTTGAAAAAGAAATTATTAATGAAAAAATGTTATCGGTTTAATTCAATCCAAAAGTATAAAATCTTTTGTATATTAAATTAATGATCTGACTGTTTTCTAATTTCTTTGAATTGGTCCTTAGGGCATAATTATTACTTCATGTGATACGCTAAACTACTACGGATTGCTTTATAATTGGTCCCTCCTTCATATGGTCCTCCACTCACATGAAGAAGTGAAACCACGTACTTACACGTAGTACTTTTGTCTTTTGTCGCATGTTATTTATTTTATTTATTTATTTATTTATTTATTTATTTATTTATCACACATGTTTTTCCCCACGTTTCTTATATTGAACTCTAACGACTACATTTTTCGTAGTGTGATATTAAATATATTTCCTTTAAACAATTTTTACTTGCCATGCTTTTTTTTTTCAACTTTTTAAAAATAGTGTTTCTTTTATTTGTCATATTATCCTTAGTATGTTAAACTAAAAAATTTTAAATTTCATCTATTAGGTGGCATTTGGTACGAATCAATAAGTGGAATGAATATTTGATGGTTAATGAAAAAAAAAATTTTTTTTGTTAGTAAAGATAATAAAAAAAACAAATATTAGTCACTAACACCACCCACTCACCCACCACAACAACCATCACCGGACACTAAAATCGATCGTCACCTGCCACTGCCACCGCCGCCACCACCGCCACCAACCGGCCACCGCCAACCACCAGTCCCGGCCCCCGGCACCGCCGCCACCCACCTCCCTCCCCCTTCCTCCCCAGCCACCGCCCCCGCCAACCACCGGCCACCGTCGCTGCCAACCACTAGCCACCATCGCCGTCGCCGCGCTCCAACCACTGACCACCCGTGGCGCCACCTACCACTGACCACTCGCAACAACGCGCGCCAACCACTGACCGCCACCAACCATCGGCACCGCCGCCGCCGCCAACCACTGGCCACCCCTGGCACCACCGGCCATCCACGTTGCCGCCAACAATCGCCATCGAAAACCATCACTATCGTAAGCATTTTTACATTTAATTTTTTCATCTTTTCTACATAACAAACAACACAAACTAGTTATTTATTTTATTACTCAATGTTAACCAAACACTACAATTGAATGCAATAATTTATTTTATTTTGTCATGCATTTTATTATTTCATTTATTTCATTACTTAATTCATTATATTACCCCATACTCAACGGACTATTATTGTTTCTTTTGATCTTTAATTTTTAGTCTTTTATTGCTTTTTTTTTTGTAGTAATTACAAATTTTCAAAATGTTTATATCAATTTTTTAAGAATTTTTTATTAATTCAAATATTTTTTATATCGTTATATAAAGAGTGTTTTTTAATTTCTTTTAGAACTTTTTTTAAACTAATATTGTTTTCAAAGGTAAATAGGACAAGTTTTAAAACTTTTTTTTAAGAGATTAGTACGACAAATAATATAGCAGGGGTTTGCATAACCCAATCCTTCTTTTTCATATCTCTCGTACTTGATGCAAAAATAATGATTCATCATGGTAACTTACATGCAATTAGATGTAAAGGAAAGTTTACTGAAACCAACCTAACACAAGACTTATTAATGTCAACGTGTATTTGCCGGTATCATACAAACCGATTTTTGGCCGTTTCTATCAATCGGTTTCTAATAGGTTATCATTTTCCAGAACACAACATGATTCCTAACCGGTTAAGAAAGATAACTAGTTAAAGTAACTACTAAACCCTAGCTAATTAACCACTTACATACAATAAATGTGAAGTTTAAATAATATTTTTTAATGAAAAACCTCTCATTTCTTACTTGTGCAGTAACATTAAACGTATTCTTAAATATTTCTATGGTTGAACATATGACTGGTCAACTAGTTAATGATTTGGATTTAAATGATAAATAGTCTTTTTGCAAAAGAAAAAAAACCAACATTTCAATGCTTGTTCGTAAAATATGTTGGATAGATATTCACAAAAATATCTTTCCACTTCAAATACACATGAAGCTTGGAGTTGGCATCAAAGAAGCAAGTACTTTAAGCATTGAGCTGGGGAGTTATACTAGACCCGGTTTTTTTTTTATCCATTATGCTTCTTGGCAATGGCGGATCTTGAACATCTCCGTAGGGGGGGGGGGAGTTATTTTTTTTAGGGGGGGCGAACTCGATATTTATATAAAAATTTACATTACCGGGCCAAAAATTTACACTATCGGACACAAATTTAACACTACCGATGAAAAAAAGAAGGGGGACGGCAGCCCCCCCCGCCCCTCACTATCCTCCGCCACTGCTTCTTGGTGAGTTTGAAGACCTTAACATTAAGAACATCAACAACGCATTACTTAAAAATATATGAGTATAATCCTTATATTATATAGAATAATTTTAAATAGTTATGAGTAAAGCAGAGAAAAATGTTATAGTTTAATTTGTAAATTTGAGAAAATACTACTAATCCCTTATAATTTTTTTAATATTTTTAAAAGTGTTTGTAAGTGAAGGAAATAAAAAATATAACGATAAAGATATAAAAATCATTATTTAATTTAAGATTTAAGAGAAAAAATGATAATTTTTAGTGTAATTATATGTATAAATATAAAGAATTAATGGGTTGTTTTAGAAAGAAAGCAAGTCCCTATATCTCATAATCTAACCGTCTAAGAATTTTCTTACTATCATGGCCTGTGATGATTAACTAATCATCTAAGCTTATACAGTAAATTTATAATTCCTTTTTTTTTTTGTGGCAGAATCTTATCTATCCGAAGAATGAGACTCACTCTACACTCAAAGTGCGTTTCAAATTTGAAAGACCACTTGAACAATATAGAACGTAGACAAAGTGAAACGAGTGTCGAAGAATAACTCTCCATGAAAGTATAACTACATGAAAATGAATTAGAGGCAGAAAAGTCACTTCCACTTTCCGGTGATGAACACATTTACAATAACTTCTTACTCTTTAGTAGCCTCTAAGATGACATAGATTAAACATTAAACGAAAACGGCAAAGGCAAAAACGTATTACAAAATAAGATATATTTTTAATTTTGTATGTTTTCTAAAAGAGCCTGTGTTTTATAATTTTTAAATTTTCAAAAATAATTAAAAACTGGAAATAATTTTGCTTCTTTTAGATTTTTAATTTTTAATTGTTTATTTAATAAAAAAACATGATTTAAAAACTATATTTAAACGGTCATAAGTCAACCGGTTTAGTTAATAATTTAACCGGTTACATAGGTTAAGTTTTTCGAAGCCTCCAAACCTGTTTGTACACTAACCGGTTATCGAAGAAACTGATTATAACCACGAGTTAAATTAACCAGTTTGATAATCACTCAACTTGTTTTCTTGCTTGAATTAATAGGTGCAGCTCTACTTGCAATCACGTAAAAGCAATCATGTGGTCATCATAGAATTTATCATCGATATCGTACACGTACTAAGACAAGACGCCCAACATATAATTTATTATTTGATTTGACGTAACTTATGTGCCCATATAAATTTAAAAGGTGATGTTGAATTTGTGTACTAACTAGTGGGCGTGCCTCTCATGTCATGCCGGAGTCACATATACAACGTAAAGCAAAGGTTTGGTTTTTTTCATTTTTACATTAATATTTTACCAACAAAAAATTAACATAGAAACGCCGGTAAAAGATAAGTAAGTCATTAAAGTTTCTAGTTCTCCTTGAATGTTCTATTGGGATTACAAAAAAATAAATAATACAAAGCCAAGAGCAATAAAAAAACAAACGAAGGATTTATATGTCAAAAGCATAATCTCTACAAACTAACTAGTATTTACAAAATATACACCAATAATTTTTAAGCGATAATTATCAGATAACAGTCCCTTGTGATTTGACCCGTAGATCTTTAAACAAGTGTTTAGGTAGACCCTTGGTAAAAATGTTCGCATATTGATAGTCGGTAGGCATGCGCAGAACTTTGACTATACCAAGCTGGACCTTGTCTCGAACAAAATGTATGTCAAGCTCGTTGTGTTTCGTACGTTGATATTGGACCGCATTTTTAGAGAGAGAAACCATTGAGACATTGTCGCACTAAATAATTGTAGCATGTGCAACCAGGACATTATGCTCAAGAAGAAGGTTCCAAGTCTAACAAACTTCGCTTGTGGTGTTGCCGAATTGTCTATGTTCGGATTCAGCACTTGATGAAGAGACCATAGGCTGACATTCTCAAGACCAGGAGATTAGATTTCCGCCCATGTAAACCTAATAGCTAGAAGATGACCTACAAGATTCGGGCCACCCACCCTAGTCCACATCCGAGTAAGTCGTAAGTTTGGTCGACAGGGATGGAGAGATCACAAGGCCTTGAGATAAAGTATGTTTTATGTATCGTAGGATCCATTTAAGTAGCTGAAAATGCGGTTCCCAAAGGAGCATGCATGAAATTGATAAATCTGCTGAACTGCATACGAGATATCCGGCAGAGTGATAGTGAGATATTGTAGGGCACCAACGAGGCTTCTATTAAGATATTAGCCCTTGATAGTATGTTAGATGCATAAGTAGACTGTGACAAAAACAAGTTGTGTTTCTATTTATGAATTGGAATGCTAAAATAATGATGGAAGGTACCGAGCTCTTTCAGATTGAATTTAGTGGAAAGGAACTTGATGATCTATTGAAAGGAACTAACTTGTTTGTGTTTGATTTATTGATAGGTTCTATTTTCAAAATTGAAAATATGTATAAGTTGTGATACACTTAAAATAAATCATTCATGACTGAAGAGGATAACACTTCACGAGTTTGTGGTAACAGTGACTTTATACTAAAACAAACTGAGAGACAAAATCTTGTTATACTCAAGCCAATCATTTTCTAAACAAGTGATTTTCATAATATATATATATATATATATACATATATATAAAAAGGAAAACACAAAAACAAAAAAGAAAGAAATGTCAAAAATAGAAAATTGTCAAAAAGAGCAAAAAGATGCCGAACAGACCATATAGGAATAAAATGATGCAAATGAGCACAAAATAAAAGATGTGTTAAAGTCATACATACTATATGTTAAGTATTTTTCAATTTTGAGAATATGTTCTAACATAGGAGGCAAAATCAAAATATGAGGCATGTAATTCCGACTTGGCATTTAAGTCCTAAACATCTTGCGAGTGCGAAACATAAGTCCGGATAACAGTTAATAAGTCCTAAAACTTATTAACATTATGTGTTGAGAAACGTTTCTCAGGCTAGTTATGCTCTACTAGATATAATAAGAAAATATATGCTAATGATGTCACTAGTCGGAAATTAAAGGTTTAATTCAAATTTGGCTGACTTGAACATCTCAAAAGTTTTAAAGTATGGATAACTATTATACAAAATTTATGAGTGTGTAATTCTCTAATTTATAAAATTATATAAAACATGATAAAATCACAATTTGTATTTTTTTAAAATATTTGAAGCACGAATTTCATATTGATATATAAACTTATAAAATTTATGTTGTGATTAATGCTCGAATATATAAACAATCAATTTCATAAGAAATATGATTCTACAATAGAAACTTCACAAAATTATCAAGGTATACTTAGTTAAATTTATTAGAATTTGGTTAGATTTGTAGAAATTAAAAATACAAAATTTCAAAAAGATTTTTTTGTTTGTTTTGATTCATAAATCAAAATGAATTTACCTAGTGAAAATTGATCTCTTCGTTAAACATATCAGTCAAAATTAATCAATCAAAGAATAATCAAATAAATTGAAGAAAATTTTTGAAAAAGTTTGAAAAATTTAATAAAGTGAACTTCTTGCGTGCGAAAAGTCAAAACCGTGCGAAACGTTTAAACCATCCGAAAGGGGGTCAAGCCATGCAAAAAGTATGTTGTGCGAGATCTGATTTATTGCGCGAGAAGTCAGAGGGCTATAAAAGCAACAGTTGTGTGAATAGAAACTATTCGCATCGCACAACTGTTACTTCAATTTAAAATCTTTTCTAAGTGTTGATTGAGTTTAGCATAATAGATACATTCATTGTGGTCTCCTATTGATTACTAATAGATAAACAAGGTAAAATGATGATTATTGATTGGATTTAAGGGTATTTGACATTGAACCGAAACTTAATAGACAAATAAACTTAACATCTGATAAAATTGATCAAAATTAAACTTAATACTAGTTTAATCGACACTAACACAAAAGATTTTTAATGCTAAAACTCATTGAAATAATGAAATTTTGAAAAATGGATTTCTGAAGTTATCGTGCGCGAAAAGTTTTAGCATCGCATAGAATTTCTCGCATGGGAATCTTTGACCAGTGGCGTGAATAGTTAACTTTTGGTGAAAATCTATGTTAACCGTATGCTTCATTGGGAGCGTGTTCTGAACTTCCGACTACTAGACCTAGGACTAGGTCTACCTTTGAGTTATCGACACCTACTCTTCCTACGACACGGTATTCTGGTGAGCAGGTGATTGCGGTTTTGGTTGCCGCTCTAGACACAGAGGTACGACGCACTGATGAGCTGAATTATTAGCTTTGATATTGATCAGTTGTGTTGTTTTGATTGCATATGGCTAGACAAATGATTTTTCATAAAAATCATAATGGTGTGGCTTATCTTGGTGAAGTCCTGAAAGACAAAGCTTTGTTTCATTCTCTTATTGACGTACTGAAGACCTCGTGCATTCATCATGTTATATAAGCCAACCCTACTATATATACTGATGTAGCTTGCCTTCTATTATTATTGTCCAGAGCGGGGAAGAAGCACTACTGAAGGTCATCAGGGAATGATACCTTATAGCTTCACAATTACAAGTTATTTTATCATTCCTTTAGGTCTCTCATTTTCTGTTGATCAGTTTTGGCTATCGACTGTGAACGAGAAAGATTCTGAAGGATAACCATGCATTTCTACCACAGTGAAGGGGAAGATGATAGTCATAACTTTTGAGATTATTAACAGTGTTTTACCGTTAAATGACCAACCCAATGCTCCTAAGAAGCCGAATGATGATGTAGTAAGAGATTGCTTAAGGTGAATGGGATATGATCATAGGTATCTTTCTCTTGAGTAGAAACATTTACCTCCATTTTGAAAATTTTTATTCCATGTGGTTGTACATTGCTTAAGCAACCATAAGGTGGGATTAGACAGCTTGAGTTCTATATTAAGATCACTGCTGGTTTCATTGGTTGATGATTTACCTTACAACATATCCAAGGCTATTTTCTTTGAGATGCGAAAGAATGTGATAGCATCAGCTAAGAAGAAGTTCATCATGTATCCCAGGTTTATTCGGATGATAGTGAATGCTGCTCATCTTGAGTTAGTAGTTTCTAAGGCTCCTACTTACTTTGTCATGACGATGAAGAAAGATATTTTCACTTATCTGATAGGCTCAAGAGGAAACACATGGAAAGGTGATCACTTTGCCAAACTTGACAGGTTTATAGGCGTTTAGACTAATGATCAACCTACACAACAACAAGCAACATCTGAGCATCAGCCTACTAAACCAGTTGCTACATCATCAAGAACTCCTAATGATGCTCCAAGAAGTTAATCTCACTCAACTGGAAGGTGTATGCATGAAGAGATTGACTCTTGGTTTGATGACAATGATAGTGAGACTGATAGTGATCGAGTGGGTTTTGTTCCATATGTGTTACAAGAAAGACCTAGGGAGCAAACCACTCCAACCAAAGAACCACTAAGGATACTAATGCTGATTTTATACCTAAAGAAAGACCCCGATGTTGTGGTGTTGTGATCAGAAAACCAAGGACCCCGATGACCACTGATGTGCTCTAAATTATACATAAAAATCCTATCAAATGCACATTATTTATCCCTTTAAATCTTCCTTAAAATGATGATTATGAACTTAAAATTGTTAAATTGTGTATTCAGGTGTTCAAAAGGGCATGATGGACAAAAAAAGCATATTTAACAAAAATTTGAAGAAAACCAAGCTTTGGAGTCCAAGAATGGGGCAGTGCCTCATTAAACATGCCCCCATGACTTGCCTGAAACACACCCCCGTGCTTAAATTGGCACACCCGTGTGTTTGGACATCTGACAGGACAAAACGTATTGTCCCCAAAAGGAGTCACGGGGCCGTGCCCCATTAGTCATGGGGTTGTGCCCCACCTCAAACACGGGGCCGTGCCCGACACTCTCTACACGTACGAGCCGACCAACTTTCGTAAGCATTGTACTAGCAAGGGGCCGTACCTTTTAGGCACGGGCTTGTGTTTAAACACTCTAGAAAGTCTATAAATAGAGGCCTAAGTTCTCCATTTTGGGAAGCTTTTGGTGGGAGAGTTACTCTGCTGAATTATCTTGGGAATCAAGACTTAAAGATCATTTGGAGACTCGGGAAGTACATACAACACTTGGAAGAAGCTCGGGATTGTCTAAAAATCATCCATTGTGGATCACCTGTTTGATTGTTCTATTTCACCGATGATTTCATATATATCTTCTATGTTACTTGTTGTTATGTTCAAGCTCATTATGAACTAAACTTTTATTATCATCCTAATTGGATGAAACTTATGTAATTTGTGATAAACTAATGGTGTGATTTATATTATGCTAATGTTATGGTAATCTTGGTAAAACTTTTAAAGGGTAGCATCTACATTTGAACGGAAAGTTATAAACTTATGATTTGCAATTATGAATGTCATACAATGTTGAAAAACATGTGAACTAACTTTTATTCATGAAACTGATCTTCATAATCAATCGATGGCTAATGAACTAGAAATGGTTATTAGAAATCATATCACCTTAACTTTCTGATCATTTACGGGTTCCCTTTTATTAGTCTGAAAATCTACAGTAATTGTTATGGTTTTCTAAAATTAATGGTATGTTAGAAAGGAACTTGGTCAACTCTCTTTTTAAAATTAAGTTATGTTTTCAAAAATCGTATGTGAAAATATTATAGAAGATTTACCTACATTACTAGTGGCTTTGATTTATTCAGTTTTGTAAGTTACTCCTGATGATGTCCTTGTCACTACGGAGCTGATAGACGAGAAATAGCTTTGGCTCCCGTTTATAAACATTAACATAATTACTTTAATCAATATCTTTAACCACACCAACAATTCATCACAGTTAGATAAGTGTAATCTAATTAGGATGATAGCCTTTATTCTCTGGTTTTAAATCCAAAAGTTTCAATCATACCTTTACTTTATTTTAATTATTGATTTTAAACCCTAAAAATCATGATTACGTCAATGCAACTTATCATTTTCTTAAACAAACATCTAATCTGGTAGTCAATCATTAAGGTTGTTGAGTAGGCTTGGTGTGTCCACAGATTGATACTTAGTTCTTACCATCACTATATTACCACACGATAGGTACACTCGTCTTTTGTGTGTGTAGTTAGTATTAGTAATAACCATTTAAACCTGAATATTTGCGTAAACCTCTATCAAAATATATATACCTTTCACACGCATCAAGTTTTGGGCACCATTGCCGGGGACGCACAACAGTTTTGAAAAACAATCTAAATTTTTGACTATCGTGTCTATATCATGTTAATATATTTTTGTTCAAATTTATTTTGTTTTTGTTAGTTAGTTTGCTTTATTTAGTTAGTTTAGTTACATTTCCCTGATTCATTTTAAGCCTTAGTTAGTTTATGCTTCCTTAAGTTAGTGTATGTCCGACTTGTCTAGTCCTGAACTTGTTTCGCCTCTTTCGGAACCCGAAAAACTTTTTCGTCAAAGGTTACGCGAAAGACCACGACAAACAACAATGATCATCGAAGAAGACATTTTGGAAGATACACCATCTGAAGAAGACATGGCTAATCAAGACGAGGAAATGAAGATGACACACTATGCCACACCGTCAATTGATGGTTATGAGTCTAGCGTTGTCCAACCAGCAATAGCAGCCAACAATTTTGAGATTAAGTCTAGTATTATCCAACTCGTAGAAAACTCTATTCAGTTCCACGAATTGCAAGACGAAGATCTTAATGCTCACATCTAACGATTCCTTCGTATGTGTGCAACTTTTAAAATCAATAACTGTTCAGACGATGCCGTTAGACTAAGACTTTTTTCATTTTCACTTTGAGGCCGAGCCATTGACAAGCTTGATTCGCTTCCGCCTGGTTCCATCACCACATGGGCAGAAATGGCTTAACAATTCCTTTTGAAATACTTTTCACCCGATCGCACTGCCAAACTGAGAAACAGCATCACAAGCTTCCTCCAAAACGATGATGAATCCTTACATGCAGCATGGGAGAGATACGAAGGTCTCATTCAAAGATGCCCACATCACGGACTTGATCTGTGGCTGCAGTGTCAAATCTTTTACGATGCAATTAGCGGAGCACACAAACAAGCTGTCGACCAAAGTGCAGGAGGAGATTTCGGAAGTGTCACGCCAACCGAGGCATACCCAGCCCTAGAAAGAACAGCTAAAAAGAGCTTTGCTTATAATCCCTTAAGAAACATACCCAGTTCTAAAGTCATTCATCAAGTAGACTCTAAAACACTAGTTGCAGCCCAGCTAAAAGCCTTAACCAAACGATTCGAACAACTGTAAGCAGAACTGAAGAAAACTCCAACACGATGCAACAAATGCACAAATTCACACAAGACCAACGAATGCCCACAAGGCATTATGATGGTTGAAGATGTTGATTACGTAAGAGGCCCAAACAACTCAGATAACAACTCAAATTTGAGGAACAACTCGAATTACAAAGAAGCTGGCAACAACCAATCATCATCTGGATTCAACCGAAGGCCACCATACCAACAACAGAAGCCACCATTCCAAGGTCCAAGCAGTAGTAACCAGAACCATGGAGCATCATCAATGGAAGACTTATTGCAGCAATTGTTGATAACCACACAAGCCACAGATGAGTACATCCGGAAATCATATCGAAGAAATGAGGAGAGGTTCCAAAGAAACGAGGAGACATCAAAAGCAACAAAGCATCATTGCAAACCATTGAACACCAAGTAGGTCAGATAGCATAACAACTATCCGAAAGACCCCAAGCTGCTTTACCTTTGACAAATTCCGCTCATATCTAATCCTTTCAAAAACAATCGTTTACACCGATCATGTAGCCATTCATTATTTGTTCAATAAACAAGATGCAAAGCCAAGACTAATTCGTTGGATATTTCTTCTTCTAGAATTTGACATTGAAATTCACGATAAGAAAGGAGCAAAAAATCTCGCGGCCGATCATCACTCGCGTCTTGAAGATTCAAGTCCTTCAAAATCTGAGGAATCCAAAATAAACGATAATTTTCCTCATGTATTCCTTATGCACATCCAATCCTCAATCGATAAACATCATTGGTTTGTTGATTTCGCGAAATACTTGGTAAGCAGAATTCTTCTCAAAGGAATGACTTATCAGCAAAAGAAGAAATTATTTGCTGACATTAAGCATTACTATTAGGAAGACCCGTATCTGTTCTGAATCGGTGCAGACCAACTTATCGGAAAATGCCTATACGGAAGTGAAGCAGAACAAATTCTAAGACACTGTCATGAAGGACTCATAGGAGGATACCATGGAGCAACCGTAACAGCCAAGAAAGACCTTGACTCTGGATTTTACTGGCCCATGATCTTCAAGGATGCTCACAGCATGGTACGCACCTGTGATGCATGTTAGAGAGCAACTAATATCTCAACATGGGATGAGATGCCTTCGAAACCAATTCAAGTATGCGAGGTATTTGATATATGGGGTATTGATTTCATGGGGCCATTCCCGGTTTCCTTTGGTAATCGTTACATCTTTGTAGTAGTCGATTATGTCTCAAATTGGATTGAAGCTCAAGCCCTACCTACCAATGATGCAAGAAACATCGCCTGATTCCTCCAGAAATTATTCTATCATTTCGGTGCCCCCAACGCTTTAATTAGTGACCAAGGAACGCATTTCTGTAACAACTAGCTCTAGAGAGCAATGGCTCGTTATGGAGTGCACCATCGCTTTACAACTGCTTATCATCCACAAGCGAATGGGCATGCTGAGGCCACTAACCGAGGCATCAAACAAATCCTAGAGAAAACTATAGGTCAAAATCACAAGGATTGGTCTACCAAGCTAGATGTTGCATTATGGGCTTTTCAAACAGCCTATAAGACTCCCATTGGCACAACACCGTTTAAACTAGTTTATGGAAAGTCATGTCATCTACCTGTGGAACTCGAACACAAGGCCTATTGGGCACTTAAAGTAGCAAACCTAGACCAAAACATTACATGTAAAAATTGATTTCTACAGATCCACGAACTAGAGGAACTGAGAGAACAAGCATACGAAAACGCTAGGGTTTACAAGGAAAAGACAAAGAAATTCCATGACTCTCGATTAAAGAACACTAAACGATTTCATGTGGGAGAACGTGTCTTAGTGTATAACTCTCGTTTACGTTTGTTTCCTGGAAAGCTGAATTCACGTTGGTCCAGACCTTATACGATTAAAAACGTTTTTCAAAAAGGTGCCATCGAAATCAACAACCACGACGGTTTATGTTTCAAAGTAAATGGTCATCGTTTGAAACCGTATACCGATGGACCAACCAAGATTTTCTCGGAGGAATTACACCTCCGCCCCAACGAAGACTAAGTGTGGGGAAGGGTCACGCCGAAGACCCAAAACTAAACGCGACACATGTACATAGGTTTTTCTTTAATTTTCAACTTTTTGTAGGACCTCACAAGCACAAGCACGGGGCCGTGCCCCATGAAGCACGCCCCCGTGCCTCTGACAATAATTTTCCATGATCTTCGCTGACGACTCTAGAATGTAGCAGGTTGAATTTAAGACGAATCCTAACAAACACAAGACCGTGCCTGGCCAAGCACGCCCCCATGATCAACTTTCCCGACCTGTATATAAACACCACACTTGTTCCAGGCTTTCATCACATCCATTCCTGCTTAAATACGTCAAAAAAATGAACGAATCAAGTCACGGAAGTTCAAGCTGGAATCCTGCGAAGAAACCACGTTCTGAAACACGAGAGCCAATGACGCAAGAATACTTATTCAGGTTACATGAATTGATCAAGCAATTGACTAAGATAAACCTCATCGCATCCCAATGCCTAGCTGAACTTATCCAAAAAGTTCAAGAGATGGGCGAGGAACTCGTTTCCGTCAACCGTCAACTTGCGGAATTAAGAAACCGCACTTCACACTATCCCATACTGAACCTTCCACACCAAATGCGTGGTGGCTTCTTTTAGACGGATTTCGTGATATGTTATGTGCTTTGACGCACGTTAAGGAGTCTAATTTTATAGTTTTAGACTCTCGGCTTTTAACGTATCATGTAACCGTAGGACCCTAGGAAATGTAACTGTCATTTGGCTTGTTTTAAATTAACTCTAGGACTATTTTCGTAACTTTTCTAGTGATTTGGAAGTGATAAAACTTAACCGGGTAAATTACGTAACGCGCAACGCAGAAAAACGGAACAACTAAAATTGAAACCGGGTGACATAAGGGAGGCACGCCCCCGTGGGTGACAAAGAAAGACATTTTTTTACTTGCTTCAGCCATTTGTCTTGTTCCCCATCAATTCTCCATGTTAAAATCCAACTTCATGCCTACAAAGCCCCGTATCCACTTCAATTATCACCACCTTTTTTATTTTTCTTTCTTGTTTTCAAGAATTCTTCCATTTCCTTTCAAGTTTTATTGTCCAAGAGGTTAGTATTATTAATTCCTAGTTATAATGATGGTCATTTACATGTAGTTAGTTGATTAGGTCTCTAAACAACCGAAATCCTAGCCATTATATGTTGAACCTTGTAATTAAAGTTCTATGGAATGTTGAATACTCTAAGCCTTCTTGTTCATGTTTATCTTTGTAGTTAGTTAGTATGTTAATAATTATGTTTAGTTAGTTTATTGTTGTTTTATGTTTTTCCCTTAGTTGTAAATATGACTATCTTCATAACTCGTGGTTGAATCATTGTAAAGCACATTCAAGTTACAAGGATTAAATTGTCAAACAAGTGGTATTAAACACTATATGTATCTTGAGTAACTTGATTTATTAACAAATGATTAATATGATACATGTGTAATCTTTGGTTTTCCAAGCAAGAAAATGTTAAACCCGTGCTTAATCAAAGGTTTACAAACAAAACCACACATGCTCGCGTTAAAAGTTCATACCTCAAAATGTTAACTACACCCCCATGTCTCACGAGGCACATCCCCATGTTTAACAGTATTTTCTTGAATGCCAAACTTTATACTGTTTTTAAACATGCGTTGAACAAATACGGTGTTATGTCTCATGAAACCCATGTTTGTCACTAACATAATGAAACTGTTCTAGAATTTTGTTTCGTATAGTTTAACTTATTTGTTTAAAATTTCAGGATCATGAATCATCCCTATTTACAATTCGAGGGGAGTCGCGAAAGATGGTATCGTGACAGGCTGCAAAGACTGTTACAAAGGGCCGACAAAATCACATCTACAAGTAGATGAAAAAACCTTGGCTGCTGTCGGACAACTCGAAATGTATAATAATTTATTGAGTGTTCAGTGGAAATGTTTAATTTCACAAAACAAACCTTTTGTTTATGAACTAACTCTTGAATTTTTGGCATCTTTTAGATTTAGCATGAAAGACTCTGACCCGTGGGATGATCAAGCAGTTTCATTCAGACTTGGGGGACGTTGGAAAAAAACATCCATTGCCTTGTTCGGTGTTTATCTAATATATACAGAACATGAAATAGAGGAGGAAAGAATATCAAGAATGCCAGTATACCATACCTTTCCAGACGAGGAAAGTAAAGACGTGGAGAGTGGTGCAATGCGAAAAGCATTTTGGGAGAGAATTGGAACAGGGGTGTTCAACTCGAGTAAAACCAAAAGCAGTCAAATACGAGACCCTCAGCTACGTTACATACATCGGTTACTTAGCCATTTGATAACAACTCTTGGTCCAAAAGAGGGAGTTTTTAGTTTGAGGGCCTTATTCATTCTATATTGTATGGTGAATCAATTGCCATGCAATGTTGGGTATTTGCTTTGTAATTTGTTTAATAGAAATGCAACTATAGGTGCTCCAACACCCATGTTTGGAGGAATCTGGATTCTGAACCTGTACGAGAGCTATGAGTGTAACACGTAGGGAATTGAAAGAGTGATACCAGGAGTGTTGGATTTGAGCATCTGCACGAGTATGTACATGATAACAAACCTACCAAATGGACAGCCAAGGTTTATCCATAGAAAGGGACAAATTTGGGATCCGACGGATCCCGAAGAAATCATCATGGACCTCGATATGCCGGCACAGCATGAAGCAGCCGGGGCTTCCAGTTCACACGCTGGTGAATTCCTGAGCATGTTAGACCTTTATGAAGCAATCCAAACCACCAGCAACCATGCAAGACGATCATTTGAATACGTACAACAAGCATTCAATCGAGTCAAAAATCTGCATTCCCAAGTCAATGACCTGAGCAATGATGTCACGTATATCAGGAACTAAATGTATCACGAGTGGGAGGATATCCTGCCACAAAGCCCTTGAAAATCATATCACTTTCGGGGCCTGGGCACAGTTGTTTCGTGCCAATCTATCTTTTAATTTATATCTTTTTATTTTATTTTGTGTGTTTAGGATTTTTAATGTTTTAATAAATTAATGATATTTCAGGTGATCCCGAGGATTCTCACAATTTAAGGCGACTAAGGATACAAAGCACAAGTGTCAAATTCATCATTTTAAGGGGAGTTATTTTGTCACCTTTCCTGTTTTAATTTCTTAATCACATTGTAGACAATGTTAATTTTAAGTGTGGGGATGGGGTAATTTACACATTTGACACTTTGCTAAAAAAAGGTCCAAATTGAAAAATTTTATAAAAATCACTTAACCATTAATTTTTGTGACAAGAAACCAAAACTTTAAACAATTTTTGATAAACCAGATTATAAATATATGTTTTTGGGAAATAAATAAATTAATAAATGAAATTTAAATAAAATTGAAAAATGTTTTTTGTGATATCCTTTCAAAGCACTGATTTAGTAAAAAGATTTAAACATGTAAAATGAAACACTTTTACCCAATTTCATCCGTATGTGAGTTTATTTTTGAGCCTTAAATAGCTTATGCATTTATGCAATTCTACTTTCATTCAGGATTTAATTGAGGGTGCCTTATGATAAGTGTGATTAGAACTTGCTTTGGGTATATATTTCAAGACCTTTATTAGTATTTGTTGCATAAAAATGAGTTAGGCATCAGGAAACCTTAACCATTCAAGCCCCAACCATTTTTCTTTTAAATTTCCTTACCCGAACATTAACCTTAGTTAGCCCCGTTGAGCTTAAGCGTTTTCATTTCTCGATCACCCGAACCACCAAGTCATTTAACCAAAAAGCCTTCAACAAAACCCGTTTTTTGTTAAAGACACGTTTTTGGCTTTAAAAAAGGAGAAAAAGGAAAGAAAAATTTTGTCTTTTACCGGCAGAACTAAAAGAACTGGAATGCATTCTTTTGATTTTAATTTACTTTGTTGCCTTCACCACGTAAAACCAGGACTTCCCCCAGAAATCCGCGAACAAATTTTCAACCTCATATTCGACGCAAGAAAGAAATGGCGAAAAAAGGAACAAGTTCTGCCATTTTGTGGAATTTCAATAAGCGCTATAAAGAGGCGGGCAAAAAGATATGAAAGATGCCTGAACTGTGGAAATTGGTCCCACAATGGAAAATGCAAAAAGAACCAAATCGAGTCCCAATACGAATACACAGAACTGATTCGATTGGGTGCTATTAGGCTTCAAGCCGAGCAGTCCTTACGAAAGGAAAGTTTTGTGCATCTTCGGGTGAAAGGAGAAGTAAGGTTTTGAAAGCAAAATATGGTTTTGACAGTCTGACCTTAAACGAGTCCTCAAGTTAGCATATCCCTTCTAGCTTGAAGTATTGTATAGGGAGTCTTTTACTGCTTTCCTTGTAGTTTATGTTAGAAAAATAAGCCAAGACCGTCGTTTTTAGCATTTAGCCACTTTTCCCAAATAATCCATACCCGAGCTCGGGCCAAGTTACAACTCATCAAAAACCTAATGATTTATGCAAGTAAATATATAAGTAGGTGGAGATTTGATCCCTTAACAAGCATATGATTTCACACATATTCATACTAGGCAATTGAGTGTATTAGTCATACTTAATCTTGATTATGGCTCCACATATTTAACCCAGTGTGAGTGCATCTTCTGAGAATTGTGGATTTTTACATGTTAATAATCTTTACTAACTAATCTATTACTTGCTAGGATATCATTCAACATATGCTTAAAATGTTTACATTTGGATGAAATGATGTTTACTTGGGTATTTCCCGAAAAATATATTTATCATTTGATTTATTTGGTTTATGGTGGAATTGTCATTTTAAGTAATTTTTGCTTGAGGACAAACAAAGTTCAAGTGTGGGGATGTTTGATGTGCTATAAATTATACATAAAAATACTATCAAAAGCACATTAGTTATTTCTTAATATATTCCTTAAAATGATGATTATGAACTTAAAATAGTTAAATTGTGTTTTCAGGTGTTCAAAAGGGCAAGATGGACAGAAAAAGCATATTTAACAAGAATTTGAAGAACACCAAGCTTTGGAGTCCAAGCATGGGGTCGTGCCTCATTAAGCATGCCCCCATGACTTGCCTGAAACACACCCCCGTGCTTAAATTGATGCACCCCTATGTTTGGACATCTAACAGGACAAAAAGTAATGTCCCCCCAAAAGGAGTCACAGGGCCGTGCCTCATGAGTTACAGGGCCATGCCCCAGGGCCATGTCTGACACTCTCTACACGTACGAGCCCACCAACTTTCGTAAGCATTGTACTAGCACGGGGCCATATCTTTTAGGCATGAGGCGATGTTTAAACACTCCAAAAATTCTATAAATAAAGGCCTAAGTTCACCATTTTGGCAAGATTTTGGTAGGGGAGTTACTCTGCTAAATTCTCTCGGGAATCAAGACTTAATGATTATTTAGACGCTTAGAAGGTGCATAGAACACTTGGAAGAAGCTCAGGATTGTCTAAACATCATCCATTGTGGATCACCGGTTTGATTGTTCCATTTTATCGATGATTTAATATCTATCTTCTATGTTACTTGTTGTTATGTTCAAGCTCATAGTGTTTGTAATTATACATACTCTACCTAAGGCTATAGACTCTTAATTATCGTCATCATAAAACAACGCCCCCCCCCCCCCCCCCAAAAAAAAAGAAAATTTAGATGTCCACATCACTAAACGGAAGACGTGTAATTTCCACCCACGCGAACCTTTCGCCCAACAAAATCATTTGGTGCTAGATTATTAAATTTAAACAAGAAAAAAATTACATTATATATAATAATATTTTATAGTGAAAGTAAGTAGTTACGAGAAACATGAACCAATAGAATGAGGTTTATGTTAATCTAGATGCATTTACCTCATGTCTCCCTACAAAATATATTTTATTGGGTGAATTTACCCTCTAAATTCATTGAAGCCAACTAATGTGAATTAATATGAGACGGATATAACAAATAAAAATAAAAAGCGTGTGAGTTTAGCACAACCTAATATAAACTAAACCCAATGAAATACAAGTACTACTCTCTTGCTATTTATTTAGCCCCTACTATTCTCACAAATTCCATACTACGTTACTCCATAGTCTCTCTCCCTCTATATATATATCTCTCTTGAATGGATATTCTGGCACAAAACAAAGAAATGTGTCCAGAACCAATTGAAAAGGTTGATTCGGAGTCGCTAACGATGAAGAAAAGAAGCGGAGCCTATTTGACATGGGAAGATCTTCGAGTTTCAGTTTCGAGCTCAAATGGAAGTGCAGAAAAAACCATACTTTGTGGAGCCACTGGTTATGCTAAACCAGGAGAGATGGTGGCCATTATGGGTCCTTCTGGTTGTGGCAAATCTACACTCCTTGATTCTTTGGCTGGTATGTAAAAGTATTTAATGAGGACAAACTGAAATGTGAAATACAAAGCATAAAACAAGAACAATGACTCAAAGTATTTAACTCAAGAAGTAAGAAGGGATTAGCTAAGAACAATGACTCTTGTGTTAATGTTTACAAACAACTATGACTTTAGATCTTTGTTGCTTACAAACGCAGGGCGGTTAGCGTCAAATGTAAGGAACACTGGACGCATTCTAATAAATGGAAAGAAACTCAGACTCACATATGGCACTATGGTATATTTAGTTGTAAAATTTCTTTAAGAATCAGACCAGTTTTTTTGATGTTTAGAAGGTGAATTCTGAATACAGTTCTTTAATGTTTGTATAGGCTTATATGACTCAAGAACAAGTTTTAACATGGACTTTAACGGTTAAAGAAACCGTATACTACTCAGCTGAACTTCAACTGCCTAAGTCCATGCCAAGATCCCAGAAGAGGGAGAGAGTAGATAGAGTTATAAGGGAGATGGGGCTCCAAGACTCCATTAACACAAGAGTAGGAGGCTGGGGAGTCAAAGGAATTAGCGGTGGCCAAAAACGGCGTCTAAGCATCTGCTTAGAACTTCTAACACACCCTAATTTTCTCTTGCTTGATGAGCCCACTAGTGGTCTTGACAGTGCGGCGTCATATTATGTCATGAGTCGGATTGCTAAGCTCACTCGAGAAAACAGGATGATAGTTTTAGCAGTTATCCATCAACCGAGTAGTCATGTTTTTGGGCTTTTTAATAATTTGTGTCTTCTCTCATTGGGGAAAACAATATATTTTGGTCCTACTTTTGCAGCAAATCAGGTAATACTCAACTTATGATAGTAACAATTGTCACAGGAACTACAATAATAACAAACTAATGGATATAACTAACTGTGATGTTAAAATCAGTTTTTTGCAGTAAATGGGTTTCCTTGTCCAGATCTACAAAATCCTGCAGATCACTTTCTTCTAATTATCAACACAGACTTTGATGAGGTAGGTTGTAATTCATCAGTTTTTCACAATAATTTATTAAATTCCTAACAAAATATCAGGTTTATTGTAAATGTTAATTCTTTTGGCACTTTTAGGACCATGTTAGTGGACATATAGCAGCTGAGAAAGTAGTTGATGCACTTTCTGAATCATACAAGTCATCTCAGATATATATAGATGTCAAAAGTGAAATAGCAACTATATGTGGACAGGTGCATAATCTCACTATGTTTTCTTAGATAAACCAATGTCTACATTGAATTCATTAGCAGAAAATGATAACTGAGATTTGCAGGAAGGAGGCCTGACAGAAAAAACAGAAAACATGAAAGCTAGTTCCATTACACAGTGTCTAGTGCTTGCAGAAAGATCATCCAAAAACATGTATCGCGATCTAGGATACTATTGGTTACGCCTTGGTATATATATTGCTTTGGGTTTTGCGGTAGGAACAGTCTTCTACGATCTTGGTTCCGGATTTGGCTCCTTAAATGTAAGTTATTAACCATATTTTGTGAAACAAAAGTTAGTGTCCATTGTAGGAGAATCTGCTGCTAAAATAGTATTTCCCTGCTTTGATCTAATGATAGGGTAGGATTTCAATGCTTATGTTCGTCTCTTCATTCCTTACAATCTTGGCTATAGGCGGTTTCCCCTCATTCGTGGAGGAAACAAAGGTTTGTTGATGCATCATGTGTGTTCTTGTACAAAAACTAATGTGCATTTATAATTTCCAGTTTTAACAACAATGTTGCGACTATATATGTGTAGGTCTTTCAATACGAACGATTAAATGGGCACTATGGAGTTGGATCATATATTATCAGCCATGCGATCTCCTCAACCCCCTACCTACTTCTCATATCTTTGGTACCCGGAATAATAGCTTACTTGCTCGCAGGCCTTCAAAGGGAACGTGAAAAATTCATCTATTTTGCATTAGTGATATTCGCATCAATGTTAATCGTTGAAACCCTTATGATGATAGTAGCTACCATCGTGCCGAATTTGCTAATGGGCATAATATCAGGTGCTGGAATCCAAGGCTTGATGATACTAGGCGCTGGATTTTTTCGATTGCCAGATGATCTAGCTCAAGTCTTTTGGAGATACCCTGTGTACTATGTTTCATTCCATAAGTATGCATTACAAGGATTGTCCAAAAATGAATTTAAAGGTCTTAAGTTTCCTGAGTACTTGGGAGGCCCTTCTACCATTGATGGTGACATGATATTGAAAAAATTATGGCAAGTAGAGATGGGATACTCTAAGTGGGTTGATCTTGGAATCTTGTTTAGTATGGTGTTTGTATATAGGGTAATACTCTTTTGTATTATAAAGATAACAGAGAGGATGAAGCCTATGGTTAGAGCTTTCTTGTGGAAACTAAAATCATGAAGGTGATACAAAGACTATTGCCAAAGAATTGGAATAATAATTTGTAATAATGGTTAAACAAAATTTGTGCTTAATTTAATCATGTACTTCGAATGAAAAATAAAATATAAGCATAATGCGAAACTATTTGTTGTATTGAATTTATTGTATTGAATAGAGACATTTGTGTTGTAACTTTATACGTCTTTCGCTTGTTTCTCTAGGTCTTAGATTCAGTTGCATATTTTCACTACAAAACAAAAAAAATTTTACCAACACAAACATCCGTTTATTGGCAACGCGTCGCATATGTACGCTTATTTCAGGCACACATAATTGCATGAACACCAATTCAAACAAAATAGTTTGCTTCAAATTATCAAAAAGGTTATAACCCATTTATGTTAAGCTTTCATTTCAGTATAATTTATACATCAGACAGACTAATGATGGCACAACCCATTACAAATATGATTTAGCAGTGTTGGAATCATATCTGAATCTTATCCTTAGTAACACTAACATGTTTTCAAGGACTAGTCCGATAGTAACATGTTATCTTGGAGAATGAGTAAATATGGATATACTAGTTTCGTAGTTGACACAACATTAAACAATGCCCATTTTGCTGGGATTTTTATGCTTGTTTTAAAAATTTTATTTGTAGTAGAAGAATTGAACATACGATGATTTATGATAAAACTATTATAAATTTGTCACTAGGTCCTTTCGTAACAAAAACTTTTATATAATTTTTGTTGTGGTAACAAAAACTATTATATAATTATGAATGTTAAGAAAATATAGATATGGACATTACATGATGAAGGTATATATAATATGATCACTTATGTTAAATTTTATTTGATTATAAGAATGTGTTCGCATGTTGTAGGAGATTTACACATATGTTTAAGAGATTATTTACATTCAAATAAATTAAGCATATTTAGCTTCTTTTATTTTAAACACCTAATAAAATATATTGACTAGTGAGCCGGTCATTGTTGCAGGCTTGTAGCAGCTGCAGCGTCCGCCATGTTGCAGCAACTCCGGCGTCCGCTATTGTTGAAGCTCGAGCCTTTTCCGTTCAGATCTTCAACACTAGTCTCCAACCTTTCATGTTCAGATCCGAGCCAACCGGTTCACCGAATCCCGGTTCGAGCACAAAATCACCTCCAGCTGGCCGGTTTCTTAAATACAAAAAAAACAAGGGTGGATCGACCGCCGGCAACACCTAATCCCGGTCGGACCGGTTGGACCGGCCGGTCCGATCCAATCATCAAAACATTGGTTTTACGTTGTTTGGTTAAAAAAAAGTCAAATTGAATATTATTAAAATTTTCTCTAACTAATAAAAGATAGAGAGGCATGATAAAACAATGTTTTAATATGCTAAACACCTCACACGTGTTCAATGAAACGCTCTATTATATATATATATATATATATATATATTATAAATTATCGATATAGATTATAGATTATAAATTATAGATATAGATTATAGATTATAAATGAATATTTCATGTAACTATCTTTTATAATTCTAGGTTGTAATAAGCAGTTAAACTATATACGTTTATGTAATATAAACATTTATTTAATATTGATATCTATCTATTATTTCTTTTATGCTACTAATCTAGTTATTTGATTTTAATAATACAAACTTTTATATATTTGATAGAATTAATCCCAGCTCATGAAATTTTTACTGGCGATATCAACTTTTAAATTATTTTACTTCAATAATCCCTTACTAACTAAAAGTTAACCACCGTTAGTTTCTTTTAATAAAATAGGGCAAACTTTGAGGCATTATTAAATTTTGTTGTTGCCCAAGTTCTAGTAGGTTTGTTCTTTGGTGTTTAGCTTCAATCATCAACTGAAATTTACTTCCAACGAATCAAGTGGTTTAAATCAAGATGCATGAGCTTTAAATTGACATAACTAATGGTTGATTTCAACCTTTTGCTTAATATTTTGGCCATATAAGTAGTCCAAGTCCTCAAAAAACCGACGATGTTAACTTTGAGATATGAAGGTATCATTGAACGAAAATAAGTTTAAAATTGTTAGTGTCTGTAAAAAATTTTTGAGTTGATATTAATTTCGGGCAATAAATGAAAGTTGGTTTTATCGGCCTTTAAAATTCAATAACCCTTTATATTATGGAATAATTGTGATAATAATTTTTCTATATAATTATATGCAAAACATCAAATTCACGTTAACATGTTTAAGATCTCAAATACATTGATTATTTATTGTTGCTCATTGGCTGATACTTTATATTCATACGTCATTAGAAGCATTGGCATATGTTGTTTTAGGATAATCTAGGTTAAACAGTAATTACCCACAACTATGAGAGGTGCGTGTTGGACGCAAGAATAAGGCGCACATATTTAGCTTCAAGGTCACTAGCAATCCCCATTATCACGAGGAGATCTTGCGCTCGTCATGTTTATCTACATTTTTGCAATTGTTCTTATTTATCTATTAATAACATCAGCACTGAAAAACTAAATACTTAAGGAGGTACTCGCATCAAATGCATCACACGAGACAAATTTAGAGTTGCTAAGGACGTTGGAGGACTTGCTTCGATCGACCATAAGAGATATTTAACCCGACAATAATGAGGAGTGACAAGTGCGACAACACCTCACAATGCTCCCCCTACATAGTAAGATATTTTATGTAATTTGTATTAAAGTATAGCTTATTTAACTTTTATTACAATTAGCACTTCTTAAGTACTATAGGCACAACCCAAAGTACCCATGCTACTCAAATTATATTATACTATCTATTTAAAAAGAAAGTGCGTGAACAGTGAAATTGTATATCTGAACCGTTCATTCTCATCTCTACCGTTCACCTTCGGTTTAGGGTTGCGTTCCACCCCATGCCACACCCTTAATCTCATCTCGCCACGTTCTCTGTGATTGTCTTCTTGTATGACACGTGCTCACTAACCAAAGTGTTAAGGTTATGTTTGGTGGTGACCGACGGCCTTAGAGCAAGATGATGATGAGATACCACAACTGTAGAAGACATGCGGAGATCTTGATCACGAAATCGACCGTTTACTGTCATCCGACTAAGATCTCGATCGGATCTCATACTAAACCATTCATATCGAAACACCCGATGAGTGTTCTACAAGCCGGTGTGATTCCGATTCCGGCTACTCCCTATTATGGTGGTTGCGGTACACAACAATGGGTCTTTTGATTCAACTTCTCTCCAGCAGGAGAAACCTGGTAAAAAAGATGATGAACAACACGACGATGAAGACGAACCTTCTTCGTCACTAAGAGGACTCAATCGATTTATGCATGTGGTAAGTTTGATTTCTTTACACGTGTTATAATTGAGGTGAGAGATCCGGTCCTCTCTGACTAACTTAGGTTTCTTGGATTCTCGTCATTTTGGGTGGATGGTCATGTTTAGTCTCTCGCTTGAATCGGCTTAAATCTAAGGTAGGTGTATTCGATTTACGCACTTGAATTTGAGGTATGCCTAACGATCCATTCAAGTAATTAAGTTTTTCTTTCTACATTATTTTAGAATGTTGAACTTTTCATAAATGTTTGAGGTTTTATGATGCTATTATTGTTCTGTATGATTCTATTAATGTTTTATATGATACTTTGTTGCTAAGTTCATTTGAGAGATTTGCTTGACCATTTTTTTTTTATCTTGAGCCTAATTTCATAAAGGTCTGTCAGAGCTTATGCCTATTTAGATTCAAGGTATTGTTGTCATCAACTTATTATATTTACCAACATATTGGTTAACTATAGTAATTTTTACAATGCTCAACTCACAAGATTCAAATGGTGTATTAGGATTAGGTGACATGATCGCTTCATATTTATACTTCACCGATACTCCTCTGGTGATCCTAAGAACGTCTCTTAATTGGTATGTTAATTCAAATTCCCACTTTCCTTTGGTTTGTTATTGAAATTAGGATCCAAAAGTTAATTTATGTTGTGTTTTTGTTGATTGGGGTGTTTTAAATTGTAATGTTTCTTGCTGAATCTGATTAGTGTAGCCTTGGTACATTTCAACCCTCCCAGTGGTCTTTTGGTCACTGATGAGCATGAATTTACCTTAAAACAATCACTGCCTTGGAACGTGGTATGTATTCTGATGTTTTAAGGTGAAGATGTTTGATCAAAAATTTAAAAGCAAATTTGATATTGATTTTGTCGAATGTTACATACTTTGCCAATCATGAATACTAAAGGTTTCTTTTAATAAAGTTTTCTACTAAATATAGACCTTGATTGCCATAATTGACTCTAATATTGTGTGTAGAAATTGGCACGTAGGTGTAGTGTTGTGTGTGTCTCTGTCTTGAGGCTTTGGTTCATGTGTTGCTGTTGTAGGTGTGGTTTTGTGATTCATTTGTTTCATTCACTCATGTTTTTTGGTGTGATAGTAAACAGCTTTAGGTTGTTCTTTGTTGTTTAATTGGTGATTGGATTTCCTTTGCTTTATTACTTTGGATGTTGAACTAGTAGCTACTGACGTATTATTTGTATGTTATATTTATTTCATGAATTGATCACTTTGAATGTTAAGGTAAAATTGATAATTAAAGCAAAACTTGGTTTGGAGCAGCATGTGTGGTTGAACCATGAGACTTTTATAGTTATTTTATAGTTATGCTGGTGATCAAAGCGTTGTGATTTAAAGCATTTTCTACTCTACTAACTTATATTTGTTTACTTGCTTATATTTATGTGGGTAATTTAGATATAATTTGGATATTTGATTGTTATTGGCCTATGTTGAAGTCTAATTATTTCTTTTCTTTTCTTTTCTTTTTTAGTCTTTTCAATTTGCAGAATGGATGTGTGTTTCATGTCTTATGCTACCATTGCATCTCCAAAATGTCACAAACCATGGAGTAAGCATACTCAATTAACTATTTTTTGGAATACAATTATTGCTTCTACAATCCATGTTGTGTATTGCTTTTTCAATCTTATTTTATTATAGATGGGTTGCGTAACACGTCAAAAAAGGTTTGAGTTGCCTAACATGTCAAAAGAGGTCCGAACAAAAATGATAAACTTTTGTTACAAGTCGACTGGAACACGTTCTCCTAAATATTTATAATTCGTAGAAGTTTCAATTTTGGTTATAAATATCAAGTTAGTTGCAATATTAATCTTAATTTTTGAATACATGTGATTTTGTTTTAGAGAGGCATTAATGGATTCAAGGATCAGTATTTCAGTCAGAAGGTGCATCTAATTTACAACAATCAATTACCACAAAATCAACTAATACGACCTCAATTGCAGACGCCAGTTCGTCAACAACAAGAAAAGGTAAAAGCAAATAACATAGTTACTGGAAGATGCATTGGTCTTTTGCAGCTATCGAAAATGGCATTTCAAGAATACATTCTGGTATGCAAACATCAAGTATACAACAACTAATATGTAGACAATCCTTTGACAGTACGTATGAATGTATCATATGCATAGGTGGGATAGAAAACAACTTTTGGCATCATGACCTTGATTATTTGACTTCAAAGTTAACTACAATGATCTTTAAAGTTTATACCTCATATATACCGGTGTTATTAGTTAACTATAATGATCTTTGGACTTGATATATATTGGTGTCATTGAGAAGGGTGTACAATGGTCAATTACACAGGCGATGATAGTTCGTGCCACAAGCGATGTCAGTTCGTGCCACAGGCGATGTTAATTCGCGCAACGCGCGAATATGAATACACCTAGTTAGTTAAATTAATAATTGATTGTTATTTTATTTTTATCTAAATCAATTTGTTCAAACTATCTAAATTGGTAAGGGCACGATCCAATCTAACTGAATTTTTAAATTATTAATTTTATCAAAATAATATATTTAAAAATATAAAAATATAACATTTCATTAATTATAATTAAAAAAAATTCCATTAAAAAAATAAGAAACGTAACAAAAAAAAGTAAATTAAAAGAACAACAAATTGCTAAAAAATTCTAAGTGCGTAAAACCTTTCACCCGATGTGTTTTAGGTAATCTTTCAACGGCTTCTGCATCACATCAATATCGGAACATCCACTAGCTTGGTGGCGTTCTTATATAGTATAAATTTACATATCATTAAAGTATGCACAAACTAAAAGTTAAAACTTGAAAATTTTTATACTTGAACAACTTAATCTTTGGGTTAAAAGTTTGTCAATTTGAATTTATTCAAATTGGCGAGTGCTTTGGTTGCTTCCACCAATTTATGCTAGTAGTGATCAAGCACATGACCCTAAAATCCTTTATTTTTTGTTGATTCCCATGTATCAGGTTGGTGGAAACATGAATCCAAGCCTTAACCAAAACAACTTCTTGTTCATTTGTCCAAATCATCAAGGCCACACGAGAGTGTTGAACTTTCCTTTCTTCTTGAGTTGTTCCTCTTCGTCTTCGTTTTTCACCTTCTTGTTCTTCAATCCCAACCTCAAGTGGTTTTTTCATCTTCTTCATTAGCTTCATCATCATAAATTCAGGGTTGGAGTTATTCATTATCAATAGCTAAATAGCTCCGATACCAATTATAAACCCAATAAGATACCATAGAAGATGGAATTATTAGCCTTCAAGAATTAAATAGCTCTGATACCAATTATAAAGTCCCAACCTCCAAAACTTCTCTCATTATAACTACCACTAGCACTTAATTATAAAACTCAATAAACTATTTGATGTTTGAGACTACATACAAAACTAAGACTACAACTAATATGTGAACTCTAACCACCAAGAACTGTGAAGTGAGAACTTGAGCTTTCTCATGAAATTTACTAACCACGAACTTGATGCCCTAGAACAAACACAATAGTGTACTTCCGTAACATTGAACTTTCCAACAGTATTCAAAGATCTACCTTCCCAAATTAAATACCAAGAATTCAGGGAATTAATTCCTGAAATTCTAGATTACTAATTTTAAACTACAAATCACCAAATCCTTAGAACATGAAGAACACGAATAACTAATTCTACGTTTTTCGCTTCGAAATCTCCAACACCATTGAAACTCATGAACAGATAGATTAGTAACACAAAACAAGTATAAACTGGATGACATACCTTAGGAGATTGTATTATTAGCTTTCAAGAGCTAAATAGCTTTGATTCCAAGTAGTTTATGCTGAATCTAATTAATTGATGTACGAGAATACGTATAAAACTAAGAACTACAACCTATCCATGAACTCTAACCACCAAGAACATGTTGCCCAAGGACAAAAGAAACAATGTAATTTTGTAGTCATGAACTTTCAAAAAAATTTCTGAGATTTACCTTCCCAACTTAAATACTGAGAATTTAAGGGATTAGTTCCCAAAATTAAAGAAGTCAAATTTGAACTCTAGATCTTCAAATAACCAATAGCACCAACAACCAATTCTATGTTTTTCGCTTTAGAATCTCAAACATCATTGAAACTCACGAACAAATTGATTTTAAACAGAAAAAAAAAAAAAAAAAGAATAAAATCGATAAGATACATCAAGAGATGGTAATATGAGCCTTCAAGAGCTAAATAGCTCTGATACCAATTGTAATGTCCCGATCTCTAGTACTTCTATCACAATCAATACCACTAGTACTCACATAGATTATATAGAATCTAAACTACGTGATATTCGAGAATATGTATAAGACTGAGAATTAAAACCTATTTGTGAATTCTAACCACCGAGAACTATAAAACTAGGAACTGTGAAGTGAGAACTTAAGCTTTCCCATGAAATATACTACTCGTGAACCTGATGCTCTTGGACAAACATAATAGTGTACTTTTGTAGCCGATAACTTTTCAAAAGCAGTTTGAGATCTCTCTTCCCAACTCAAATACAAAGAATTCAAGGGATTAATTCCTGAACAGCACCAGCAACCAGTTCTATGTTTTTTGCTTCAGAATCTTGAACACCATTGAAACTAACAAACGTATTGATTAGTAACATAAAACAGGTATAAACTCGATAAAATACGCCGAGAGATGGAATTATCAGCCTTAAAGAGCTCTACATATATAGCTCTAATACCAATTGTAAAGAACTAATCTCTAGAACTTCTATCATGATTAATATCACCAGTATTCACATAGGTTATGCAGAACCTAAACTATGTGATTTTGAAGGATACGTATAAAAAGACAAGAGAAATACCTTTTAATATACTATTATTAGTCAACACTTGCCAACATAAATGATCACACTATGTTTCAATAGCACTATGATTAAAGAATGACTAACTGAAAGACTATGCTATACGATGAGTATTTATACGATTATAATAAAAACGTAAACCTAATACAAAAGCCCATCGAGTTCAATAGCCCAGCTGAGTACTTCTAACACTTGGTTCAAAAGTGATAGTACTCAACCGGACATCACGAAAATATAAACATTCTTTTTACCCTGAGATCGTGATCAACAACGCATATGTAGCATATGGGTGGGGTCTTAGCCAGCCGATAATCATCAACATTATAGTTTGTTATTTGGAGATAATTGTGTTTGTTATATTGTGATAAGGATTGTTAGTTAGATAGTTCCTACTTTATAGTATTCGATAGACTTGTAGTTGTGTATATATACCCATTCAATCAATGAAGGAGGACAACTTTTCCAAACACCTTTTCATGGTATCAGAGCCACAGCTCTATACCCTCCTGCCTGCCCATCAAGCCACGGATTGACCTCCTGCCAGATCAAACCTAGCCCTCCGCCTCTGTTCTCTTGTCAACATGGCTGACAAAGTCGAACTCACCCCAACCAAGACCACAGAACCCGAGCCCTCCCAATCATCAACCCGCAAAACCATTCATCCTGTCTATACTGTTACAAACATTCAAAACAAAGTCAGAGTCTTAGATGGTGTGAAAGTCTCCTACTCCTCGTGGGTTAAACTGTTCCAGCTTCATGCCAAAGGCTACAAGGTCACAGCTCACATCGATGGCAGCCCACCACCACCCGTAACCGATCCTGCTTATCCGGAATGGGCTGAAATAGATGCCATTGTTCTCCAGTGGATCTATGGCACCCTCTTCGATGAACTTTTGGTTCGGGTCCTTCAGTCTGACTCCACGGCTCATCAAGCTTGGAACCGCATCAAGACCATCTTCCTTAACAACAATGACTGGTTTATGGATTCAGGCGCCATTGATCACATCACCGGTGACCAAGGTAAGATCACTAACCCCGGTTTGACCATCCCTATTGGCTCGATTCTTGTAGGTAACGGAGCTCGCGTGCCAATTCTCGGATCCGGCCACTCTACCTTCCCTACCAAATACCGAAACCTTCGTAAATTTTCGATTGACAATAATGTATCCGTTGAATTTGACCCGCTTGGTTTTTCTGGTTTTTCTGTGAAGGATTACAAGAGTGGAATGATTCTCTCCCGCCACAATAGCTCGAGTCAGTTGTACCCGCTGTCCTATCCGGTCAACACCTCCACCATCTTGCATTCTACGTTTCAAGACCACTGGCATGATCGTTTGGGGCACCCGGGCTTACCTGTTTTTGATTTTCTAGTTTCCAATAAAGTTATTTCATGTAATAAGCGTGCTAGAAATTTAGTTTGCAACTCTTGTCAAATTTCTAAGCATAAACGTTTACCTTTTACTACTTTTAGTTCCTCAACTTTATTGCCGTTTGACATTGTTCATTGTGATCTTTGGACATCACCTATTCAAAGCAAAAACGGGTATAAATATTATTTAGTTCTTGTTGATGATTTTTCGCATTATACATGGGTTTTCCCTCTCAAATTTAAATCAGAAACATTTACCAAATTCTCAAACTTTCCCTTTTACCTCCCTACACAATGGCCATGACTACTCCTTTCTCAATAACGATCCCTCCCCCCTTTTATTCCAACAACCCACTTACACTTCCGCTCCAACCCCCTCCCCCCCACTGACCAAACCCATCCTCACCTATCAACGACGCCCCAAACCCACCACCACCTCTCAACCATCCCCCTCTACTACCCAGTCTCCTTTCCCGAACCCCCCTAACCCCACAACTCCACCACCGCAAACCCCGACCAAACCACCTTCTTGCCATCCCATGACCACCCGTTCCAAAACGGGTTCCCTCCCACCAAAACAGCCTCTAACCTTCTCGGCCACTTCCACCAAATCCATCTCCCCTATTCCCAGCTCTCACCTCAAAGCCTTATCCGATCCAAATTGGCACGCAGCAATGTCCGACGAGTACAAAGCCTTAATGGATAATCAAACTTGGGTTCTTGTCCCTCGGCCTCCGGACACGAATATTATCCGATGCATGTGGCTATTTCGCCACAAATTTAATGTACATGGTGACTTGCAACTGTATAAGGCTCGCTTGGTTGTGAATGGAAAAAGTCCACAGGTAGGGGTTGATTGCGACGAGACGTTCAGTCCGGTTGTTAAACCGACTACAATTCGCACAGTATTAAGCTTGGCTGTTTCCCAAAGCTGGCCAATTAATCAACTCGACGTGAAAAACGCTTTTTTACACGACGACTTGACTGAAACAGTGTATATGTTTCAACCACGAGGCTTCGTCGATCCCAAGTATCCGAAACATGTTTGCCTTCTTAAGAAGTCACTCTATGGATTGAAACAGGCACCGAGAGCTTGGTATGATCGGTTTGCTAATTTTATTCTCAAATGTGGTTTTCGCAGATCTGTTAGTGACATCTCATTATTTGTCTACAAAAAGGGTGCTAGCTTGGCATACTTAGTGCTCTATGTGGATGATATTATACTCACAGCAGCCACTACTACACTATTAAAACAGATCATCACTTCACTCTCATCTGAATTTGCTATGACCGATCTCGGTCCCCTTCACCACTTTCTTGGGATTAACGTTGAAACCGCCAAACATGGTGGTTTATTCTTTTCGCAGGCCAAATATGCAAGTGATATACTTGCACGAGCTAACATGTCCGATTGTAAACCTTCTGCAACTCCGGTCGATACCGCCTCAAAACTTAGTGCTACCAGTGGTGCTCTTTTACCGGATGGTTCTCTCTATCGCAGCCTAGCAGGTGCCTTACAATATCTCACTATTACGCGCCCTGATCTTACCTATGATGTCCAACAACTATGCCTTTTCATGCATGCTCCTCGTGATCCGCATTTACAATTTCTGAAACGAGTCCTCCGTTATCTCAAGGGTACACTTTCTTTTGGACTCGACATTACACCCTCAAAATCGCAAAATCTGGTCGCCTATTCTGACGCTGATTGGGGGGGGGATGCCCTGACTCACGAAGATCCACATCCGGGTATTGTGTGTTTCTTGGGGATAATCTTGTCTCGTGGTCTTCAAAACGACAGCCTACTATCTCGCGCTCAAGTGCCGAAGCAGAATATCGAGGCGTTGCAAATGCAGTGGCTGAAACTAGTTGGTTAAGAAATTTACTTTTAGAACTCCATGTCCCTACTCGTAAGGCTACTCTTGTTTATTGCGACAATATTTCAGCAGTGTATTTGTCCGAAAATCCAGTTCAACATCAAAGGACCAAGCATGTGGAGCTTGACATTCACTTTGTGCGTGAGAAGGTTCGCCTCGGAACAGTTCGTGTACTTCACGTACCAGTGGATTATCAATATGCTGATATTTTTACGAAAGGTCTTCCGCGCCAACTATTTACTCAATTCAGATCCAGTCTGTGCCTTCGCTCCTCTACGGCTCATACTGAGGGGGTGTCTTAGCCAGCCGATAATCATCAACATTATAGTTTGTTATTTGGAGATAATTGTGTTTGTTATATTGTGATAAGGATTGTTAGTTAGATAGTTCCTACTTTATAGTATTCGATAGACTTGTAGTTGCGTATATATACCCATTCAATCAATGAAGGAGGACGACTTTTCCAAACACCTTTTCATGGGGGTGGGGGTGGGGGTGGGGGTGGGGGTGGGGGTGGGGGTTGGGGTGGCGGAGTTTTGCACTAATTTTATTACGTCTTTTTTCCCAATGCTTTTTAATTCTTTATTCTTACTTTTTATTTAAAAAAATTATCCGTCTTATAAGTGTGTTTTGGTTTTGTCTTATTTCTTTTCCAAATTTAAACATTCCTATTCTATCAACACTCGAAAGTATATAACTGTGAATTACGATTCTAACGATGAAAAAAATTGCAGACTCCAAGGCGTAGCGCAGACGATGAATCTAACTAACTGAAAATGGGATTTGGAAGGAGAAATGTTAAAATAAAAAATTTCAAAATTTGAATTCTAATCAAACAACCTATTCGATAGCTAAACGGCCAATTCAAATAAGAACGGTTCAAATAGGTAAACACTGCATAAATGACCTACTTTAGTATATATTTACACTAGGTTATTACCCCGTATATTACACGGGTTGAATATATTATTAAATAATTAGTAAAAAAAGTTTATGAATTATAAAACTATGCTTAAAGATAAAATATGATTATAATTACTTATAAATAGCCACTTTAAGTAAATAAACAATAATATATTTTTCTTAAACTTTTGTTTTATAAAAAAATTATGGTTTGTAAATATTTTGTTTTAAGTAAAATGATTTTTTTTTAAAGTTCGTTGCTTTTTTGTTTTTAAAAAGTGTGTTTTTTTAATTTAAAATAAATAGATTTTCAATTTATTAAATTATATATTTTTTAATTTGAAAATGGTATGATTAATATTATTAGTATTCAATATTAGTTTTAATAATAGAGAGAAATGAGAAAAGTTAGTATGATTAGCCTTACGATTTTATCACGTATTATCTTATTTTTTCTTAACCCATTTATTAAACGGATTGTAGTTAGTAATAAACACAAATATTTATAGTACGATATTTTAATATAAGATATGAATTTTATATACGTAATAGTTCAAGAAAATAAAACAATTATACTATTTTTTTAACTCTATTATCTAAATATTTAAACATTTGTATTAAGATTCTTTTATAAAAAAAATTATTTTTATAAAAATCTTGTTTATTAAAACTTTGGTTTGTAATTATTCTGTTTGTTTTAATAAGATTGTTTTTAGAAAAATTCAAATTTTTTATATTTTTTTTTAAAAAAAGACGGATTTAAAATATTTTTTTTCAAAAAGGTTTAGTGTTTTTGAAAATTTCATATTGTATAAAATTAGTATGATCTATATGCTGCATTATAGTAATCGTTTTACTGAAAACAGTAAGTTATTATTTTAGGAATTATTTTGTGGAGAGAACTAAAATTCATTAATTTGGCTTATGAAAAACCATTTTATAGCATACACAATCCCATTCAGTTAATTTGATTTAACCATAAAAAGTAATATAAAGTAACGGACGAGATAATAAATGTGAGAACTCAATGAACTAGAAAATCCAGATCCATTTAAAACTTTACTGTCGAAGCCAAAATTAGCACCTAGGTGAATATTGATAGATACTTTGCTGGAATGATTTCTGGTACTCCGCTGGAAAATGACATAATCAACAAAATTAAGCATGTTTTGTCAAAGGCCAAAAAAACAAACCAAACAAGATTGCATATCACAATCATATAGGTAGCCTTAGCTATTAAGAAACAAAAAAAGAAATAAAATTAACAATTGAGTGTGAATGAAAAATAATATATTTGGTTGGCAAAATAAATGAAATGTACCCGTTATACAAGTAAACACATTCCATCCACCAAATCCATTTCCATACACCCTCTTATTTTTTTTCATTTCATCCCATTTTATCATTAGTCACCACCATCGTCAACCATCACCGACCACCACCATTCACCGCTCATCAGCCACCGCCCGCCGCCACCGCCTGCCACCGCCCGCCGCCACCGCCTGCCACCGCCATCGCCATCGCCACCGCCGGCCACCATTGGCACCAACACCATCGCCCATCGCAAACCCCCCCCCCAACCCACCGCCACCACCATCACAACCACCATCGCCGGCCGCCGCCACCGCCGATAACCACCACAGGCACCACCGCCGACCGCCACCACTACTGACCGCCACCATTATCGATCACCAACACCAACCGCCACAGCCACCACCACTTGCTGCCACCACTGCTAGTCACCACCACCGGCCACCATGCACCACCTCCATCGGCCGCCACCACTGACCACCAAAGCCACCACCATCGGCCACCACCACCGTCGGCCGCCACCACCATCAGCCACAACCACGAACCACCACCATTATCCGCCACCACTGGCCACCAGCCACCGGCCATCACCATCATAACCAATTTTATATTTAACTATATTTATTAAATCCGTGTATTACACAGGTTAAACAAATAAAATATTATATATAATAAACATTTATTAAGTATAAACTGATATTATACGATAAAATATGACTGAAATTACATATGAGTAATAAAAATATGTAATAAAACAATTATATCTACTTTTTAAACTTTTGTTTTAAAATATTTTTTTCAAAATAAATAAATAAATATTTTGTTTGAAAACAAACCATATTAAAAAAATATATCATTTTCAAAAATTTTCTTATTTTAATTTTTATTTTAATATTTTTTGTTTATAAAAATTTACTTTTTAAAAACACCAATTTTAAAAAAGTTTGATGTTTTGTAAAAATTGCTTATTTTATAAAAATTATTTTTTAGAAATAACATTAATAAGAAGATCTTTTTATATTTATTAAAAAAATATTTTTTATTCTAAAAAAAATAAATATTATTATTAGCATTTAAGATAATTATTTAATAGAATATAGAAACGGAAAAAAATTAGTGAGAATGAATATGGTGCTGCAACTTGTCAACTCAAATTATTGTTTTATTAGAGAATAAAAATTTATTTATTTTTTCTTACTTAACAAACAAAACAAATTAATGATTAATTTCATTTTAAAAAGTAATCATATAGGAGGACAATGTAATATAATAATTTATTTCATTTTGTAATCCATTCTATTATTTAATCCATTTCATTAATTTCTCCATTTTATTATCTCATTCTATTATTTAATTCATTTATTAATTTTTTTCATTTTATTATCTTATACCAATCAGACTTATATCAAATTTAATCTAGGTAGACAATATCTTGTATCCGATTTAGTTTCTTATCCTTATTATCAAGTTAATTAAAATGTGGATTCAATTCACAATAAGTTTTTCTTACATTCGTATTATAATATAGCGTATCATCAAGAATGGATGATAAATAACATTGATATTAATAGAAAAGCAACCTTCATTTAGCAAGTCTACCAATTCAATCAAATGATCACACATATATATTGTTTTGAGTAGACAAACCAAGATATGACTTCCTTCCTACGGCACCGTAGAACTTTTGATTTCAAGTCAGGAAGAAGATAATACGACAGAATATAACGCCTTATGAATTACTACACTAAAAGATAAAGACATACACGTTTTAACAAAAATGTCTCTATTGAATACAATGAATTATATTTTGTTTTTGTATAGTATACCCATTTATACACACTTGATGTGTTATTATTATTATTTTTCAAACTGATTGTTATCATCTCTGTATCATCTTCATGTTCAAGATGTTTCTTTTTGTGTTAAATGATTGAAAAAAGATATTATGTAGACATATTTTTAAATTTTAACCTTTAACACATACATGATACAAGCTAGCTTATGTAGAAAATAACTGTATAAACAAGCATAGACACTCACTATATAGATTCTAGTTTCTTCAAGTATAACTCAACAAACAAGCTCTAATCAAAGGCTTCACCCTCTCTGTTGTCTTTATAATACAAAAGAGTATTACCCTATATACGATAACCATACCAAATAAAATTCCAAGATCGATCCACTTAGAGTATCCCATCTCGACTTGCAATATATCCTTTAATATCGTGTCACCATCGACACTGGGTGGAGCCCCTAAGTACGCAGGGAACTTAAGACCTTCCAACTCATTTTTGTACAATCCTTGTAATGCATACCTATGGAACGAAACATAATACATAGGGTATTTCCAGAATACTTGAGCTAGATCATCTGGCAACCGAAAAAATCCAGCGCTTAGTATCATCAAGCCTTGTATTCCAGCACTTGATATTATGCCCATGAGCAAATTTGGGACGATGGTAGCAACGATCATCATAAGGCATTCGACAAGTAACATTGCCGCAAAGAGCACTAATGCAAAATAGATGAATTGCTCGGGCTCCCTTTGAAGGCCAGCGAGCAAGTAAGCTATTATTCCTGGGATTAAAGATATGACAAGTAGGTAGGGCGTTGAGGAGATTGCATGACTGATAACAAATGATCCGACCCCGTAATGCCCATTTAATCTTTCCCAATGAAAGACCTACACAAACATAGATGCAACATGAATGTCAGAACAAGATATTGGTAAGTGCATATGAAATACATCAGCAAACCTTCATTTCTTCCATGAATGAGGGGAAACCACCAATCGCCAAGATCGTAAGGAACGAGGAGACAAACATAAGCATGGAAATCCTAGCCTGTTATTGTAAAAACCATGAGAAACAGTTCTGATAGTTAAAAGTTGAAACATGACAGATATAACTTTTCTGCAAACTTAGGAAAATTTGTACTGTTGAACAAAAATGGGTTTATAAAATGAGCTTAAAAGATCTACTCTTTTCAACCTATAACACATTCCAAAATTTAACTTACATTTAAGGAGCCATAACCAGAACCAAGATCGTAAAAGACTGTTCCTAGGGCGAAACCCAAAGCGATATATATAGCAAGGCGTAACCAATAGTATCCTATATCGCGATACATGTTTTTGAATGATCTTTCTACAAGCACTAGACATTGTGTAATGGAACTAGCTTTCATGCTTCCTTTTTTCTCAGTCAGGCCTCCTTCCTTCAGAATTCAAATTTTGATTATTTGATAATGTATTCAATGCGTATATTCATTAACATAAGAAAACATAGTTAGATCGCACACCTGTCTACATATAGTAGCAATTTCACTTTTGACATCCATATATATCTCAGATGACTTGTATGATTCCGAAAGTACATCGACTACTTTCTCAACGGCTACATGTTCACCAACATGGTCCTAAAGTGGGAAAAGAAAAACAGTTGGTTGAACATTTATGTTCTAGAAAAATAATAGTCCAAAATGACAATAATGACTGACCTCATCAAAGTCTGTGTTGATAGTTATGAGAAAATGATCTGCTGGACTTTGTAGATCTGGACAAGGGAAACCGTTTACTGCGAAAAACTGATTATAACAACACAAGCAGTTTAATATGGCCTCCAATACTTTGTTATTATTCTAATTCCTGTGACATTTGTTATTCTCATAAGTATAATATTACCTGATTTGCTGCAAAAGTAGGACCAAAATATATTGTTTTCCCCAAAGAAAGAAGACACAGATTATTAAAAAGCCCAAAAACATGACTACTTGGTTGATGAATAGCTGCTAAAACTGTCATCCCGTATTCTCGAGTGAGCTTAACAATCCGATTCATGACATAATAAGACGCTGCGCTGTCGAGACCACTTGTGGGCTCATCAAGCAAGAGTAGTTTAGGGTGTGTTAAGAGTTCTAAGCAGATGCTTAGACGTCGTTTTTGGCCACCGCTAAGCCCTTTGACTCCCCAGCCGCCTATTCGCGTGTTGAGTGCATCTTGCAGCCCCATCTCCCTTATAGTTCTATCTGCTCTTTCCCTCTTTTGGGATCTTGGCATGGACTTTGGCAGTTGCAGTTCCGCTGAGTAGTATACGGTCTCTTTTACCGTTAAAGTCCATGTTAAAACTTGTTCTTGAGTCATATAAGCCTATACAAACATTAAAGAAAAAACTGATGTAATTCTTGAAGAAAAATTGCAACTTTGTGTGCATTTTTTTATTTTCTTGTTCTTAGTATTCTAAACAAAGAATTTCTCATATACCATAGTGCCATATGTGGGTCTGAGCTTCCTTCCATTTATTAGAACGCGTCCAGTGTTCCTAACGTTTGACGCCAACCGCCCTGCGTTTGAGAAAACAAAGAGTGAAAAAAAAAATCTAAAACCATACTTCTTGTACGTTCCCAAGACTTGTTTAAATATTTTTAATTAATTAGCCCGTTTCTTCAGATTGAATATTAAATCTACTGTCAGTGTTCTTGTTTTACGTGATGTATTCACACATCAGTTGTCCTTAGTGCTCGTGTGTGATTATAATACCTTATAAAATAATCGCGATACGCGCAAAGGTGAAATGTAAAGTTACATACCAGCCAAAGAGTCAAGGAGAGTAGATTTGCCGCAACCAGAAGGACCCATAATGGCCACAATCTCTCCGGGTTTCGCATAACCAGTTGCATCACAAAGTATGGTTTTACATGCATTAGAGCTTGAAACAGAAACTCCAACATCCTCCCATGTCAAATAGGCTCCACTCCTTCTCTTCGTCGTTAGCGACTCCGTATCGATCATTTCGACTCCCCATTTTCCTTCTTCATCTGGTTCTGGACATATTTCATTGTTATGCACTAGACTACCCATTCAGATTATAGAACTAGAAAGAGTTTTAGAGAGAGGGAGGGGGGGGGGGGGGTTGTAGGATGTAGTGTGGGAATTGTGAGAATAGTAGGGGCTAAATATATAACAAGAGCATAGCAATAGAAGTTTGGTGGGTTAATTTGCTATAATATGTTATGTTTTGGGTCCCGTGACACATTGAGGAGAACCCATGTGTTGTATTTATAAACCTCAGAAAACACCAAACAAGAATCACACGATAAAATATAAAATTTTGACTAAATTAAACTTACTTATTGTCTTTTCTTGTAATTGTATATATCCTCTTAGAAATTTAATTAATTGAATATTTATCAAAAGTAATAATCAAATTTAATAATTAAATTTATTAGTAGAGAAAAATATAAATACTTTTTGCATCATTATATTAACAGACAAAACAACAATCTCTAAATATGAAATGTATTAAGCAAATATAACTTAAGATGAAAAAAGTGTCAAACTTTTCATGTATTATGAGACTATAAAAACAGCTCGACTTTGATTAGTTACTTTCACGGTTTTTTGTACTACTTACCTATCCCTTTTTATTTGTTGATGGTTTAGCTTGAAATGCCGCTTTTTTGCATGTTTTTTATTGTGTCTTTGGCGTACTTGTCAACAAAATAAATTTAGAAAACAAGCTCCTTAAATGACGGATAATGACTTGTAAGCTCTTCAATTAAATCATCAAAGTTGTATACATACAAGTTAATGTATATAGTTTTTTGATAGCCAAACATTATTTTTTCCTAGATGAGTTTTTAGCTATCTGGAAGTAGAGTATATTTCAAATTTAGCTTATAGTTGGACATTATTTGAAACATATGGCTTGTTTGTTGGTGATTCAACCCTAGTCTCTCATATTGGTGTAAATGAGTGATGGTTGTCCGTCTTATATAATCAACATATCGACGAAAGAAATATAAAAAAAACGCATACTGAAAAAACTATGTATGACAAAATATTCAATTTAGTGATAGAAATAAAAAAAACACATGAATATTCTTATTGTGCATAACGAAAAGCTAAGACACAAAACTATGCTACTGTGAAAGATTACATGGATAACAAAAGCAATAAATATTCCTCTTGTGAGGAATTAAAAACTAAATTTATAATAAAATCAATAAACACTATATGAAAGTGAACACCAATCAGAAACGAATATTCTTGTTGTGGCATAATAACTATCCTATTGAATAAACTGAACAGAATAAACTGAACACTACCTGTATAATCCAAATCAACTAGGTGGTATTTCTCGTTCGCTGCAAAAATTAACTTTCAAAATCAAAGTTCATTAACAATTTTTAGGTCTGTTTGTCCAATTTAGGCTCAAATATCAAGATTCTCTATAGTTGCAGAATAAACTGAACACCACCTGTGTAATCCAAATCAACTAGGTGGTATTTCTTGTTCGCAGCGAAATTTAACTTTCAAAATCAAGGTTCATTAACAATATTTAGGTCTATTTGTCCAATTTAGGCTCAAATTTCAAGATTCTCCATAGCTGCAAATAGGTTGTCGCATCAAAAACTGAACACAAATTTATATCATTACAACCTAACAAGTACATTTCAACGGACATATCGCAACTGCTCACTTTTACCTACATAGCACTACACTATAGCCCAGATAAGGCATTACTAACAATCAAGATCTTAACCAATAGAATAACTAGCCATTTAGAATCCTAATTTATCAACCTCTTCGATAAGCTATGCCCATCATCATAAAGTAGCAAAACCATCACCAACAAATAAACCATCATCCAGAGGGTATCATATGTTCTTATACACTTTATAGTGGTCATGAACAGGGCAAAACAAACCTAAGGAAACTTTCGTTGCTATATCCAAACATTAGTAGCTTGCTTTTGCATTTAACACATAAAGTTTGCCTCTTAGATGAGAGGTCACCTATTCTCATCGGATGAAACAACCCACCTTTAAACATTAGGGTTTATCACTCAGATTACCAATAGTTCAAGAACATCACGTGAATAATCGAACAAAACATTAAACCAAAACCGAAAGATCAAATTAAAACCCAAAAACAAAGGCAAAACATTATTGGGCGATAGAACATACCCCACAACAACGACGTCACCATGGGGGTCGTTTGCTATCAACCAGACTATCATCCAATAAAGAAGCAACCATAAAAAACTAGGGTCTACCACTTATATTAGCAATAGTTCAAAAATAGTAGAAACAACCAAATCAAAACCCAAAACAACAAAAAGGCGTAAATCAACGACATGCACAGCAGCCTCACCACAACGGTAGCCCGTGAGGACGGCTGTTGCAACACCGTTCCATTCCTTTAGAGAATGCCACCGGCATAAACCCTAAAGGGTGAAACTATGCAAAGAGAAGACGGTTAGATAGATCGGCAGTGCCATTGGACACTGCCGCTAGCGGTGAACCTAACCACCACCTTAATATGGAAATGACTCCCAGAATACCAACAGCTCCATCGGAGACCGCCAAAGGTGACGAATCCGACCATCGGCATGTCGTCGGTGGCCATCTGATCACGCCATCGTAGCGGCGACGTCAATTAGCCCAGCGGTAGTAAGGAAACCACCACCTAAGCACCACAGTCAGCACCCATAAAACCTACAAAAAGGTCTTCGCGTTTTGTAAAGGCGACAAAAGAGAGGCAAATCGCAAATACGCAATACCTTTGTGCCCACTGTCAAAACCAATTGAATCAACTATCCCTTCACTTTTTTTTAATTATATAGAAGAATTAGATACAATCAATAAGGTAGCATATCTTATAATAATAACCAAAAAAACATGGATTGTTGGCCATAGGTTTTTTGCTATGAGACTGAACAAATAGATGGAAGATATATGAACAATTATAAGTTCTTTTTAAGGAGATGGAATCACACTTATATATCTTATCTAGTTCTAATAGAGATTTTTATATAAGGATAATATTGTCAATATATAAAATTTATTTAAGGGATGAGAAATATGTAATTTTAAGTTTAAGTTGGATAAATACGTAAGAAGGTTTTAAAATGATATATGTTATTCATTCTCTCTTTTTTTAATCTGTCCACACACACGATACTTTCTACTCTGCTACCGTAATTATAATATTCTTATTCATCATGTTTAAACAAACAACAACCTCTAGCTATATTTACATCACTTGATCAACAAAATGTTATTTTTGAAGAACTATAACTTTCAAAAAGTATTTCATCATGTTAATATATTATCATGTGCCTTTAAGCATTAATGTTTATTAATTACATTGATTGCCATTTACATAAAAGTTTTGTATTGTCATTAGCCAAATGACAGTCTATTAAGTTTTTTAAAAATGACTGAAATACCATTAGACTATCATTAATGCATTCACCACAAAACACTCGAGTAAAACTCAATGTCACATTGCCACATCACAAATCTCATTTCCATCATTTTATGCTTTCACCACGACACATCACACCAATAAAGTTAAAATTTTATTTCTAATATTTTTATTTGTCTTTATATTTGTCGTTTTTGGTATTTTATATTTTCTAATATTTTGTGCCTGCGTGATAAACTGAATAAATAATAGCTTTCTACAATAATAGCAAATTTTTTAATTAATGAAGAGGCCACAAATATATAAATGGTATAAAAGTCTCATAGACGACAATTCGTTATGATTGCAAATGTTGTGCTTACCGCGCCATAACAACAAGCATATCTTTTTTTATCTTCATCACCTATAACGCGGAGGTCCCCGAAAGTTTAAAAGACTAAGTTCGGCCATCACTGATCAGATAGCATAACTATAACCGATATGGTAATGTCTCAAACGAACCTAAACCCATCATCCTTGACGTAGCATAATTACCCTCATCAACAACGTTGCTCAACTGTCCAACCCATAATCATCGAGCAATCACCATATATATAGAACCAGCCAAACTACATCTCACATAAGCACAAAGTCTTCATCATCGACAAACCAAAAGATCAACATTTTTTATATCTCTCATAACTTTTCTAAATTTTGGAATTTAACATATACATAAAAGAACATAACACCTTATATGTATAATGTTGCTATTCCAACAAAAAAATAATGATTTTGCTTGATCTTGATAAATTTAGCATGGCTATTGCAATAAAGGATGGTTAACATTTATTTTCTTTCCTATATATATATATATATATATATATATATATATATATATATATATATATATATATATATATATATATATGGTTAGGTTTTTTCTTAGAACTCTATTTATTTTAAGAACTTAAAGAACCAATCTGAACCACTCATTATTTTCTAATCACAAAAATTAAAAATTAAATAAAAAGGGTAAAATCGTAATCAACTAAATCTTTCTCTCTCTCCAATTAATTAATTGATTGATTATATATCATACTAGCCTAAACACCCATGTGTTATACGGGTTGAAAAAGTTAAATTTAAGATAAAGTAATTTACATGTATGGTTCTTATGTTATGTAAAAATTTTAGAATTATTTAAAGTTTAAAAGTTTTGAATATAATTTCCAATATTTTTTTTCATCTGTGGTCCCAAGTTTTATTAGTTAACAATTAATAATATTATAATTTATGATATTGACATTTTACCCGTGTCGGATCATCAATTTAATTTATATTTAAAACTATAGTATTATTTTTACTAAGAAAAACTTTATATTCTTGTTTTTTAAAAGTTTATTAATGTTTAATATTTTTATTATTTCATTATTAATATATTTATTATATAATAAAATACATTTTAAATACAAGAATAAATTTTTTAAAAATATTTTATATAATGTTTGCTTTTTAACGTGTTTAAGCCGTCTATTTTGAATTGTTGTTCTTAATACCATTTGATATTTTAAATATTTTTATAAAAATATTTGGTTTTCTAAAGTTTTTCTTAAACCATTTATATTTTAAAGCATCCTTAAAAAACAACCACTTTTTAAACATAGTTGTTAGAAACAATTAATTTTCAAATAGAATTTTTAATATTTTTTTTTAAATATATTCAGAAAATGAATTATTAAAAAAATTAAATTTAAATAACATAATGGTTTTAAGAAAGACAATAATTATTTTAAAAAGTATCTTTAAAAAATTAGTAAGTTTTAGGAGAGACATTTAAAAATACAAAATCTTTAGAGAAACATTTAAAAACCTGAACAATCTAAAAATGATATTTTTAAAAATAATTTTTTATTTAAATAAAAAGTAATTTACATTGATGATCTTTGTAGGTAAAATAATCATTTTGAAAAATTTAACATTAGTAACTAAACTTATAGAATAATAACCAATGGTAGATAAATGTAATATTTGAGACTATATTTGAAATTTTAAAAGTTTAAGAACCAAATTCAATTTTTTTACCAAACTACAAGAACCATTAATGTAATATACTCATTAAAATAAATAGAAACATAAACTATCGAATACTATTAATAAGTCTTAAATATATACGCATGCGAATATCGATTAAATAAATGTGTATACATGTAAATTAAATGAAAGAATTAAATACATATAAAACAATATTAATGTTTATAAATATATAAAAACTTTTTCATAAAATCTTAGATTTAATTGCAGATTGAATTTGAAATTTAAAAATTTAAAGTTTTTAAATTTCTTGTTTCAATTATTAAATTTTAAAATTTAATTTTGGAATGTTGTTTAATTAGACATTAAATATTATTTAAGAATTTTCTTTTAAAACCATATGGTTAATAATATTATATAAATGTTTTAGATTAAAAATAGTTTTTTTATAAATTAAAAAAAAGATCTTATAATTAATGTTATTTCTACAAAAACAAGTAACAAGTTCTTCTAATAGATCAAACATTTTTAAAAATATTAAATATTTTAAATTGATGTTAAATTTTTTATAAACAAAACATAATTAAAATTACGAGTTATAATAAGAAAATTTTTAAAAATGATATTTTTTAATACGGTTTGTTTCGAAACAAATTGTTTAAATTTTTTTCGTGAAAAAAGTTTAAAAAATTGATATCATTATTTTATTACTTTTAGTCTTTACTCATACGTCACTTCAATAATTTATTCTCTTAAAATATCTTTTTATAATTAATAGATTTTAATTATATTAAATAATTTTATTTATTCAACTCGTGTAATACACGGGTTTATTAAAACTAGTTTGTCTGTATATTAAGAATCAAACTTGTCTCAATTTTAATCGTTTTATTTTTACAAATTTAGTAAAAATCAAACTTATTAATTATCAATAATATGCATGCATTAAAATTTTTAAATATGTGTATACACTCATTTTGCATATAAGTAAATCATTAAATTGGTTATCCTGTTATCTTATCAATTATTTACATATATGTGAATCTTTATACAAACAATGATTTTTCGAATTGATAATTTAACTATATGTACATATATGTAAATTTTCATACTAGTAATCTCTTTTTCAACTTAAACTCTATTTACATAGACAAATAAATCCTCAATCAAACCATCTATTTTCATATATGTAAATTATCAAACTTATCGATTATTTACAATATGTAAAAGTACTACATATGTGTAAATATACACATCATATATGTGTAATTTTTGCAAAATAATTATTTATCTACATGTATATAAATATAAACACTAATAACCATTTCTTAAAGTATGTCTAATTACAAATATATAAACTATAAAAAAAAAGAATGATAGAACATATGAATACAAATGCTTCATACTCTAATATTATCAATAATAGTGTTGAACCAAAAAAGAATACGAACATCATTGTTAAATAATGACAATAATATAATTAACCATCATGAACCAATAAATACATGTATCATCTTTAAATCTAATTATAAGAAATTGTGTATACATAAACAAGTACAAAAATTATCATACAATCATTCTCTTACCTATTTTTCTCTTAATGGCTACCGGTGGATTTCTTCTACACATCTCGACGCTTGAGTTTCACCATCGTAAAAAAAAGATGTTGACTAAGAAAAGTTTTGGAAAACCAAGGAATGTTGAGCATTAAAATTTCCAGAAATTCTTCTTCAACAAAAGTTTCTATTTTTTTCTTTTAATACCAAAACTGCACATCAACAAAATATTAGAAGCAAACTTCAACAAATAAATCTTGTTAAAGAAGATTGTCGATCAAGAATCTCTTGCAGCCGGCGCATTGATTTGAAGTTTTCATTATCAACAAGATTGGTTGATATATCACCCATTTACTTTTATAAAATTGAGAAAAAATTACGATTTGAAGAATTTTAGGAAAGAGGATTAATAGATGCTTTTGATTTTGATGAGAAAATTAAGTGAAAATAAGATAAAATAGGAGAGGGTATAGAAATGATTAAGTTAAAATTACTATATTACCCATTTCCTTCTAATTTAATCTCCTCAATCTTTCATTTATTTACATAACTGCCATGATTCTTATCATCCATTCATTAAATGATCCAAAGGTTGTGATAAGTCCCCGCGGTTCTAAGATCCTCCCCCCGTATATATACATATATATACACACACACACATATATATATATGGCTAAGATAAAATACAAAGTTTACTTTGTCGAAAAAGTATAATAGAAAATACTAGATTGACAAGTGGCATATTAAAAAAAATAAGATAAGGGTAATTTTGTCCATTGCAAAATTAGGCTTCCCCATTATCCTTAAAAAATCATCATTGTCACTTTAGTTACTCTAATGTAAAATCGTTATATGAGCACCGACACAGGCACCTTGCTCCGACCTCACTCCAGCTGCTCTACTCTTGCATCACGCTGCCTCTAGAATAACAACCGACAACGATATGCTATATGCTAACTTTACTATTCAATTTGCTTATTTTTCCTATATGCCTAAATCAATTTTGAAATGGAACAGTAGATTGCTTTTGGTGAGTTTAAATTGTTGTTTTCAGGAATGTTTCTGCGTTTAATAAACTCTGTGTTGGTTTGTTAACAAGTGAATGCAAGGAGCAAAACTCATTTCTTTTAGAGTCTTTTAGCAAGGTTACCATCATGTCACAATTTACTCAACTGATGTATAAATTTATTTGGATTACTCAAGTGGATTCATTAGGTTACCTTTATATAATAAATACTAGATTAATAACACCCTTGTACTACACGGGTAGAATCAATAAAAATAATGCTGAGTAAAAAAATTTGTAAATTATAATATTGTTGATAATATTTTGCATATTGATTTTTACATTATATTTGTTACATTATCTACATCTAATATCAGTAGTTTTTTTTCTATCAATTTTTATAACTCTAAATAGTGTATTCATTAGGTTACCTCTATATAAGAAATATTATTATGTTAGAATGCCATCTACAAAACAACAACATGTGACATCATGTAATGATTTCGTCATTATAATCTTTTGATTTGGGTTTTATTATGTGCTAGTTTTGTTTTTATTTTGTTGTTACTATTTTACTATAAGATTGTTTATTGTTTTATTATGTGATGATTTTGTTCTTTATACTATGCGGCTATGTGTTATAAACAACATATTTTATGTTTTTTTATCCGAAATGTGCTGTTTTACCCTAAATCAACTAAAAATATTTTGTTTTATGCTAAATAACCATATCACATATTGTTATATGTAAAATAAGCATATAGTATGTTGTTTTACATGAAAGTAGCACGAAAAGTGCTATTAGCATAAAAACAACTCATAACGTCATGTATCAAGTGAAAACAACATATAACACCTTATTTTGCTTTAAAACCTCTCAAAACGCATTCTTTTACATGCTATAGAATATGATAACACCATAGAATATAATGTTTGAGCTTGTTAACTATAACAATACATAAATGTATGTTGTTTTATATCTTCTTTTACTCTAAACTACACAAAACATTATCTCTTACCGTAAAACAATACATAACATAAAACAACATAGAAAGTGCTTTCTAATCATAGAACAACATAGAATGCACCGTCTTATTATAAAACAACACAATTTCAAAATAGTTCTAAGTAATATAATAAGATAGCACAAAATGTTTCGTTTTACCCTAGAACAACAAACAAAAATTTGTTGACTTACAGTAAAACTGTACAAAACGTGTTGTTTTATCATAAAATAGCATGCTTTCTTAACAATCATTATTTTTATTAAAAAAAAGATAATGCAATACTATACTCAAATTAAAGAGGAAAAAACGCTCGATTTTATAATATGATTTATTTTAAAATATAATATCGTATAAAAAAGTTATCATGTTTATATAAAGTGAGAGAATTTGAAATAAAGTTAACAAAAGTGACTTTTCCATAATACCATTGGGACTATTTGTATGCTATAAATTGATCTCCACCATTGATTTATCAATAGAGGACTGAGATCATTTCTAACGTTTTTTAGGCAATTACATTTTTTTTTTATTTTAGCCAACCATATATGCATATATATATATAATTGTTGGTTAAAATAAAAAGTTCACTTTGCGTAAAATGTCCAAGAAACAATCCAGGACATTGAATATTTTAATCTAACACTAACAAAAGTCTAAGATTGAAGTGTGGGAGAAAAAAAGTAGAGGGGCATATTTGGAATAGACACTTTTGTTGATTTATTTTTAAATTCACTTATTTTTTTTAAACATTGATAACTTTTTCATACAATATTATTTTTTTAAAAATATTTACACCATAAAATCAAGTATTTTTTTTAATTTAAGTATATTATTGCTATATTATTTTTTCTAGAAAAAAAAAACTACACTATACAAAATTATGCTGTTTTATACAAAATTGTGCTATTTTTGTAAAACAACGCATGAATAGTAAAACAGTACATGTAATGATTATAACAACACGTAACTTACAACTAATAACATCATATTTATGTGATGAAATACCATAATATTATAAAACAATACTACTAAAAATATACATTTTAGGATTAAAAAATATTAAAACATCACAATAAGAACATAATAACACGAAAACGTATATATTTTAATTAGTATAAATAGCAAACCAACAAAACAAAACATTAAAGACAACACAATAAAAAAAACATAACAAAACAATTTAATAAACAAACACAGCAAAACAACACAACAAACCAACATGTTTAATCAAAACAACAATGTGACATGTATTGAAAAATTAATCTATTTTAAATTAGTAATTAATATTTTTAATTAACTTATTGGGTGCTAATACAAAAATACGTACTTACACAAGCTAGTAAAAATATGTAAGTTAGTTGAGTATATAAATATTAGTTTGTTTAATATACATGTGTGAAAAGGTATTAGAAATAAATTTATGACCGTCAATATATATATATATATATATATATATATATATATATATGGAGAGGTTCGAATGTAGATGCCACTTGAAGAGCTACGATTAGATGAGGGCTAAATTTGTAATTTTGCTATTGTATTATATTTGTTAATGGTGACTCTTTTACTAGAAAGATCACCCACACACACAAAAACTCACACACTCACTATCTCTCTCTTTAATAGCTTTTAATGTTATTTTGATATGAAAAGCAGGATGATCTACCATGGTAAATCTAAAGTGTATGGGTAGATCTTCGTAAAGTTTGTTCCAAATTAGAGCAATGAGAGATAAAGTGAGATTCGAGCTTCGTTAGTTGCTTTAGAAGAACTAGAACTAAAGGTTTTGGTAATTGTGTTTTAATGATTATTTCCTTTTTAAAAATCTATTACATTAATGTAATTCTCATATTACATTGATATTTTCATTTAGTTCATAAGTGTTATTGAATTATATTGATGTAAGCGTTTGTTACAAAGGCGTAGAGATCTGGTGTAGTGTAGATTTGGTGCAGTTTAGATCTAGTGAATAAGTTTAAATATATGTTATTACGTTATTAAAGTATTACGTTATTAAACTATTTTTCTTTAGATCTAGAGCAGTTGATCTTATTTGTGTAATTTGTATAGATTTTGTCTTTGCTTTAAATTTTATTAAACATGTAGTTGGTCTTTTTGTCCTAAATTCTAAAATAGTTTATTGATGTAATTAGTGTTCACATAGATGTAATAATATGTTACATCAATGTAATGGATACCCATGTTACATCAATATTTTTAATCTAGTTCACAAGTGTTTTTGATTTATGCTTATATAAGCGTTTGTTATAGTGGTGTAGTTATAGTGTAAATGTTTGTTACCATAGTCGCTAGTGGTGTAGTTATAGTGTAAATTTTTGTTACCCTATTCGCTACAACATAAGTGTTTATCATATTGATCTAATTGTTTGTTATAGTTGAACTTTATTTCTTGGGCAAAATTATAATTGAATTAAAGAGAAAATATGATAATTTTTAGGTTGTAATTTTTATAAAAAAATAAAATAATATAAAATAATTATGGATGTATAAAAATATAGAGAGAGTAAAGCAACACATTATATGTTGTTTTTACTTGAAACAATATGTGATGTGCTTATTTATCATAAAACAAGATGTTTTTAGCTGATTTAGGGTAAACCAACATATTCAGGTAAAACAACACAAAGCATGTTGTGTTTATATGGTATTTTAACATATAATGTATATTTAAAATGATTGTATTACACTAATTTGAATATCCGTGATTCCATATGAAGACATATTATAAATTACAAAGTAAATAATTGATCATATCAAAGTGATTCTCGAGAAAAAAAAGACTCTATTATATAGAGGATGATATTCTAGACTCTAAATATGAACAAAATTAAACGAAATCTATTAAAACTGAGATATATCTAGGTTTCGAGTAAATAAAAAAAACGAGTTCACTATTAAACTGCCTTTGTTCTAAGATGATGATGAAGAAGATGTAGAAAATAAAGAAGATGAAGAAGCTCAAGAACATATTAATTAGAATACACATATCTAAAAGAAAAAATTGATTTTATATTGAAATTAGATTTTGTTTTGATTGGATGAAATAAAAACCTCAAAAAAAAGATAAATAAAATCGATTGAGATTAGGAGCTAAAAAAAATAAAAGAAATTAATTTTGGTGCTATTGATATGTTGGTGATCAATTGTTAAAGAAAATATTATCCTTCTTATTCCATTCTAAACTTTGCCACGTGTTAATTCCTTATTGCTTCTTAGGTTTTGTAGGCAAATAGTTTTTTGATTTGAACCAACCCATACATACATATATATATATATAGATAGGGTTCTTGAGAAACCAATATTTGTGTGAAAACCAAAGAAAAACACAAAAACCAATAACATAATTCATAATTTTTTTGTTATTTTAATTGTTAAAATATTATTTAAGTGTTTGGTGCATATATGTTGAGCATACATACGAGAATGAAGAGTATTACGTATACGTAACACTATGTTGAATGAAAAATGGTTACGTATATGTAACCTATGTGTTACGTATATGTAAAACCATGCTACGATTTTCATTTGATCCGTATCTTTACATATATATATATATATATATACTCACACATATACATAAGGGGTACTTATAAAAAATTTATAAATTATGTTACCGATTTCTTTGGTTTTCTCTAGTTTTCTAATAACATTATGGTTTTTTAAGGATCCTTCCTATATGTATGTATATATATTATAAAATCAATGGCTCATATTTTTTTAAATAAAAAAAAGATTGTACTCTTCTGTGACCATGTGTACAAAAATTCTAAAAAATATAAGCCATTGATCTTAATATATCAAAGGTAGAGATATGTTTTATTGATTTTTATAATTTGTCTTGGTTTTCATTTGAACCCAAGGGGAAGGATCAAATAAAAAAATTAGTTTACCTAAAAGCATAAGAAAGATAAAAGAATAACAAGTGTCATATTCGAAAAATTAAGACAAGGGCAGTTTAGTCCATTGTAAAATTTTGATTTTCTATTTTTGTCTTCTATAAAATTTAGCACTATTATACGAGTACTGGCACTTTCACTATGACCCAACCTTAACCAAACTACTCTTTTCTTTTTGCATAACAATGCTTCTAGAACATAGTTGAAAATGAGAACAAAATCGTCATCCTTTGTTTCGTTAGAGTCCTTTATTCGATCTGAGTTTTATGTTTATATTTTTTTATTCCATGAAATCAATACAAAACATATTGGATGATGTGATTACATCACATAAAAATATCACATAACTTATGATTTACGTGAGAACAATACAATACGTGTTGTTTTATTATAATCCAACTAATGTAATAATTCATTTGGATTACTCAAATGCATTCACTAGGTTACACTTGTATGAAGAACATTATTATGTTACATGACATGCACAAAAAATTAACTTATTACATCATGTAATGATTTCATTATTATATTCTTTTGATTTTGGTTTTTATTATATGCAAATTTGTTTTTTTATGTTGCTTTTGTTGTTTTCCTATGAGTTTGTTTGTTGTTTTATTATACGTTCTTTGTGCTGCTTTTATTGTTTTGATTTTGTGCTATATGTTAAAATATTACATAAAAATAACATTGTTTATGCTGTTTTACCCTGATTGTATTGGTTTACCCTCAATCAACTAAATACATATTATTTTATGTTAAATAACCACATTACATATTGTTTTATGTTTTATGTGAAAGCATCAGATTATGTGTTGTTTTGCATGAAAGTAGCACGAAACGTGCTACTTAGCATGAAAGCAGTTTATATTGTTCTATTTATATGAAAACAACACAAAACGTGTTGTTTTACTTTAAAACATCTTAGAACGTATTATTTTACATGCTATAAACATATGAAAAATTATAGGATGTGTTATTATATGTTAAAACAATAAAGAATGTGCTGATTTATTATAAAACAACAAAGAATATGATATTCTATCTTGTTATCTTAGTGTAAACAACACATAAATGTATGTTGTTTTATATATCTTTTATCCTAAACATAACAAAACATGATATTTTACTGTAAAATAATACATAACATAAAACAAAATAGAAAAAGTTTTCTTATCATTAAACAACGCAGAATGCATTGTCTTATCTTAAAAAACACATTTGTAAAATAGTCTTAAATGATTTTTTAATAAAAGACAACAAAAACGTGTTGTTTTACCATTAAACAACACCAAACATGTTGTTTTACTGTAAAACAACACAAAAGTGAGTAAAACAACAAAGTGATGGCTTACCGTAAAAATAGCACACAACGTGTTGTTTTATTATAAAACAACACATTTTGTAATAGTCATTTTTTTTATTTAAAAAAGTATTGAAATAATATACTCAATTTAAAGAGTAAAAAATATTTGATTTTATGGTGCAAATTATTATAAAAAATAATATCATATAAAAAAGTTATAAACGTTTAAATAAAGTGAAAAAATTTTAAAAAAAGTTAACAAAAGTGGCTTTTCGCATAATACATTTGGAACAACTTTTTGTTGTAAAAATTAATCTTAACAATTGAATCATTAAATAAAGGATTGATATAACTTTTTAAACTGTTTAATCAAACATATTTTTTATTTTAATCAACCTTATATAAAGATAAAAATAAAATAATTTTGGTCCAATCATGCTACATGAGAATACGAACTAATGAAGAATTAGTATTATAAACCCAAAGTTTGAATTTAATTTTATAATTTATAATAATGATAAAATAACAAAAGAATAAAATACATACGGGTGATCATATAATTATATATGAAATAGAAAAAAATGAGTGTTAGTATTTCATACTTTATTATTTTGTGTGATAAAAAATGAAAACTAAAAAGTTTTAAAGGAAAAAATAAAAAATAGAAATTGTGTAACGAATGTAACTGAAAATCGTAAACTTTCTTTAATGATTTATACACGCGGGGCCCTTAAAGAGAAATAGTGCACCCAATTCCAAACTTGCACCAATTTCAATCATAGACTCCATCCAAATGTAGACTTTAAAGAACCCAAAATTTCCAAACATTTCGTGACTTCTCCCAACTCCTTAAACGTGGCCTCCCTACTCTTTCAACTCAGTTTGAAAGCGGACTGAAAACCAGTTAATTTTATATATGATATTTTAAATTTAGTTTGGATATATATGATATTTGTATAGTTTTATAAGAGTATATATGATATTCAGGAAATTTTTATGAACATATATGATATTATAGTTAGTTTTGGGCATATATTTGAAAATTTTAGTTAGAGTACATATAATATTTTAAAAGTTTTTGTAGGGTATATATGATATTTTAATTTTTATTTGGATATATATGATATTTTGAAAGTTTATAAATATATATATATATATATATATATATATATATGAAATTCTTTCTTTTTAAAAATAATTTGTTGATAACATTAAATGTAAAAATATGTGAGAAAATGTATGCCTGCGGAAAAGTATGTAACGATAGAAAAGAAACAAGTGTTCTGAAAGAATGCGTTCAAATCCGTTATGACATTGACGCTTTTGAGCGTGTTTGAATGATTTGGGGTTGGAATCACCTAGGGAACTTATTTTTCTCCATATTAAAATGAGATGAATATGAAAGGTGAAGAGATAATCTGTGTGGCTAGCATGGAAGAAAACAACAGTATATGAGGTCTTTCTTCTACTTTCCTCGACTGATTATCACGAATTATTCATTTTTGTTTCAATGCAAGTTACAAACAAAAGCATTGACTGTATTTGTTTGCAGTTTAGAAACGTAAATAGTTTCAAAAGACGATGACTATTACCCTTGAACTGTTGGATTAGTCGGTCTGGATACATATAGAGGAAGGCAACTCCTTCGTTGTTTGCTAGTTCATTAACTCGTCGCATACACGCGATAAAGATTGTAACCTCTAAACACTCTACGGGTGTTCTTGGTCAATTATGTTCTTTGAAAATGAATACTACTTGTTGGGACATTTTAAAAAAAATTTATAAAGATTGTCGTATACATTTACATTTTTGTGTCCATTTAGTTTTAAAAACCTGTATTAAATTCCCAGCAACAGTTTATATATTAACAAAACAATCTTTGCTAAGTAGTATATCTTAGTGGCTAGCCTCCCTTAAGTTCTTTGATTTGACACTTTTAACCCCTAAAAATTTTTATAAAGCTTTGTAAAAGATCATTTTGAACTGTTTGATTTTGTAAAAGCTTGGGTTTACCCGTTGTACGTGTTTACTTAAAATAATTAATTTCTTATATTTTTCTTTTTATGTGTATATTGGTGTAAATTCAAGTTCGTCTATGCTTTAACATAAAGTTTGTTTGAACACCAGCTAGATCAAATATAAAATGGTTCGGAGCTAAATTTTACGTACGATTTAAGTTAGTTTACGTTTTGATGTATATTTTGCTTGAAAACAATTATGAGGTCAAATATAATATGTTTTCGTTTGATTATATAAATTTTAATAAATCTACATTTCAACCTAAATGTAGTTCAAATATGAGACAATACAATTGTAGTGTATACTTTATATGTAGATACAACACCATCACCACGCTCAAGTATATTTACTAGTTTCAACTAAAATTTTACCATAAGATACAGTAAACTTTTTTAAAAGGAAAGAGAATTAGTAATCATACTTACATTATACTTTAAATAAACATGACAAATAAATTTCCAATTTTAATTATAAAAATACCCTAGATATAATCATAGTCATTGATTAATCAAATTAAATGGCTATTAAAAGTTTCTTAAGTTCTCACTTAAATGATAATTCTGTAGAGATTCTTTACTTGCATCAATTCACAACATTTCACAATTATTAAGTATATATAAGATGCATACATTTGTATGTATATATAATTTTACTTACAAACTCATAAGTTTGAAAATTAAAAGAGTAACTAGATAATTGTGAAATGTTGTGAATTGATGCAAACCCAATATTGTCGTTTATGACAAGTGTACGATATCACACTACATGTTTCACACACCAATCTTTCTATTCTAATAAAAGAGTAACTAGAGGTGTCACGTGTCAACACCACATTCAATCTTATCAAAATTTTCCCGCTTCTCTCCCCTATTAAATAATTACCTTAATTACTAATAATATTATTTATTTTTTTAGATCAATAATAGTTTTTTTAATAAATTAAAAAATAAATCTTTTTATTAATGTTATTTCTATAGAAACAAACTTTTACAAAAGAAAGTTTTCTAAAATATCAAACTTCTTTTAAAAATACGAAATACTTTAAAATTAGATTTTTAAATAGCAAAATTTCTATAAACAAAAAAATTAAAATTAGGAGTTATAGTAAGGAATTTTTTTTTAAAAAATGGTTTGTTTTGAAACAAAATGTTTAATTATTTTAAAAAAACAAAAAAAAAGTTTAAAATTTGATATTTTTTTTATTACTTATAATTATTACTCATATGTAATTTTAATCATATATTATCTTAAAATATTATTTTAATTAATAAATTCCTAATATATTTAATATTTTATTTATTCAACCCGTGTAATACACGGGTTTACTAAAGCTAGTATGTTTAATAAAGATACATTTACGAGTAGTGGAACGAGTTTATCACCCGGTACTCATAGATCCGATTAAATTGGAGTCTAAAAGGAGAAAAGGGCTCGATACATGATTCTTCTGACTATCTATTCTACTTTATTTTAGCCTTAGAAGGTTACATGTCAGATCTTGTATACTCAAGTATCGACATAAATCAATAATACTTACAAGGTAGATCATTTAGGGACACCGTATGATAGGAACAAACCAAGTGTGAAAAAGATCGTGAAAATCAACACTTATTGTTTGGAATAATAAATGTTGATGTCCATTAGTGTACATTAGTGTAATAGACCGATATGAATTATTTATGTAAACTGGATTTACTAAATAATTAATAATTAGAGTTAAGTTCATTTTGGTACCTAAGGTTTGATAAAAATAACCATTGTTCTACAAAAGATTGAAAACATCAATTTACCTCCAAATGTTTCATAATTTGTTTCAATTTTAGTCCAAAAATTTCATCATTGTTTCAACTTGAATCTAAAATAATAAAACTTTTGGACTAAAACTAAAACAACTTATGAAAATTTTGGATGTTTTTAATTTTGTGGATGAAAATAATTATTTTTATCAAATCATAGGGAGTAAACTTGAAATTAACTCTAATAATTATTACATAATAATTACAAATAATTAATAATAATTATTAGATAATAATTAAAAAAATTATGGATATAATGTTTATGAATATATAATATATATAGGGACTTTCAAATGAAAACCATGAGAAATTGTGTAAACCAATAAACCAAATATTCACCTTTGATGTATTAAGATCAATAGCTTAGATTTTTTTTAATAAAAAAACAAAAGTTTGTACTTTTGTCGACCATATGTTGAAAAAGTCAAACAAATCTGAACCATTGATCTTAAACATCAAAGGTGGAGATTTGCTTTATGGTTTACATAATTTCATTTGGTTTACAAAAGAACTCATTCTCATAGTTTTTTCCACAAACATGGTTTTCATATGAATGGATCCCATATATATTATTATATATATATAATATATATATATATATATATATATCAAGGGGAAGATTCTATTGTAAACTACTAGAAATTGTGTAAACTAAAAAATCAAATCATCACCTTTGATAATTAAGATCAATGGCTCAGATTTGTTTAACTTTTTAACACATGATTGTACAAAAGTACAAACTTTTGAATTTTTATTCAAAAAAATCTGAGCCATTGATCTTAATAAATCAAAGGTGGAGATTTGGTTTTTTGGTTTATACAATTTCCTTAATTTTATTTGAATCCAATCCTATATATCAATATATATATATATGAGTAGGACACATACAAATTAACCATAGCTTTTGTAAAAATACTGATAACTAAAGTGCTATTTTAAAATAAGTCAGTGCTATTATAATAGTAGCACCAAATTATGTATTAGTATATAAACATAGCATTGTGAAAATATAATAATAGTATTGAGTTATAGATAATAGCACTTTGTTCTCAGTTTTAACAAAAAATATGGTTTGAACTAGAACCATCCTATATATATATATATATGTGTATAATATATGTATATTATATATATGTATATATATGTATATATATATATATATATAAAGAGAGAGCGAGAGAGAGAAAGGATCCTAAAAAAACTATATTGTTATGTGAAAACTATAGAAACCACTAAAACTGATAATCTAATTTAATAGATTTTTTGTCATTACCCTTCATATATATATAGATAGGAGTATGGATCAATAAAACCATTACCTAGTTATATATATATATATATATATATATATATATATATATATATATATATATATATATAGTAAAAGGTTCAAATGAAACCCTTTTTTATTGCGAGAACTTGCGAAAACTCATCAAGATCAATGAATATCATTATTATTTTTGTGTAAATAATATTATTACACATATATAAGATTATGATCTTTTATGTATATGTGTAAATTCACAAGTATAAAAAAATTTACATTGGTGTAAGTTTTGCACAAAAAACACACATATTTAAAGTTGTAAGTAACACTACACCAATGTAAACTTTTTTACACTTAAGAATTACACATATGCAAAATATCATAATCTGTATATGTGCAATGATGTTATTACAACAAAAATAATAATTTAATTGATCTTGACGGGTTTTCGGAAGTTCTCGCAATAATATAGGGTTCTCATTTGAACCTTATCCTATATATATATATAGGAGAAGGAACGGTTGTTAACCACCTTTATTGCGATAACTCGTTAATACTAATATAGCAAATGCTTACACCATGATTATGTAATTTAACTAACTTTTACACCGCGTTACACTAGTGGTGTAACAATTTTCCCTTCATTTTTTAAAAAATTTCACCCTTTTTAAAAACTATCTTAACTTTTTGTATGATATTATTTTCTTATACAAATTACACCACTAAATAGATCATTTTAATATCTTTAATTTGAACATAGTCTTGCTATTTTATATTAGAAATATATTTTAACGTTCATTGTATACCACTAGTTTACCAATGTAACTCTAACTTACAGTGATGTCGTAGCCTGTTGTAGACCACTAGTTTGGTTAATGAGTTATTGCAATAAACAAGGGTTAATATTCGTTCTCTATCATAATATATATATATATATATATATATATATATATATATATATATATTATATATATACTAGTTTTAGTAAACCCGTGTATTACACGGGTTGAAAAAATAAAATATTAAATATAATAAAAATTATTAATTATAAACGATATTTAAAAATAAGATATGATTAAAATTATATATGAGTGAGAACTATAAGTAATAAAATAATGATATCAACTCTTTAAATTTTGTTTTTAAACTGTTTTTGTTTTCAAAAAAAAAAAAAAAAACATTTTGTTTCAAAAGAAACAGTTTTTAAAATATATTTTTTAAATTTCCTTATATAGCTCAAAATTTAATTATTTTTTTTATAAAATTTTCTTTATAAAAATTTATTTCTCTAAAAAATAACATTAATAAATTCTTTTTTTTAATTTATTAAAAAACTATTTTTAATCTAAATAAAATAAAATAATATTATTAGTAATTAATGTAACTATTTAATAGAAGAGAGAATTAAAAAATTTTAGTGAGAAAGAATGTGGAAATAACATAACATAAAGACATCTTTCCTAATTTATTAAATAATTATTTGTAATCTAAAAATGAATTAAAATTATTTAATCTTTGTTTAATTTAGGTAATTATTTAAGATGAGAGAGAGGCGGAAAGACAAACTTAAGGAGTCTAGGAATGTGACATGTGTCCCGCTAAGTTACCCTTTTAGTATTATATATATATATACTAGTTTTAGTAAACCCGTGTATTACACGGATTGAACAAATAAAATATTAAATATAATAAAAAATTTCAAGTATAAAACGATATTTACGATAAAATATAATTGAAATTACGTATCGTAAGAACAATATGTAATAAAATAATTATATCAACTTTTTAACTTTTGGTTTAAAACTTTTTTTTTTAAATAAATATTTAGTTTCAAAACAAACCGTATTAAGTATATAATTTTTAAAAGTTTTTATTATAAATTTCAATTTAACTTTTAAAAACACTAATTTTAAAAAAGTTTGATGTTTTGTAAAAATTTCTTATTCTATAAAAATTATTTTTAGAAATAACATTAATAAGAAGATCTTTTTAAATTTATTGAAAAAAACTATTTTGTTTTAAAAAAAGTTAACTAATTATTGATAATTAAGGTAATTATTTAATAGGAGAGAGAAGCGGGAAAATTTTGGTGAAAATTAATGTGGTGCCGCCACGTGTCACCCCAAGATACTCTTTTATTAGAGTAGAAAGATATATAGGAGGGATCCTAAGAAAACTCAAAGTTATGAGAAAACTAGAGAAAACCCATGAAAACGATCACATAATTATAAATTTTTGGGGCATTTACATATTTCCCCCTCATAAGATCATTAATACGTGTTTCTCCAAGTTAAAATTTTAATGACATATTTCTTTTTCTAAAACATATATATTACATATTTATCCATTCACTAAAATTAACTTATTGAAAGACTATTATTTTATTTTAATATAATATTTTTATGTATTTCATTTTTTACAAACATCAATTACATATTACTAGCCTTTGGTGTAAATAAAAATATTAAAATTACATCTTCGAATTCAAAAGTTTAAAACTTTATTTTAAAACAACAATAATCGATAATCAAAATACATATCTGTATACAAAAAATTATTGTCAAAATTTTAAATAATTACAATACTAAGAAGTTATATGAAAAATATAGTAAAAATAAGGGTAAAATTATCATTAAATGGTTTTATTTTTATGAAATGGATAAATATGTAATATACATATTTTAGGAAAGGGAAATATGTAATTGATTTTGTGGCTTGGGGAAATATTTAATTAGTGGTTTTAGAAAGGGGAAATATGTAAAAATCCGTAAATTTTTATCAATACCCTCTATATATATGTGTGAGTATATATAAATAAAGGTATGTATCAAATGAAAACCGTAGCATGGCTTTACATATACGTCACACATAGTTACGTATACGTAACCATTTTTATTCGACATAGTGTTACGTATACGTAAGTTTCTTCAGTCTCATATGTATGCTCAACATATATGTACCAAACACTTAAATAACATTTTAATAATTAAAATAACAAAAAAATTTTGAATTATGTTATTGCTTTCAGTGGTTTTCTTTGGATTTCACATAACTATTGATTTTCTTAGGAACCACCCCTTATATATATTGATCAAGTTTGATATACATAATGACATTTTAGTAAATAATTCAAAATTTAAGTAGATTATATTAATGATATAAGGGCAAATCTGGAACAATATTTTTTTTAGTACTAGAAACAAGCACCAAAACTCCTACTTTCATTCTTCTCTCTCATCCTCATAAATTACATTTAAAAAGATTCCAAGAGTTGACTTTAGTTTCATTATCTTCATATGCATCAACAATTGACTTCATCCCCATTATTTTTTTTTAAATAATCCAACAGTGACTGATGTAACCATATGTTAATCTGCTTACGTATACGTAAACACATAAGTAGTTTGTTCAATTAAATCTAATCGTAAATCTTCAGACAAAGTAAACCACGTTAATACATCTTGTTACATTTATGCAACAATTATCAGTTAGGTTCATGTAACTATAATACATTACTAGTACAAAATAATTATTAAAGTCATTAGTTTACATATATGTAGACGTGGTTCTGTATATGTAACCTGATTACATATACACAACAATCACAAAAACCTAGAACTTAAGTTTTATAAAAAGAAATTATCAACAGATATGTAAGTAGCAATATATGTTACATATACGTAAGTTGATGGAACTCTGATGAGATACAACATGTAACCCATAATAATACATATATAACTCTTAGTTACATATACATAACCAAATAATAGGATAAAGTCATCTTCTGTCATAATCATCCATATTTTTAGAAGACAACTCCTGCTTTAATTACGTAATACGTATACGTAACAATATACGTTAATCATCATCATCTCAATTTCTTGTACTAAAATCAATGGTGGAGATGTGATTACATACTCTAGCAATGAGTCATGATCGTTTCTTTCCTCCAATGCTCTAGCGGTGGTTGCAAGTGGAGGTTCCATCAAACCTAACACTCCAATCGATTATCACCTCTTTTTTTTTTTTCTTATTAGTCGTTTGCTTTTGTAGAAACTCAAAACCTTGACCGCAACAATCAAATAACTAAGAGAAGATTTCATAAAATCACGTATCCAATCTATCGCCATCATAATCCATGGTTGACATCGTGTTTTTTGCTGTCCTCGTTATGCTCGTTAAGAGGCGTTATCTGCAAGTTAAAAATTAGGGTTGCAATGGAAGTAGAGAAAAAAGTAGTTAGGAGAGAGATTAAGGGTTAGTCAAGAGTGAAATAAGTAATTCAAAATTAAAGTGTATAATTACCTAAAATAGTGGGGTGGAATTTTACATTAATACCCTTTTAATAAAAAAATAAAAAAATATTAGAAATTATGTGATTGGGTAAAATTTATTTTTTGGTTTTCTTATAATTTAGTGATTTCTTAGGATCCCTCCTATATATATAATATATATATATATATATATATATATATATCACATATAGGTTACGCATACATAACTAGCTTTCGTTCGAAGTACTGTTACGTATTCGTAAGACTTTTTTTCTCGTATTTGTGTCAACATGTGTGTAAAAATACTTAAACAAGCTTTTAACATTTAAATAATAAAAAAGTTATGAATTATGTTTGTAGTTTATGTGGTTTTCTTTGATTTATCATAACTATTATTTTTCTTAGAAACATTCTCCTATATATACATATAATAAGGTAGGGTTATCCAAAGACTCTTTTTTGACAAACTCTGAGAACCATTCTCAGCCACATGTTTAAATCTATGGAACATCACATGCAAGTCACATGTCATTTTCTTCTTTTTGCTAAACCCGCCTCCACCGCCGGCTACCACCCTCACTGAACTGGCCTCCACTGCAAGCTACCAGCCCTGTTAATCTTCATTTTCTTCCATCGCATCCACTCCCCAGCCTCTCATCCCCTTACCAGAAAACCGATTGCCCCCATCGATTGCTTTTTGCTTGAAGTGAAAAGCTTCAAATATTCAGATCTTTGATGGGTGTAGGCAGTCATGGTTGAAGGGTTTCTAGTTGTGTTTAAAGGATATGATCATAAGAGATATGCTATATGGGAGGAGGTGTAGAACCCTAGGGCGATATTGAATAGAAAGAATCAGGAAGCATCAAATTTATCAAGTATATGTCCAAAAAAGTTGGAAAAGATCAAAGCTTTCATAAAGGCAGCTAATAATAGGCAAAAGTTCTATGCTGATAAACAATGGTGACTGATAGAGTTTCAATTCGACGATAGAGTGTTATTGAAGATATCCCCATGGAAAGGAATTATCTGATTTCGCAAAAGAGGAAAGTTAAGTCCTATGTACATTGGACCATTTTGAATCACTGTTAGGGATGGTGAAGTGGAGTACATATTGAAACTTCCTAACGAGTTATGTGGAATTAATTGTACATTTCATGTATCTTATTTACGCAAGTGTTTGATCAAAGAAGACTTTGTTATCCCTCTTATAAAGATTGAGGTTGACAAAAGGTTGAATTATGTGAAGCAACTTGTGGCCATCGTATATTAAAAAGAGAAATGTTATGGAATAAGGTGATTAGCCAAGTGAAAGTACAATAGAGACATGGAAAGGAATTAGAAGCAACTTAGGAATCGGAGGAAGAAATAAGACAGCATTACCTAGATTTCTTCAAGAAATAATGGTTTCAAGGACAAACCTATACAAGGGGGTGGACTTGAAACACCAGGAAACTCTGAAAGAAAAGAAAAAAAATAAAGGGGATGGGTTTCAATAAGTTAAAGGACCAAAAGTGGATAAAAACAAAAGGTTATCATTGTGTGGGTATAAAAGGAAAGGGCCGCCCCCTTCTCTTATTTCATGCACCCATATTGGAGGTTAGATAGCAAAAGTCACTGTTAGAGAAAGAAAGTCGGAGATATCATTACTGGTGTGATTTTTATCGTACTTTTCATAGATCTAGGCTATATCTAAGTTCTACTAGTGTTAACAATATGTTTCTATGAGTAAAGTTTGAACCTTTACGTTTGCATGTATGTAGATCTCAAGTTTCATCCATGGTTCGAGGGTTTTGCTCAAAAAGAACTTTAAAAAAGTATGTTCTAGATTCCTATACTTTGGGGCTGATATGCATACTCATATGATAATCCTTTGTTAAATCTATGTTTTCTCCAATAAAGGTGGCATATTACATAAATGTTATGTTTTAAACCTAATTTATGATGATGTTCATGCGTGGTGTATTCAACTGATGAACTTAGCTATATGAGGTCTAGATCTTTAAATTAGAATCTTGCATGACTTGTTTATGGTATAGAAACACTAAAGACGAAGTTTGGTGGACCATTTCCCTTAGCCACATTGCATCATTGCTACACACATTTGGTTTAGTTGCCACTTAGACCCAATGTTGGCCCCCCATTGGCCTTCATCCGCATTTGTCCTAAGCATTCGTATAAGTCAAGTGTTGTCATCCGTATTGCTAGCGATGGTCACCCACATTTGTATTACCCACACGGTCACCCGCATTCGTTTTCTACAAGTATATCGGTTATTTGAGTGGTTCCACATGGACTAGGGTGGTCATCCGCATTTGATTACTTCATCCACACTGAGCATACTACCGTATTAGGATACTGTTGTTCGTATTAAAGGATACATGGAATAATTTATCAAGAATTCAATTAAGTTTTGATTTGTGA
>CM046461.1:14445611-14558111 GCA_025506415.1 Flaveria robusta | reverse complement strand
TTTTATATATCTTTTTGAAGTATATTAGTTTTAACCATACTTAACTACAATTAAATTATATTTTAACAAAATTAAGTCTCATTAAACTATTTTTACTAAAATGTTATTTATTTATATAAATAAATTATCTTGATTAGTATGGTATTAAATAAGAGTTATTAAAAAAACTTTTTTAAAGTTATGACACAAAAACGAACAGGATAAGAAATAAAGGAGTCTCAACAAAAATTAATAAAAAATGAGGGGTTAAAATAGAAAATTTCACACACCACACACCTTTATAAAACCCTAATCCCCTTTTGATTCATTTGCCGTATGTATCTTCATTTGAGTGTAACCCATTAGGGTATGACTTCAATTCGTTAGAGCAACAAAGGCATCTTCATTTGAGTGTAAGTCCCGTTTATTTGTTTCATAGTTAGCTTTTGATCTTCTTACGCCATTCAGTAGCATGCTTGTTTATAACATTGATGTTGCAGGGATCTGAAGATAGAACGAATGTTAATAGTCTGTAACATAACATAACATGTTGATAGTTCATAGCATTTTAACAAATAATTCACCCGCGATTTCACTACACAGTCCTGGTAATGTTAAACTTTACAATTATGTTTTACTATAAACATTTAATCATCTATCAAATTTATGTTTCGATGAACCGTGTAGTGATCTGTGAGGTAGATGCTCATATTAATATTAGTTTCGATCCTTGTTGCAGAATGTACTTCCTGGAAGGATTCGAGCCTTATGTGAAATCATTTAAATTGGGTGAAGGTAACACAGGTAACAAAATGAACAAATGTCATATCGGATGGTAATATTGTAATATTATGTGCTTCGTTTCTAATCATGTAATATTTTCTTGTTTCAGTTACATTCAGTAGATTGGTTCCGGATGGTAAATCTACATCGGAACTGAAAGGTCACATCCTTTATAAGGTTGATCACTTCTGACGGATAAAACTATTTGCTGGTCAAACAGAAAGCTTATCTTGTATAATAGAACGAAGTAGTATAAGTATTACGAGTTAGAATAAGATTTTTGATGTAGTCAAAAGAGGTCTAGAACAAGTCATTCGTATAAAAGGTTACTTTTGTGTATTAAGAATATCATCTTTACATGTGGTTTGATGTTTAGAGAAGTTGTTTCTTAAAAAAATGGTTGAGGGTCATGATGTAAAGTATTACGAGTCAGGATAAGATTTTTGATGTAGTCAAAAGAGGTAGAGAGAAAGTCAATCGTATAAAAGGATACTTTAGTGTGTAAAGAATATCATCTTTACATGTATTTTGATGTGTAGAGAAGTTGTTTCTTAAAAAAATGGTTGAGGGTCGTGATGTATTAACCCTCGATTAGGACATTGTTCGATTATAGAACATTGTTTGATAAACTTTTGAATATATTTTTGAAACAAAATAAATTTGAGACCAAATATATTTGAAACCAATTATCTTGATAAACTTTTTGAATATGTTTCTAAATATAAAATTTATAAAATATGACCTATTGATATTAGTTATCTTGGTTCTTAAGATATTTACTAGTTCTCAAAAGATATTAACTCTTGATGTGTGAAAAATAATATATTATTTATGAAAGTGATTTAACAAATCAATATTCAAAAGGATTACCAAACTAGACCTGATAGAATCGGCAAATATACTTATCGTGATATTGTGTATTATAAGCATCTTCGGATATTGAACCCAAGACACTATTGGCGGCTCTTAATAATAAACTTTTTATCTAGCTTTAACCTAGTTATAAGAATGATATTTAATTTTTTATTCTAAAATAAATTATAAAGAAAAATAAATATTTTATAAACATCGAGAAACACTCAATGAAACTTAATGATAGCAAGACAACTACTTTGATTAGGAGTTCATATTGTATTTTCAAATAATATCAAATTTAATGATTTAATGTTAACCAAAATTTTGATCTCGAATATTGCTGAATTAAATAAACATGCTAGATCCCTTTCTTGACTCACTAACCCACTTAAAAAATACCTAATAGTTTTATGATGCTCGTTGGTTTTAATTAAACTAGTTCACATCCCGGTTTAACAAATTTTTAATATGTTAATGTATCCAAAAGCTATTTTACCTACTGGTCTAAGTAACACTACACCCCAAAACCGGAATATGAATCCCAAGATGTGGGATAATTCAAGTTATCATAATCAAAGACTTAAAATCACAAGTTTTAAAATTAATTAGATAAAACACAATCTAGTGTAATTTTAAAATCTAACTTTAAAAATGTACATTGATTTTAAAAAATTTAGATAAAAGATAGAAACATTACAATTAATAAAATTATTCTTTAATAAGAGAGAGAAATTAGTTTTAATATTTAAATTATTATAATACCCTTTTAGAGGGAAAAATAAGATGATAATATCCAGAAAAATGACAAGTGACAAAAAAGTAGGCCAATAGAATGACATGTGGTTTTAGAAACTTTGCTTTATCAGAATCTATAGATAATTTTTATTTGTAACCCATAATTTAAAATTTATTATTGAACAAATTTAAATTAATTTTATTGTTTCGACCCATGGTACATTTATCGATAATTATTATTAGCAAACCTTAATTTAAAATTTATTATTCAACAAATTTAAACTAATTTTATTGTTTCAACCCATGGTACATGGGACTATAGGCTAGTATATTATAAATGGCAATTTAATCACTTCATCAAGATATCTATAGTAATCGTATTCAACATCATTATGAACACGAGGGACCGTTACTCCATAATTTTGCGTTTGTCTATAGTCGTCTCTTGACTTAACTATAAATTTAACCCCATTTAATATGTATCCCTTGTAACACGAAACTCTTATCAGGAAGGGAAGACAATGCATACAACTCCTCATTAATTTGAGATGGATTTAACATATACATCTCTCGAATCTGTTCTCAGTTTTAAACATATTAATCATGTTATTAAAAAGAAATAATTAAAATATTAAAGTAAGTAAAAGAATGTGTAATTATTACCCGTTTTACAAACCAATCCGGAAATGTAGACCATTGTATCTCGGAAAAATCTAAAGATTCAAGATGTTGACTTCATAAAAACATTAAATGTTCTCTGGCACATGTAGTTAAACTATGAACTAAATAACATGTGACATTTAATACTACTCACAAACAAAAATAAGCAAAATACTTACTCTATGTACGGTAAATCTCTTAACAATTATTAAATATAAACCATATCGCTCTCTTCATAAGATTACCCGGAAAAATACGAACTTCTTTCCTCCCAATACCTCGGCTACTTAATCTAAAAATATCTAACGCGCAGCTTCGAGCGTCAATAGAAATTTTATCATCATTTCTGTCATTTTTGTCCAACATTGATTCAACACCTCGTAAATAGTGTGAACAAAATGTTATAGCTTCTTCAACAATATAACCTTCTGCTATTGAGCCTTTAGATTAAGCTTTGTTTCTAACATATTTCTTTAATGGCCAAGGTATCTTTCAATTGGATACATCCACCTTGATTGCATTGGTCCTCCTAATATTGCCTCTTCAGGAAGATGAACACACAAGTGCATCATAATTGTAAAAAATAATGGAGGAAATATCCATTCAAGCTTGCAAAAAATCTTAACTATCTCTTCTTGTAATGCTTTCAACTCTCTCACGTATAATGTGACCTCAGTAAATTTCTTGAAAAACTGAGACAGCTCGACTAATGTATCATGAATTTGTTTGGTAAAAAATGGTCAAATTCAATAGGAATTATGCATTGTATTAAGTTGTTACTTTGCACATGCGTATATAAACATGCAATGGGAATTGAATCACTTTTCAATTCATGGTGGAGTTAAGTATTAGTAGTTGTTAATTTCAAGTAGTATAATGTGGATATTTATGTTAGTGATAATGGTTAGTGCCATTACAAGAAAGAGATCTAAAAACCAAGATTCAGGTCAACTTAAAACTCAGTCAACCATTGATAGGAGTTCATCTGAGATAGTAACATCCCACACATAAACGCAATTGTCGTTTGTCAAACATTGAAGCTAATGGTAAATTTTCATTTTGTGAATTTGTAATATCTTATAAGTATCTTCATTTGTCGTGAATATTAATAATAATATTTTAAAAATGTAGCTGTTGTATCGGACCTATTTCCCAACCAGGTTACTTTTATTTTTGTACAAGGTTAAATTCATTATTTTAGTGCTGAATTTTGTTTATAAATATGTTTTCTTAAAGAGAAATGATTTTATTCCAATGCACTCTGCCTTACTTATAATAATATTTACTACGATGCAAATGAACATGCAGATGCTAATCAATCCCCCGTCGATCCACCAAAAAGGCGTGGTCGAAGTCTTAATCGTAGTGCTACCAAGAATTTAGAGACTTTGCGTGAGGGTTCTAAAATTTCTTTAACAATGGCCAATAAACAAGTTAATAAAGTAAAGAAATTCGTTGGGACTTCAGCTACTCAGTTTGCAACCGAGTGTGGGATCATAATGCGTAATATATGTTCGATGAACTTTCATAAACCGGAGTCCATTCCTGCTGTTGTTACTGAACGGATGTATATGAAAAGTTACCGGTAAGTCGTAAATATTTTGAACTTTTATGTATTGAGAAGTTATTAACTTGTTATATTTTTATTTTTAATATTAAAAATATTTTTAATTCAACATTTGGTTTGCATTTAACTATTTTTATGCGTTTGCTATTATATTTTTAATGTTATTGTTCACATATATATTTATGTAGGCAATATTCAGGTAATTACGAGCAAATAGAGTTTTAATGGAATATGTGGATGATCACTTACATCATCAATCGAGACGCACCAGAGGTAACTTGAGTGCTCACCGGAAGAAGAACCGCAGAAGAACCAATCCACATTTAGCAAGATCAAATATGGATCGCAATTGTCGAAGCTCGGAAGATTGAGTTGGAATCAACTCAAGTAAGTTTGCTTAATGCTTTAAACCATTTTTATTTATAATTTTAGATTACAAACCCTTTATCTTCATATTGTATAATTTTGTTCTTTCACATAAACTACAATAAACCACAGGCTACAAGGTGTTCACGATTATGTTCCTTAACATTGTCAGTTTTTATAGAAATATAACTTAGTGTATAAGATTAAAATAAATTTCTCATATTTAGTTATTACTGCATCATTAATTACTATATGTTTTCTTGATTAATTAGCCATGTATTTTATGAATTTTCTGTTTTAGTTTTTATAGTCTAACATTTGTGTTGGTTTTAAAAAAAATATAGTACTCAAATGGGAATTTAGTCGTCAAAAACAAATAATTGCAAGTAGAGGAGGCTCTCAATCAATTGTCAATCATGTATTTCACATAGTTAGTCTTGAATATTTAAAGTTTTAAATAGTTTTATTTAGTTTAGTAAATTAGTTTAGCACCCTCTATTTATTTTTGAACCATATTTGAAACCTAGACATTAGACTTTTATTATTTGTATTAAACTTGCACATAGTGTTTGTGTATAACTTAGTATGCCACTTGATAAATAAATACAAACACACATGTGTGTAGTACTACTAGTTTTGTTTAGGAAATTTAATTGTGTACTTATTCATTGATCTAATTGAGCTTCATGATCAACTAATGTGCTTAATTGTATACTTGTTCATTTTTCTAATTAAGCTTCAAGATCAAATAACTTGTGACCTTCATTGTTCTCTTAGCTCTAATTTTGGCTACGCAAATTAACTCTTGGTTTCATATTTTTAGAAGTATATTTATCAATCTTTATTTAATGTTCTTAATTTTTATTATCATAGACATATTACGAGACTCAAATGCACCCTACCCCATTTGAAGTGTATGACAAGTTGCATTTTAATGCTGAAAAACAAGGATGCTTCACGATGACGTACGCATTCAATATGTAAGTTATAACTCACTAGGATCATGTCAACTTGATTATACTTTCAATATTTTAATTGTTTTTCTATACCTTTAATTTTATGGATGACATCATAAGCTCAATCCTCTCAACAACCTTCAAGCGATGCCGAAACTCTTCATAATCAAGTTGCTTCACTCGAAGAAGAGTTTAAACAAAGCAATGAAAAGTATGAAGAATTATTGATATTCATCAGCTCGAAGTTTTCAGATTTTGAGGGTGTAGCATCTACAGCTGCGAGTAGTGGAACAATTGGTTTCGAGGAGCAACACAATGATGATGTTCGTGGTAGTGACCGTTGATTTAGCATGTTTGCTAAGACATATTTTTATGGTGTTTGGTTGTTTAATAATTTAAATTTTAGAATTTATCGACTGTGTAGCATTATTTCTTTATATGACAGATTGATCTAGTAATTTAGCTAAGACATATTTGGAACTAATTTTAAAGACTAATCTTCTGACTCTAAAAATATATATATATTAAAGACTTAAAAATTACTTATAAGATACTGATAATTAGTTTAAAAAAAAAACATATTCAAGGCTGAAAAAGATATTAAAACATACAAATTTTCAGTCTTCTGTACATACTTTTGACTTGAAATAATATGACATCTAAGATTAAATTTTAGTCCTAAAAAACTTAAAACACTGAAATGGTATGTTATCAAATACTAATTTTTAGTCTATAAAGAAAACAATAGAGACTGAATGGTTTGTAATCAAGGACTAAATCTCGGTATTTACAACGTCTTATTTAGGACATAATTATCATGAAACCCAAATCTAGTTAAACGTATATGAGACAAAATCGACAAGGTTTAAGAATTGATTTTTAGTCTCCCAAACGACTATTACTAAAGACTGATTTTTAGTCACAGATGAAAAGTATTCGTGACCGAAATGACTTGAAACTGCGGGATAAATTAAGAACTGAATTTATATGTTTTAGAGACTAAATGTTAGTCCTCGTTGGACACAATCGAGACTAAAATTTAGTGACTAATTTGAGTATCTAGGAATCGGTTTTTAAAATTGACTCGGGACTAGCAAAATCAGTCCTTCATATCCATTAGAGACTAATTTAGGAGTATCAGAGACTAATTTTTTAGTCTCAAATACCTCTCTTTTTTGTAGTGATATAAATATGTTTTTCATTTAGGGTTGGATGACTTATAGCTTCATGCTCGTTTGATTAGTGACAAGGGTTGGAGCCAGCCTATACATATGTTTCTCATTTTGAGTTGGACATCTTTGATCATTTTTCCTTTTAGCTTCGTGTTCATTTGAATTACAAGGGTTAGATTCGGCGTATAAAGATCTTTCTCATTGTGGGTTGGACGACTTTATTTATTTTTACAAATTTTAGCTTCATGTTTGTTTGATTAGTGATAAGGGTTACACACGATGTATAAATATGTTTCTCATTTAGGGTTGGACAACTTTGTGTATTTTCGTTTTTTTGCTTCATGTTCTTTTGATTATGTACGGACAAGGACCGGAGCCTGCGTATAAATATGTTTCTCATTTAGGGTTGGACGACTTTATTTATTTTTTCTTTTTGGCTACATATTTTTTTGATTAGTGACAAGGGTTGGAGCCGGCCTATAACTATGTTTCTTTTTTGGGTGGGATGTCTTTGTTAATTTTTCCTTTTTAGCTTCGTGCTCATTTTATTAGTGACAAGGGTGATAGCTGGCGCATAAATATCATTCTCATTTGAGGTGGGAATCAAGTGTCACGGGCTATGTAGGTGCAACAAGCGGACACATGTCTACCTCGCCAGCGCCATATCAGCTTGATCATCCAATCACCTAACTTTGCTTGCCACTTGAGTGAACCTTTGACATGGGGGTTAGAGTTCGCTCCTTCCATAAGAAAAATCAATAAAACACCCTTTTTTGTTTTACTAAAAGAAACTAGTATATTCTAATCAACACCATTGTTTCAAAAAAAACTAATCTCATATGTCCTTAATTATTGTTTTATTAAATAAAATATTACAGTCACATGCATCGTCTTTATAACCATAGATCCACGCTATAGTATCAATGTCTGAAAAAATATCATCCATGATCATCGTATATCTTGCATTGTATGTGGTTGTTAAATGGAACTCACAATTCTAAGAATAAAATTTTAGAATATTTTAAAATCTAAATCAATTTTTCCAAGTGTATAATATTTAGTTTGTAAAGTGTCTCGCATCTTGCCTCTTAGAAAATCATACACTCTACTATAATGTGCAATAGAACATACAAAAACATAGTGGATAAGAGATAAAGGAGCCTCAACAAAAATTAATAAAAAAATGAGGGGTTAAAACAGGAAACCTAATTGGTATCTTGTAGCCGTGGGCAACCCTAATTGGTATGGCTGCAATTCCTTAGAGTAACAAAAGCTTCTTCATTTGAGTGTAAGTCCCGTTTGTTTTGTTTCATAGTTAGCTTTTGATCTTCTTACGCCATTCGATCAGTAGCATGCTTGCTTATAACATCGATGATGCAGGGATTTGATGATCGAACGAATGTTAATCGTTTGTAATGTTACATAACATAACATGTTGATTGTTCATAGCATTTTAATGTTAAACTTTACAATTATGTAACAATACAAATCCTATGATTAAATTATGCCTAATTTAGTCATGTAATCATTACTAACACAAAGTACGTAACTTTAACGTGGTAACCTATTTAATTAATACCAAAAGCATTGAATAACCAAGTATGAGGATCAAGCATTTAACTTTAAGCATAAATTAGTGTCAAACAATATCTAAGATCATGAATAAACTCAACTTTTCAACAACATATAACCATTGAATTATTAAACAAAAAATTAGTCAACTTGTAAATATCTACTTCATGGTCAAATCAGGCTTGTTACTAAAGATTTTAACAAGCATGTTGTTAGTTATAATAGGGCTGGGTTACCACAACCACGTGTAAATAGGTTTCAAAGGCAATTAAGACTAAGCCAAAGTTGGAGTAAAAGTAGTAAAAGTATTACAAGTCTGAATAAGATGTTTGATGTAGTCAAAAGAGGTCGAGAACAAGTCATTCGTATAAAAGGTTACTTTTGTGTTTAAAAATATCATCTTTACATGTGTTTAGGTGTGTAGAGAAGTTGTTTATTAAAAACAATTGAGGGTCAAGATATAGACTTAGAAATAGATTATATGGAGTGTGGGTTAGGTGTTATGAATATCATGTATTATCATTCACGCGCATGAATATTATGTCCTCCTTAACCATGGGTTTTATAATAAAACATTGTTTCATAAACTTTTTGAATATAATTTTGTAACAAAAATATATTTTAAATCAAGTTTGGTGATTTTTTCTTGTCTATATTGTGGACCGAATTTGCAACCATGTTTGTATGCAAAGGAACCTATTTAAGGACCTATTTCGTTTTATATTGAGATGAAGTTACGACTAAGCTAATGCAGCCATTTTTATATTCAACCAAACTTATTTTGGTCACAAAATCCGGCAAACAATATCATAACCCTAGGACACTACACTACTAGAAAAAGTACAATAGATGACGCGCAATATGCGTCATATTTGGGGTCAGATGACGTGCATATGCGCGTCAAGAAAGGGGTAGTCATAAATGAAAGATTATACGTATTTGCGCGTCATCTATTTATGATGGGCAAAAGATGACGCGCATTTTATGACGGTGTCTAGATGACGCGCAATGTACGTCAAGGAAGGGGTAGTCATGAATGTTAAAATGACGAGCGTGCACGCGTCATCTTTATGAATTTTATGACGCGTTACTAATGATACGCAATGCGCGTCATACATTTAGCTGCTTTATAAAATATATATTTTTGATTATAAATTTACCTGCTTTTTTCTATAGAATTACAAATCAATAAATGTCGAATAACAGCAAAACAAAATTCATTTAATTAAATACCAACAAAAAGTATTAAATTGTTTCAACTTTACTTGCAAATACATAATATTTTTAATTCATTGTCTAATGTAACCCGGCCTAAACATAAATAAATTTGTAACGTAACGCGACCACTCTTCCCGAATAACATCCAAATCAGCATCAGTGTATTCGGCTCTACCTCCTCCAACCTAAGAAAAAACCAATATCACCCAATTAAACTTGTGAATTTGAACTATCCGGATGAACTAACCTCTATTTTAACAAAAATCACCCAAAATTTCAAATCCCACATATATATGATACAAAATTACTACTTAATAACCAAATCAATCAAATTAAACAAAATTCAATGTACCTCGCCTCAAGGCGTCGCCTTAAGCGATTTTTTAAACCAAGGTCAATTTGGACCAAATGAACTAACAACCTCAATTAAAAAGCAACAATTGGTAAACTATATGTGCTACTTACATTGTTATTGACAAGTATTTCAAGCCCTTCATCAACTACTTCTTTCATGAACTTTAGCACATAGTATCCACATTCAGTACTTCCTCGCTGACACGGACACTACAATAGCATATTTTAATGATTAGCTTATTAATAAAGTTAACCAAAGGTGCAATTTTTGAATAAGAATTAATTACTCACTGTAGAATTGACCCATTTGAGTTTAGCCGGCCTCTTGCTGGATCCACTTTGTGCAGCATATAAGCTTATTGCCCTGAAACAAAGTTGATTAATTAAGAAATATATTAAGAATATAACATAAAGTTTTAATAATTTGTATTACTTACGCATCAATGGTTTGTTTCAACAACAAATTAATAGTGCTAGCCCTTGGCGAATCAAGATAATAGCAAGTGAATGTCTTCATGTCTAGCACAGCCAACACCCAATGTTTTCTACAAAAACCAATAACCAAATTAAGTTAAACAACTTATTTACTACGGTGGTGGAATTTGATAATCAATTAAGTCAAACCCAGGATTGTAAGGCAATAGAATGATATCATTGTGCCCTCTTGTAGACAAACGATTTGTAATGCTTCTACTTGAATCATCAATATTTTTGGATTTCGCTTTAGGTTCAACTAACGAGATCGCAGAGGGTTCATAAAACAAATTCCATGATCTTTTTTCTCCCATTCTTGAATTGCTCAAACAAGTACCTATATAATAACAAAGAATTAAAAATAACTTGTGTTTTACAAATATTAAAACTAAATTTAAAAACTTACATCATATAAGTGGTAATGACAGCCCCGCTAAGCTCATCCAATGTAAAAACTGCTTCAAAATCATCCCAAGTTAAGTAAGTGAAACTTTCATACCCAAATAGTTTGTCCTCACACTGCACGCTTATAGAATCAACCTTCGCCACTTGTCCATCAACCATCATTTGAGTCATTTTCAAAGCAACATTATCTTCAATCCTTATCCTTTCCTTCCTTTGTGCTCTAGTAATCCTTCTTTGCTTCATATCCTTTTTTTTTCAGTTCTTTTCCTTTCTTCTCTTTTATGTTTTCCATTTTCTCTCCATCACTCTTTGCATTCTCATTTTCATCATCTGTAGATCCTCTTACCCGTTTATTCTCTTTCTTCACTTCAAATTGATTAAATGGTTTTTCAACAGTGTTTCTCTTTGGTTTTTTCACCATTTTTTCCTACAAATATATATATATATATATGACCTTTAGATTGAAACCAATCATCTACAATAAATAAATTATTTAAATTGTATTACCAAATCAATGCATCGAATGACTAGATGCCTTGGCCAAGTTAGTAGAAACCCAATTGCATCTTTTATCCTCTCAATGAACGGATCGTCTTTTGGTCGAATTGGCAGTAAAGCGTTTTCTTGTAAACATATTTCCAACAAAACTTCAACGTTCTCACCTATTATATGTATGCACAAAATGTAAAAAAAATGAAAATACTTAAACTATAATATAGCATAATCTCCTTAACGTAATACATACCCAATACACTATAGTTCGTTATGGTTCCTTTGGCGACTATATTAGATGCCACATCAACAGCAAGATAACAAGCATTATTCTACAAATAATGGATGTTACTTGTAGGCAAGGCTTGTAATGAATTCTCACTTATAAAAAATAAAGAAATTATTTAATAAAAAGACACTTGTATAGAAAACTTACAAGTGATTCTTTATCTGGTTCGTGTTCAATATCTTCCACATGGTCATAAGGTTGGCAGCTTGCGGCTTCAGAAACACTTGTACCTTTTTTGTCTCTCTATCTCCTCTTCAAGCTTGTTAAAGCGTTGATCTACCTTCTTCTTCTCAATATCCAAAATCTCCTTAACGGTCCTCGGCATGTGAAAATAGTGTTGTGGGTTTACAAATTTACCCATCCCACGTACACGCCCACGTTGTTCCTCAGTACCCTGGGCTTGTGTAAGCAAATCATTTGTTCCCGTAACCTCTCCTAAACTTGCTGTTGAATCATGTAGCTCATCCTAAAATTGGCATTTAATATAAATGATTATGTAGGACTAATGCATATATATATGTGTATATATTATCATCCAAACTTACAATTTTTTTAACAATTGCTTGAACACCCGGGTCATAACCTCCGGTTTTCAACTTTCTTGCCTTTTCCATGGCATTGCTCTATCAATCTCCTCTTCTTTGACTTCTTCTTCTTACCCCATGTATTCTCATACCCCGCCAGATAATCATAAATTTCTTTACTTGATAATGGTTTTTGTATAACGTTGTTCTCTTGTTGATTATTGAAATGTTTCTTTCTTTTACGAAAAGGGTGTCAGTTGGGAGGAATCTTCTATGCCCAAGGAAGCATACTTTTTTGGGCTTTGGCAACCATTGTGAACAAGTATCATTAATTTGAACATATTGGACAAGCTTTATAACCTTTGGTAACACACCCTGAAAGATTACCATACGCGGGGAAGTCATTTATAGTCCAAAGTAATACTGCTCTCAGATTGAAGTATTCTTTCTTGTAAGCATCAAATATTCTAATGCCAGGTTTCCACAAGACTTTTAGATCTTCTATCAATAGTGCCAAGTAGACATCAATATTATTACCAGGTTGTTTTGGTCCTGATATCAATAGAGTCAACATCATGAATTTTCTTGACATGCACAAATAAGAAGGTAGATTATATGTTATAAGGATAACAGGCCAACAACGATATTTGGAACTTAATGACTTGTGGGGATTGATACCATCAGTGGACAAAGCTAATCTAAAATTCCAATTTTCTTTTCCAAAATCTTTCTACGTGTTGTCAACAAGCTTCCACGAGGGTGAATCACTAGGATGAGTTAGCTTACCATTGCTGACCCGACCTTGTGCATGCCAAGTTAAGTCATGTGCAATTTCTGGTGACGAAAACATTCTTCTAAATCTAGAAATAGGAGGAAAATACCACAAAACTTATGAAGGCATGTTTTTGGTATTCTTCTTCCAACAAGATGTGCCATAAGTTGGACATTGCGAAGCATCCTTATATTCTTTCCAAAATAGAACACAATCATTTTCACATGCATGAATCTTTTTATATTCTAGACCAACTCCTTTTAGCAACTTCTTGGCTTTATATATGAAGCTAGGGATTGTATTGTTTAACGGTAAGATATCTTTTAACACGCCCAACAAAGCCTGAAAACTTGAATCAAACCAACCAAATTAGCTTTTCAAATGTTGGAATTTCAATAATCCACTAAGTGCGTTATACTTTAAACCGACATAAAGTGGCTTATCACATTCTTCAAGAAGCTATTTCAACGAATCAGGATCTTTATCTACATGTGTGAAGGCATCACGTAGCATTTTCTTTGTATAATCAAAATTTGAAGGTCTAGATGTATTAGGGCAACTAGAATCAACCTTCGCAAGTTTTTCTCCATGAAAAGACCAGACCTTATAATTTTTGTTGAAACCGTAGGCAAACAGATGATAACGCACATTAGCAATTGAGTGGTGACACAAATTGATATAATTAACACAAGGACATGGAATAACATCTGAATTTGGATTATTACTTTGCGCAAACTCTAAAAAGTCCTCCACACCTTTGTCATATGCATTTGATAATCTATCAGTCGAAATCCATTTTTTATCCATGACCTTTGTTTCTAGTTTGTCACCATCATAAAAACTAGAATCAAGTTTAATGACGGGAGTTAGGTCTTAAAATATGCATTACAATTCACAAAATAAACCAAATAATGGCCTAATTATCCCTTAAAACAAAATAACTAATCCAACGAAACAAACAACCAATAACTCAATATGTCATTTAGTTTTCTACACAACCTAAATAAGACATATAACGTTTTTAAATCCAACTCGATTTGTGCAACTCTATGTGAGGGTTAAAGTATCCACATTACAATAAGATGTCATTACTCATAAGTTTCTACACAACTTAAACAAGATACACAAAGTTCTACAACCTAAACAAGACATCATTAGTTTCTACACAACCTAAACAAGACACACAAAGTTCTACACAACCTAAACAAGATGTCATTAGTTTCTACACAACCTAAACAAGATGAATAAACCTTTAAAAAAACCTAAAAAACAAACACAAAACAAAATCCACAAAAATCACTATACTAAAACATATATCAGATCTAAAAAGTTCTACTTAAAACCCCAATTTATAACACATACACAATCAACCACAATTTAGCAATCAAAACAAATAAAACAACAATGTAGCACCTGCGATGAGATTGTAGGCGGAGAAAGACACGCGGTGGTCGACTGCGCGGTGGTCGGCTATGCGGTGGTCCCAAGGCGCGGAGAAAGACAGGCGCGCGGTGGTCGACTGTGCGGTGGTCGACACGCGGTAGGCTGCTCGGCTAGGTCTTCTAGTGGTGAAGGCGGTGGTTGTCGGCGCGGGAGTGGACGGCGCGGTGGTCGGCGCCGCGGGGCGGTGGTCGACTGCTGTAGAGGTGAGAGGGAGGGCGAGTCGCGATTGAGGTGAGAAATTAGGGGAGGGCGGCTTGTCGCGATTGGGGAAAATAAGCCTTGAAAAGGGCGCGCGGTAATATTAATAAAGCCTTGAAATTTTAAAAGATGAAGAACTAAGATGACACGCAAAAATGTGTGTCATCCTTTCTGAAAATATTTTAAAATACGACATAAATTTTATGATACGCTCAAATGAGCGTCATCTTTTTTCGCGCGTCATCTTTTGCGCGTCATCTATTAACAGCTTTCTAGTAGTGCTACTTTTTTTCCTATCATGGATTAAGAGCTATATAATATTGATCGTACTTCTTCTAACATAAAGTAACATTATATGCATCTAGGATCAATTGAGAACACACAAATATATTTAGAACTAAGAGAACTTCTATCAGCATGCAATTTTTTATAGTTTATATACAAAATGACTAAAATACAATATTTAAACATCAAATAAATTACACGGATGCTCCCTGTGCTATGTCTAAATTATGGATTTGGTCCCTAATTTGGGAGAACGATAAGTTCAGTCACAAAGTATGCATAAATATAACAAGTTTGGTCCCTAATACGGATAGACATTTAATTTTTTCTGTTAAATTATGTGAAATGACTAAAAGACTCTTACTATTAATAATAAATATATTAAAACTAATAAAGCACCCGCCCCTATCCTCCCTCCCTCTTTCTCTCTCTCTATCTCTCTCTCTCTTCAAACCATTAATTCATCCACCCCCTAACCATCTTCGATCATCGAATCGCTGGCTACACATTTATGACCACCCCACTACATCAACCTCAAACCACGACACCCAACCCACCATCAGCTTCATTTCTGTGATCCACCACTGCACCCAACGCCACTGCCACCGCCACCGCCACCGCCACCGCCACCTTCATCTAAATATCATTGCCACATTCGTTGTTGCGACTACCGCCCCTTTCACCACCTACAACCACCCTATTTCTCTTCCCTTACATATTCTTAGTTTGATTTTGCGTCTAGGTTTGAATTGTTGTTGTGATTTTGCAATGATGTTCTTGATCAACTTGAGTTACAAGTAGATTTGGTGGATGTTGTAAGATTTACCGGAGATGGTGTTGCTGAGGTTGAAGTGGTTGTGATGTTGTTCTTTAGAATGTGACCGGAGAAGGTGATGGCGGTTATTTGGAGATGTTGATGCTGCCCAATCGGTGATATATGGTGTTCGTGGTCTCCTATATGGTGATGGGGGCAAGCTGGAGATAGTGATGGTGGTCGGCTGAAGATGCGTATGGTGTCACAAAGGACGTTATGACACACACATATTATATATATATATACATATACATTTATATATAACTTTATTAAAATTATTATTAAGCTTTTATATTTATTGAATTATTTAATATATGGGTATTTCTATAATTTTCAAAAAATTTAACTAATCCTGGAGTTTACATGTCACACCCCGTTGACCGCGCCTGGCCGTGACCGACTGATACCATAACAGTGCAGTGAAAATTAAATGTATTCAAGTTTAATCATTATAACATTTAAATTATTCATAAGTTAAATTGTCTGAATGTTTGATTACTAAACATTAAATTAATCGTTTATAGATAATAAAGTGGATAGGGTGGTGGCTAAGTATCCAAGATTCCATCTAAGGCGGCACCTATCCTTTTGACAGCTGTCATCTAAACTTCACGTGATATACACACTCAAAATACGTCAACATAATGTTGGTGAGCTCATGAATTTATGACACGATACCTTTGATGATAGTTATAATATTCAATAAATTTAGTAAAGACAATGACAATATTATAAAATCTAATGATGCACAATAGAATGTATCATAATTAAACCTGACCCGGGCTTTCCCGCCTGAGTACTAAAATATTCCCTAACCCATCACTTCTAAATGGTTTGGTTTAAATGTGCCCTGCTAAGCATGACTAAAAGGTACTAATTTGTGACACAACAATTATTGAATCTCAATGTGGGGATTCCCTACATAATGGGCCCATTGTGTTCGGGGGATTCCCCAAATAGTACTATCCCCAAATCACGCGACTCCTAATGAAGTTAATGATTTTGCTCCGTTCGGGAACAGGAGCAGGCAGTATTGCACTACATAATAATAAAACCAACAAGTATGTATTTCACCCTAAATGTATTAAAGTAAAAAGGGGGTTGATGAGACTCACCTTGAGGTTGATCACGTGGTTGGTTGTAAAGTTTGGATGTTACCGACTGAAGGGTTCCTATGTTTGTTTCAAGTGAATTAGTACCTTATTAAGTGATCAATTAAGTCTAACCCTCATATTTTACATTTGTCTTACTTGGCTTAATGATTTCCATTACATATGTGCAATCTTGTTTTAGGTCTTGGGTTTTATGTTCATATCTTTATGTTTTGCTTAAGTCTACTCTAATATCTTATAAGTTCAGATTGTTATTGTTCTTGTAAGTGTGATAAGTTCTCAAAACAGGAAGGTTTTATTAGTTGGCAAGTTTGGTCCTTCAACTTTGCTAAATTGACACTTTCTAACCCTAAAGTTTGAAATTTGACATTTCAATCAATTATGGGGACTTTTATTGTTTCACGTGATTTGAGTTACTTAAATAAGCTCATATTTGTGTCTTTATGTTTTTTCTTTACGGGTTCAATGGCTTATTTTCTTGTTAGGCTTTTCGGGAAGAAAAAGTTTAGTGTTTTCACCATTTAGGTTGTTGAGATGTCCAAATGATATTTATTTTTAGTTATAACTTATTTAGAGTGTTAGTTAGTCTCTGAAATATTATGGTCTTGTTCATAGGATTGGTGAATTGGGTATCGGGTTTTTAAACGCATATCGAGTCGTGTTTCGGGCGCATTATATGATATATTTTTAAGGTTATTGGTTTTATTAAAATTTTGGGTTGTTCTTTGAGTTTGAGGGTCATATATTACTGGAAAATATTTATATTCTTAGTTTAATTATTTTTACGTATTTTATTGTTAATTTAAATTTTGAGGGGCGTTAGTTAACTTATATTATCGGTAAAATTTATATAAATTCTTAGAAAATTCCATAAATGGTAATATTTTGTTTTTACCTTCTTTTTATCATTATTAGGCCATTGGTTACTCTAGTTTCTTATTTGGAGGTGTTTTTGTTGACTTTTATTTTAACGTTCGGGTTTTGGGTTTTTAACGGGTTTTCGGTTTTGGTTGACTTTGGTGAATTTTTTTTATATATAGCTTTAAAATACTTATAATCATTCTTAAGTTCTTGAGTTTTCACTAATGTTGCTCTTAAACCTATTTTTAACAATTTTCATTATTTTAAAGTGAATATCCTTGTATTTTTGTTTACAAATGAAATAAATTCTAAAAATTATGAAATTTGATTTCCTAGGCTTTTGTTAATATGATACGTCTACTGTAATTTGTGTATGTCCAAAAGTTTATAGTTTCACCACTTTCGTTACCTAGCTTGGTTAGTCTCGTTAAGTCCCGGTTAAGTCTTTGTTTTGAATTTCTAAGTATTTTGATCTGATTTTTCCCTTCCCAAGCATTTTAACATCATAAGTAACTCTAAATAATACCATAATTTTAGTAACTTAAATCCCCAACTTATTTCTTTTATTTTTCTCAAAAATACTTGTTTTTAAAATTTTGTATTATTCGTAAAATGTAAAATACATATGTTTAAGTTATGAAAATTTATTTATAACATGAGGTGGTCTCTTTAAACTTCCAGAAATATTTAGATCATAATTTTTGGACTTAGTTAGTACACTTTTATATTTTTATGAAAACCGTGTTTTCGGGTGAACTAGTTTAACTAATACCGTGTTTGTAGTCAACGAGGGTTTTGAAAATGGTTTTATATCTTTTACTTACAGAACAACAAGGTGTTTTGAGGGTTCATAAGATGTTGGGGGTATCATGGGGTTTGTTGTGTCACTTTCGTGACGATACCCGATGTTTCGCGTGTTTTCGGGGAGTAATTAGTTACCTTGTCATGAAAGGGGTTGAGATGAGTGTGTGGGCTGTTGAATGAGCTTGAGATAATGATATAAGTTTGCTCAAAGTGGTGGGTTAGTGCAGGTCATAATATCAATGAAATGGAAGGAGTGAACTTGATGGGGTGTGTGTGTGTGTGTTCTTGTGATGTTACCTTGGTGTTAATGGTTGATGATGCTTCACTCTTAAACCGATTTTGGCTTGCAAAAAGGGCTAGAGTTTGATTTTTTTGAGCTCAAGAAACAATAAAATCAATATAGAGGAATAAGGAGTGCTTAGAAGTAGAATGTGGATGAGAATGAAGCGTGGGGTGTAGTGGGGGAGGGGTGTTGGCCGATTGGTGTTTATGGGGAGGTGGGTTGGGAGTTTGAATCTTGGTATCTTCAAGATATGGCTGGGATTTTGCAAGATCTGGTCATTCCTACAAGTTTCTAGGCTAGGTTTGAAGTTATTGGGTGGATTGGGTGGTGACATGACTAGTCAAGAATTGTTATAAAAATTTTAATTGTTTTTATAAAGCTTAGATGTGTAGGTTAGTGTGTGTGTGTGCCGTGATATATATATGTACATATGTATATATATACGGGTGTGTATGTGTGTCGGGTGTGTGAGTGTGTGTGTGCATGAATTTGTACGTATGCATGCATGTACATATTTGTGGGTGTGTGTATTGAGATATATATGTATAATATATATATATATATATATATATATATATATATATATATATATATATATATATATATATATATGTGTGTGTGTGTGTGTGTGTGTGTGTGCGTGTGTGTCATGTATATATGTATATATGTGTGCCGTATGCATGTATTAATAATGTATGTGTGTGTCGTATAAATATATGTAGATATGTGTGTATGAGTGTGTTGATTTATTATTTTAGGAATTTAATAAAATTAAATTAGTATTAATATAGTTTTTGCCTTATTAGAGGATTTAGTAGGATAATGTAGTATTATCCAACTAGGTATGATGTGACTTATTATATATTTTACTTACTTATGTTTTATCTATTTATTTTATTTAACTAAAAGTAATGACATATTATTTAATTATTAGTTGTTGCAAGATGTTTTTATGTTTTTATAAAAGTTTGAGTCTTTTACTCTTTTATGTTTACAAGCTTTTAAAACTTATGGGTTTATTTTTTATTATTTAATATTTTTATAATTTATAAAGTCATCTTTGCTAATTTTTGTTGATGATTTTAAGTTCTAATAAACGTTATGGGTTCATTTAGTTGTTTTTGTTTGGATTAGTTGATGTTAATGATTTTAAAGTTTAAATATTCAATAAGGCTCCACTAATTGAATTTATTAACCAAGGTTTATTTTTTAACTTTTTTCTTCTAAGCTATCAGGCCCAAAGCTTATTTGGTCTGTTCAGCATGCCCCATAATTTTATGCGGGTCCACTGGCCCATATTGGTTTTACGGGCCTAAGCCCATTAAGTTTTATGGCCCAATGGCCCAATTAGGGTTTGATGGACCAAGCCCATTTAGGTGTGTGTATTAATGTAGGCATAAGCCCAAAGATGTTGGGCCTAATTCGAAAGCTCCCTAAGTGTGGCTCATTATGGTTTTAAAATTTTTTTTTCTAGGCCCAAACATCAGGGTTGTCACATTTCACATGTGGGCCATTAACTATACTCATCCACATTAGTACAATTAGTAAGATAAGGCATTGATGCGAATGACCATTCTACAAATGCGATTGCTAATGAATCACTCACATTAGTCTATACACTTTAGCCTACTCATGCATATCATCATATAACCTAAACTAGGGTTCATGCAAAGTCATTGCTCATCGCGTCAACTTTGATAAAAACATATAATCATTGATAATGTTCATACTTTAAACTATGTAACCATTAACAAATGATTTATGGGAGGCATACTAGCCTCGAAATACACAAAACAAGTAAAAGTAGGGATCTATAACTCACCTCTTCCACATAGTACTTGATGAAACCCTAACGCGAGAGTAAACCATTGAGATCTACATATTAGTACGTAAAAGTGTCAACTTTATCTACCAAAATGGTGTATAAACACCCAATAAACATAGATCTAGCCTAGATCTATCATAACACACGAGAAAGTTGATATCTTTGCTTGATATCTTTGATTTTGTCTCTCGAGAATGCAAAATTTTCTCTCTTTAAGATGCAATGCTTAATATCTTCGGCTCCTCTTTCTACTTACAGGGGGTTAGGGTGTAGAACTTTCATTCATCAATCTTTAGCACCATATTCTTTGAAAGCATAAATCATACCTTATTTGCTTTCTTTAATCGGCTTTAAAAATAATCAGGGCGTTACATTATAGCGCTTTAAGGTATACAATTAAACATTGATCTTTAGTTACTTGGCATGAAGCTCCCATACTAGCATCTGTTATTACTATTATGCCTTTTACAATTTAAGTCTAGGCATTAGGAAATGCTAGAATATCTCAAACCATGACTCTAATACCAACTTGTAAGGCCTTGTTTCTAGACAAACTCACAATTGGTTTCATACGCATAATCATAATTCTTAAACACAAAGTTTCATTAAAGAAAGCAATGGAAACATTAATTCATTCAACATTCTTGTCATATTCACTATTCTATTACATAACATGGGTTCATTGTTCAAACATAGATAATATAAATAAACTTTAAAATGAGAATTCACTCTCTAATCCGGGAGCTTCTTCATGCCCATACATCACCAACTCAGCTACGCTTGGATTTACCTGACATATATACTATAATTCATTGTTGTTGAATTAGTTTTATTTTTAATTTCAAACATTAGGTCATTATTACTTTGAAAGATTTGAATGAGTAACCATAGTGAAACATATCATATAGCAGTAAAAGATTCCATAAAAATATCAATGATTTGGAAAAACATATACCCACTGACCACCATCATTGGTGACATATAATAACCATGCCATTTAGCAAGGCATGCTGATACAAGTGCACGATAAGTTAGGATAACCATGTTGTGCACTAAGGAAAGCAAGCTTATATAAGTACAAAGCAAACTACCAAACCATACATTGCATTAAGCAAAGAATGTTGAGAAAACAATATTGTGCATTTACCAAAGCAAGCTCATAAAAACGTGCAGCGCATTTAGCAAAGCAAGATGATAAAACCATGCAGTACACTAAGCAAAGCAAGTTGATACTTGCACACGCAAGACTTGGAAAAATGTAAAGCATATTGACTCTTTTTTGTACTTTGACTTTGATTTTAGAAATAGGCATAACTAAGAAAGAATTCTTCTTAGGCATGAACAGGAAGTGAACGTCAAGTAAATATATTTCAAATAAGGTGAATGAGGGTGTAAGTTATCCAATGCTAATGACCAGTGATGAATGTGGGTGGCTCTTAGTCAATGCGGGTGAGCATTGGCTTGTATCGACTAAGTTTTACCTCTATGCAGGTGGTTTACAACAAATGTGGATGGTTACACTAATATAGGTAACAATTAAGTAATATCGGTTGATTAGACAATCATAAGTAGCAGTTAAGTAATGTGGATAAGTAGACAAATGCGGGTAATAGTTAAGTAATACGGCTAAGCAAATACATGCATGTAATAGTAAAGTAATGTAGTTGAATAGACCAATGCGGGTAGTAGTTAAGTAATGTGGATGAGTAAACAAATACGGGTAGCAATGAATATGGCTGAGTAAACACAAATTTGGGTGAAGCTTTTACTCATCCGCATGAGCTATACTTAGACTATGAAGTAGCTAATGCAGATCGTGTGGGCAATACAGGTAATAGTACGTGTAGCAGTTGGTCATTCTATTACTTTTAAGGGGGGAATCATGCAGAGTTGTACTGTAAATTTTCTTGAAATCCATTAGAACTTTAACATATAATCTAGGGCTCTTACATGGACTTTAATCAATATAATAAATAAATAAAACATGAACCCTATATATAAAGGTGACAACTTTACAACTAAAAACATTATATCTACACTTAAAACTAGTTAAAGGATGCATATCATCCCCTAAATTAGTGAAAAACATAAAATAGGATCTAGAGCTCAACTTTTGATTAGTACTTATAAACCCTATCAAGGACTATGGATCGATATCTTAACATACACACAAACTTTTTAGCTTTATTCACCAAAAAGGTGTATAAACAACCAAAAAGCATAGATATTACCTAGATCTATCATCCCATACATAAATGTTGGTACCTTGCTTTAGTTTGTGAACTTTCTCTCTCTAGAAACATAAGCTTTATCTCTCTAGCAGCCCTTTCCTCACATAAAAGTTTGCATGAGACGGCCATCCCTCTTTTTATAGGGGTTTTGGAGTGTTGAATTAGCATTTGTCCATCTTTAGCACCTATATCTTTTTGGACCATCAAACTTGTCCCCTTTCTCTATTTTCTTTCGAACTAGCCAAATATAAGGGTGCTACAAATTTGGGTCGTTATTTGATCATAGGTGTGTTAATCATACTTCAATTGATTTGGTCATATGACTTTTACAAAAAAATTGTGTATTTTATTCGGCTAGACAACAATGTGTCGTGGGCTTTGGGCCTATTTAGGTCATGGTATTGGACTGGTTGATAAATGCTGAATGAGTATATTATAAATAAGTTTTCATTGGGCTTTCAACTTGACAATACTTATACTACATGACCCGACGCTTTATCAATCTTAAAAACAAGTTTTATAAGAATTTAGGCCTTGATGGTTTGGCCATCAAGTTATAGTTCATCTTATAACCCTACATATCCTACATAAATGTAACATGGATTCATGTTATAAAATCAGGGTTTTTATGGCTTTGACTAGGCCTTATTAGGGCCTCGACCTGCAACCCATTGGGCTTCTTTCGGGCCGGTTAATGCATAGTTTTAATAAGGTTTTTGTGTTAGTGATTTAAGACTGGTGTAATCTTAGGTATAGTGGTCACAAAACAAACTTTATAAGTCCTAGGAAACTCAGTTTTGGGACTATTAGCCTCGGCCGAGGCTGATCTAAATTATTAGTCCAGGCCTACTTTTCGGATTCTGTTGTGACCTATACTCATGCTTTTATTTGATGGTTATGCATGTGTAACATTAGTTATTAGGTTTTGGATTTTCAAATTTTTTGTGTGTTTTTTTTTAAATAGAACCAACTTAGGGCACACTAACACTTAGTGAACTTACTAGTAAGTATGAAATAATTTTAGGTGTTAGTAGTGACCTAGAGGTGTGATCAAACAAAGATGTACAAGAGCTTGAACTTTCAAAAATCTGAGACATATTCTCCCTTGCTTGAACGCGACCGAAACTAGTGAGAACAAAAGGTTGGATCATATGGTTATCATCTTATGGTTATGGGGTGTGGAAACCGAACAAGTGTCATGCTCTATTTATAAGAAGGATTATATGGTTAATATCTTATATTTATAGTGGTCTTAAGTCCAAGATGTTGGATCATATCTTTTGGTGATCAATAGGACAAGGGGGCAATTAATTGGTGGGGGTTTGAGAAACCAAATGTAATTATATGATGTCGTTTCTTTTGACGTCCGTTTTAGGTTCGGTTTTTCCGTTCATTATTTGTGATTCAAGTAATTCCCAAGCTTAATACATATATATGTGGTCAACACACATGCATTTATATTTTGTTACTTTGATCATCTTTAGGTTTTCTTTTTTGTTTTAGATTTAATTCATCTATTTAAAATTAAACATTAATTTAAAATACAAAACTTTCTCATAATTTAATTTTTTAAGATGAAAATGCTAAATTAATATGTTAGATTCATTGAGCTTAGATCTTAGGATTCATTATATTCAAGATCAAAAAGTCAAAATTAATATGTGCCTATGTGTGTGGATCAAATAACACAAGAAATATATGATGATAAGAAGATATATTCATTTATGTTGATGATCAATTTACAATGCAATTCATACAAAGATCATGAAGATCAAACCCACCCAAAGGAGAATTTCTCCTTGGGTGTTGATTCACACTATAAGAACACACACTTACAAATTGCACTAGTGGATTCTATTATAATATTCTATGAAATATAAAATCATAAACCCAAATTGAAAATTTTCTTTTGATCTTGTTTTTGACTTTATCATGTATTCTTTTTCTTCTTTCGATCAACTTGGTCTCTGAGAACTTGTACAATGAGATATTCAGTCGGCTATAATTGTGATATGAAAAGCTTCAGTTTACCATTTAGTTGAATCCTACAATATTCCCCCTAAATTAATGCTTGCTAAACTTTAAGCTTGAAGATCTTTTCTATCACATGTCTTCTAGATCAACGAATATGTTAACACAATTCACTATAGTTCTCCCCCTCAAATTCAGCTTCTCATACTATATTTCTGACAAAGGTTAGAATCTCTTGAGAATACATCTTTGTTACTGTATATGGGTCATATCCTTTTGGATTACAATTCATATCACATCTCTAAGGATTAGAATGTATTAGGCATATGGTGAGGCTATGAACTTCAAGAAAATGCATCAAAAGCTTGAATAAATCTTGAAGACATTTTCACTACTAAAATCTTTAAAATAATATGATAATCTAACATTTTTAGATAACTTGAATTCCCCTTGCATAAAGCATGTCTATCTATTCCGCTTATTAGTCAGACATGGGTTCAAAAGATCATCACTGATTGTAGTATCATGAACTTCAGAGAGAGTATCCGGGAGTTGAACAAACCGAATAAATCAAATATTGTATGACTAAAGTTGGTATTATTTTTATCTCTTTTTTCTTTAATAAATTAAATATATTATGACCAAAGTTGAATCGATTTCTTCTTCTTTTTTTTTTTTTTCTTTCTTTTGAATGTTGTAAATGTATTTGCATTCATCCGCATTCATATTACCAGCATCAAAAGCATTTGCATTAAAAGAAATAGATCCCCAATTATTTATTATTTATTATTATTTAGTTATATATTATTTATTTAGTTATATGCTGAAAATGTATTTGCATTCATCCGCATTCATATTATTCCATTTAGTTGTAATTAACTTTTGTGTTCAATTAAAATTCCATTTAGTTATAATTAACTTTTGTGACCACTTAAAATTAATGTGATTGGTTATCACGTTAATTTAAAAAGTAATCCTTCATACGCTTTTCAATTCATATGAAATTTACATTCAAGTTCATATGAAATGTAATTAGATGACCAATTTGAAATAATGTGATTGGTCATCACATTAATTCAGTATGAATCAATTTGTGAATGTTGATTTTATTTAATTCTAGAACATACATGCATGATAACAACACCAAACATCATGCTTCATTATTCAATTTTATCTAATTATAGTGAAGAGTAGCGGGTTTGAATTTTGTTGATTGGTTGAGAAATTAAATCTCTAAGTAGTATAGCATGTGCATAATACATTCGCATTTACATGCAACCGCATCTGTATTTAATGAACAACTGCATTGAACACCCACATTAATTCACATAATTTCTTTGGCCAATATGATTGCATTCATATTCACTTTGTCTTTTGATAAAATGTTATTTTCGTTCCTAACATTTTGTTTAATTTGTCATTTCAATCTAAAATTTATTTCTGACATTTCAGTCACTCTAGTTTACTAAATGTTGTTATTTTCATCCACTCCACTAACATTATTAAATATGAAAGTATTTTAGTATTTTTCAACACTCTAATTATCAAATTAAAACAAATTAGTGTATTAATATTAAATTAAAACTAAAAAACACATGAAGCGACTCGTGAGACCGGTAGCTTTGAAAAATTCTAACCCATATTGTTCGATTCAGGTAAGCTGTAAGATTTCAATTAATGTTCACGTTTCGTTTGACCGTATACTGTTGTTTGATTGAGGTTTACTGTTGTCACGTATTATTTGATTGAGGTCCGCTATTGTCACGTTCAAACGTTACAATAACAAACCTCAATCAAAGAACTCAATCAAATAAAGCATGTCAACAACAAACCTCAATCCCACAACAGACCTTGATCAAATAACGGTACACGTTCGAACAAACATGAAGATTAATTGAAATCCCACGACATAACTCAATCGATCAATATGGGTCAGAGTTAATCGAATCTTTTAAATCGAAGAGTCTGGTCATGTGTTTTTTAGTTTTAATTGAATATTAATTGATTAATTTATTTTAATTGGATAATTAGGGTGTTGAAAAATACTAAAATACCCTAATATTTAACGAAGTTTTAATGGAATTAGTGGATTGGATGAAAATGGTAACATTTAATAAACTACAGTGATCGAAATGACAAAAAAAAAAAAAAAAAAAACAATTTTTGGATTAAAATGACAATTTCAACGAAACATTAGGGACGAAAATAACATTTTACTCTTGTCTTTATTTTTTTTTTCTTTTTTTTTAACAACCAACTAATTAAAGCCCGGCTACCCGGGGTATCCTAATGACGAAAGACACCCTATACGCACGCGAGCACAGACAGCGCTGGATAGCGCAAGCCCACCAACCACCAATTACAAGGAAGAGCCGCCACTCGAATGTCCTCTGTATTTAAGCTATTGATCATGCCCATTAAATTTTGATGAGTTGCATGTTGCTTTGAATCTTCCACATTAAATGGATCACATCCGTATTTCATACTTCTTGTCATGCGCATGATAAGTTGCATGAATGATAAGAAAACCACCACATTTAATGTATACTCATCACATTTGTATCGATTGTTGACATGGTCATTAAATGGAATTTTTAATTCAACTGCTTGTGTTTCATGTGGGTAGCCATAATTTTCATTGAGATTACATTCGAATTTAACGCGTCTCATATGAATGCTATTCGTATTACAACAAGACATACACATTTAGGTGCAGGGTGTGAGCAGGGGATGAGATGGTGAATACTATATATATATATTTATATTTTAATTTAATAAATATATAAAATTTTTAATCTAAGGAGTATATTGGTCATCTAACACTAACTTAACTATAAAATTTAACGTCCATTCACTCTAAAGACCATTGGTGCTACGATTTGCAAACATTTAGAACTAAGGATGTAATTTCTCAAAGGTTGAAACCAATCATGTAATATGAACATACCACATGTACCAACCATGTAATTAACTCTAACAATATTCATTTAACCGTGTGTATCAACCATGTAATTCACTCTAACAATATTCATTTAACCATGAGAAGACTTCCATTAAAGTTTGAACATGTATCTTTCAAGATGAGCATTGAACCTCATCTAGGAGACCAAAGGACAAAGCCCAATCTTTTTTTTTAATGTAATGCAAAATATTAAAAAAAGTTGAAAAAAAATGGACAAAGATGAAAGTCAACCGATGTGCACCAGTGAGCTTCTACACTTGAACGACAAATATCTAGCAGTAGACGTCAAACTTCAAAATGTTATAATTTATTACAATGTCACCTGGGTTGTAGCTTATGGTAAGAGGCAAGCCGCTATGAATTAAATACAAGTTTGTAAGGATCGGGATTTACAATTAGATCGATCTCGTGAGGAAGATGTGGAATGAAAATTCTCACGGTGATACAAACGAGCTTGAAAATGTAGCACGTAAGGTCAAACAAGCACATGTAAATACAAACTCTTTGTATTGCTCTCTAATATTAGATACAAACATATTACAATTTGCACAACTATCAAGATAACCAAAAGCTCGCTCATTACAATGAACTAAGCAACACTATATATACATAACCAAAAGATCTCGCACGAGAACTATGTTCTAGCGCGGATACAAGTTCTCGCGCGAACAGTTCTTAAAAATTATGAAAATTTGATTTCCCGAGTCTCTAGGTTCAATTCCTACAATCTCTCCCCATGTTCGGTGAATCAAAATATTCAAAAGTATTTAGAAGTCCACGCTGCAACCTTGTAGCTGCCCTGATAAGCATATATCTTGTTGTGTAGGGCCTTGGTAATCAACGACCCAAATTGAGCTTCAGTGAAGTGCACAGATTCATCAGCTTTAATAGGACAAGCTTGAAGCCTCATCAAATCTTCACGTCCAAACTTCAATAGATCAAATGGGTCGATGATGCGATACTCTTTATCCACACAATAGATCACAACATGCCTTGTGTTCTTTTCACATATTCATCTCATCAATTTAGATAAAATGTTAATAGGTACGGGAGCATGGCTAGGAATCTTTCTTGCGTATCTAGGATGCTTGAACTCTCTGATTTTCATAGGCTTGTTTATTTTCAAATCTATTCTAGACTCATCTTTGATAACTTTGAATTTGGCAGTCTTAAAGTCTTTGAAGTTGATCTTGCTTTGGTGCCAGATCATGTTTCTAATCAGTGGCGGATCTAGAAGATAAGTTAAGGGTAACGTAAAATTTTTTTTACCGTACACGCAGTGGCGGAACACTCTTTTTTATATCTAGCTTCTAACGAAACAACATAAAAAATTTTGGGTTGTTCGATTGAGTCGAGTCGGATCGGGTCGGAATAGAAGTAATTAAATTACATTGAATTGTTAACAAAAATATAATACCAAAAGAAATAAAAAAAAAAAACTTACATTTTAAAATGTTCCGTACACGTTTTCATCTGCTTTCTTTTTACAGCAAAACGATTCATGTTCTCTAAATTTCAAGTTCCAACAATAACTATAATCATTAAATTAAACATAAAATATCCGTGATAAATAAATAACCATATAAAAGCATTCATAGTACATTCATACACTATGAATGCCGTTCAATAAAAAAAGTAGATTCATACTCTTTATATCATCTATTTTTATTTTATTATCATTTACTTTTAAAATTGAGTTTTAATAAATTTTTATATAAGTTTGAATAGGAGCCATACTCTCATCATTCTAACAACATTCCTAAGGTTTTGATACACATTTTCAAGGTTTTCTAACAAGAAACAACAGAAACATCAATTATTTTATTTTTTTTCTTCTTTTTATTTTTTTTTTTGCATAAAAGAATAAATAAAATATGTATGACCATTGAAAAAATGGTATTGTTTTGTTATATTATATACTAGTATTAAGCTTACTTGTGTTGCAACGGGAGACGTAAAACTATGCCAAATAATATTAATGGCACACCACCGCCAATGACCACCAACACTGAATAAACCAATAAAACGAAGAAAAAAAATCGAATGAAAAGTAGACATAAAAACATTGATCCATACACTTACGCAAGCAAAAAGATATAACAATAAGTAAATTGATCTAGGAACAGCGCGTTATGATGTGACTGTTAAACCGGGAAAAATAAGAGAAAAAACGTTGAACAACACACACACGTTCGACGTGTTAACTTGTAAAATTTAAACTGAAACGTATAACGGAAAATTTGTAAAATTTGAAAAGTAGAGAGTACCAAAGTTGAAAGGTGAAAAAATATTAAGGTTAAATTATAAAATATGTAAAAGTATTGGGTTAAAATAAAAAGGTTAAAGATTAAAAAAAAGTGGGTGCGTCTCATAAAGCACATAATACAACTTACAATGCATACAAATAATTAGTATATATATAATTTTTATTTTTGGGCTTATTATTGTATTGGGTTGGGTAATGGGTATTTTGGGTTTTTATGTTATTTGGTAATGGGTAATGGGTGATGGTTATTTATGTTTTTATAGAATGTATTGTTTTTTATAAATTATTAGAATTTTAGTTATAAAATTTAAAACTTTTTATGAAGTGTTGAGTTTAAAATTATTTTAGGGGTAACGTAATTTCTTTTTAGGGGTAACGTAAAGCCGAAACTTTCCTTTTACATAAAACCATAAAAATCTTTTACATTACCCGTAACAAGTTGAGGGGTAGCGTAGGCTACCCCTCAATTGCACATATGTCCGCCGTGTTTCTAGTCCAATTGGCTTTGCCATAATTGCTTTCATTGATAAAGGGAACTCTTCCCATAACATAGAGGTCAGAAGCCTTAAGAGTATGAAAATCATGCTCATCTTTGAAATACTTTATAGCTTCGCCCTTGTGTTTTATCACTTACATCTTCTTTTCCCCATCATATGCCCAACTCATTATAGGCTCTAAATTTTCAAACTTAGTAAATGGCTTTGAATGTCTTAATGTATGTACATAAGTATGGTGAAGGACCCGTTAAGGGAGTAATGCAATAGTTACACAAAAATTGGAGAGAAACAAGCAACACTTAAAAGATCAAATGGGGAACCAACAGGTGAAAATAAGAACAAAAGTAAAGAACACAAGCAAGAACACAAAGTATTTGGTTTTCAAGAATGTTATATATTGCTCTTAAGTGTTTTACAAATGTTACTAGGCTTAGTCCCTAAGGACTGATATGTGATACACTTTATACTACATCTTACAGCCGGCCATACTTTGAAGGACAGTTGGAACACTAATCTAAATAACAAGATCAATGTAAAGTCAAAAGGCAGGTTGCCTTTTGACTAGTTATTATGACATGCCATAGTTCACATCCTTATCTAACACAAAAAGGATAAAAAGTACAAAGTTGAAAGTTACAAACTTTAAGACCATAATCTACAGTTGACAAAAGTATGAAATTATCATGAACTTATATAAGTTGGTGAGTCTTTAAAGATGGCAGCAAAAAATAGTTCAATTTTGTCAAGAGTATGTTAGAGAAAATATGTCTTTTCTGTATTCGAAAGAAATCAGTCTCTTGGCATTAGAAGACTTTATCTTGAAGCTTCGGAAGACTTCATCTTTTGCTTTTAAAGAATTAGTCTTTGGCTTCAGAAGATTTAATCTTTGGCTTCAGAAGATTTGACACTTGAAGAATTTCTTAGTGCTTTTATCAAATCTTTTGAAGTAACTTTCTTGTACTTTAGAATGCATGCTGAGAGATCTTTGGTATGTGTCAGCCTCTAAGATAACTCTTATAAACTCCCCTACCAAAACTTGAGAGTATCTTTGAGTCTTGATCTACATTTTCTCACAGTCCTCACTAGAATCAAAAACATCCCTTTCTTCATTAGCTGATTTGGATTCTTCACACTCTCAAAGTATCTCTTTATGTCCAAGAGATCACACAAAGGAAGAGTAAGCATGTTCTACAGGAAATATATATTTTGACTTCCTTAATCTCTTATGACATACCATGTGTCTGGGTTTATGGAGAAAGCCCAGGACACAATGGGTCTCTTAGCAGCAAGAGGCTTTACATGAATTGAAGTTGATTGAGCAGCCTCTTCTTGTTTACATTCAGATGTTTTGACGTATCCTGAGGTGTAAAGGTGGATGCCTTTGACTTCTTTTTCTTTCTCTTATCCCTTCTGATGGCCATCCTTTACTTTTTTCTATATTTTAACTAAGAAGGCTGGTCTTGAGCACCAGATGTTTCTTCTGTATCCTTCTTAATTAGGTCCCATTCCTTCACATGTTTAGAAAGAGAAGGCTCAAGACCATGTTATGGGTCTGAAGATGAAGCTGGCTTAGATACAACTCTAGGATCAAGTTGTGTTGTCTTTTATGGTTCAACCTTCACCTTAGCTTCAGGTGCAGCCTGACTTGATGGAAGATGCAAATCTTCCAGCTCACCTTCTTTGATCTTATGCTTGATCCTTCTGATATGTTCATCCATACTGGATAGAGACATAGGACCAAGTCTCCTTCTGGAGAACCCATACAGCTTCAAGAAGCTCACCATCTTCATTTTATCAGCATACTTTTTATCATTTGCTTTGATGGTGGCTCTTGACGTAGCAGCCTCCTCTCTCATTTTCCTCTTAGCAGCTTTTCTTTTAGATTAAGGTTCTTGTTCGAGCTGCTTGAGATATTCAAACTCTATATACTCAAATGAGAGAGGGAGAAGAGCTGCTACTTAACAAAGACCTGTGGCATTCAGGTAGGTTATCATTTTATGTCTTTCTTGTTCGCTACCCATTTGAGTTTCTTCTTCTATAGCGACAGTCTCTTTCTCAGAACTTTCTTGATTTGGACAGAGGATAGAAGCTTTGTATAGTCTTTTTCCTTTTCATTCTTCTTTAATTTTAAGGAGCATTTCTGCAGCCTCAGCCTCCCTCCTCTCTTTTGACACTTTAATGTCTTCCGGTTCATTCAGTTCTTCTAAGGGGAGAGAGATTTAATTCATCAATGTTGTAGTTCCTAGACCTAGATAATTTAATATGGCTGCCCTCAGCTCATCATCCTGAGTGTTTGGCCTATGGGCAGCCCTGATTGCAGCTTGCATAAAGTTAGGGGTCTCTATTGTTTTCTCTCCCTTTGCCTTCCTTTTTCTCTCCTTTTCCTTTTCCTTTTGTGAATTTTTGGCCTCTATGACTCAGGGTGGAGAGAGCTTTCTCCTTCATGTATTGGTTTTGCACTTGATCTCTTGCAAGGGAGAGGCTTTGAGACACCTTCACCAGCTATGTCTTACTGAGGGTACTAGGTGTTGAAGTAGATCCCATCTCAAGTAGATCCCATCTCAAGGTTCACAGGTTCTACTACTAGGCCTTCAACTAAGGTTCCCCTTCGAATCTAATCTTAGGGTCTGCCTTAGCATCCAGTTGACCAACAGTTTTCCCTGCTTCCTAAGCTCCATGACAGCTTCAAAAGAAGTGTCGAGGGGCTGAGTTGTCATGGTTGAGTCCTTAATGATGTAATCACTTTCAAAAGTAAGAGCACCTTCCATATGGACTTCCTAAACTTCTTCAGAAGAGTCAACCTCAATAGGGGGTGAATGATGTGGGCTAGAAATGAGTGTTTTAGGAGCACTCATCTCTTATTGAGTAGGGTGAGTAGGGGAGGGGAAGAGAGACTCATGGTACTCACTGAAATCCAGATCCTCATCATTGTAGAAAGCAAGGTTAGGGATGGGTTAGTTTAGATCTAGAGGCTAGGGATGATGACTTTTTTCAAAAGGTTATTCACTTGAGTTTTGAGACTTAGAGTGAAGGCTTTGGCTTGGGCAGAGAGCTCAATAGGCTGAGCTTGAGTAACCTCAGCACTGATCAAAGAAGAAAAAAGAGTGGTTTGCTCCTCAAGAGAAATGGGATGCCTTGTTTTCGCTTCTTCCTGCATGGGTGAGTATATGCGGGCCTGCTCAGCCTGAATAGATTGAGCAGGGGTTCGTTTGGATTTTCTTTGGTAGTTGATGGTTATTTGAGGCTATGATGCTGATGCAGAGGTTTCAGATGTGGTTCAACACTGACTCGTGTTGTTAGGTTGTCACCTGGAGTAGTGGTTTTTTTACCCAGGGCTGTTTCTACCCCTGAGAAACCAATAGTGGTTTTTCTTATGATTTTAAAGATGTCGGGCTTCATCTGTCGTAGTATAAGAGTGTTAACTATTCCCCTCAATTATGCGCTAAGTTCACAGTTAAAAATGTACTGGACATATCTAGGGAACCTATAATACTCTCGGGAGTCCGATTTTGCAACCAGATTTATGTATACAAACTAAGAATACTTGAACTTGACCCCCGTATCATCCCATGGACTATGTATGATAACTCCTCAGGGATTTAGTGCCATTCTCTATGTTTGTTTGATAAACAATGGATGATAACATGGAGGAGGTACTTCCACTTGTAAGAGACCTTACCCTCCTAAAGGTTCTGACTTGGGCTGGGGTGATGATGGAGGCTGGGGTGATGAAAACAGTCATCCCCTGCACTTGGGCTCTACATGCCCTCTCACCTTCCAAGATGACCTCTTGGCCTGTCCTCTAAAAGTCCAGCAGTTAATCTTCATATAGTGAAGGGTTTATCATAAGGGCGGTGAGGTATGAAGAGTGAGCGAAAAGCGACATACGTCTGAGAAACCAGGAACTTTCTCAGACGTTAACAGAGCAACCTGATTCTGTTGCTTGTGAAGCTGCGTGGCAAAGTTTGATTGAATTCTCGGTTCAGGGTAGGCCATTTTAGAAAGGTTAGTCGTTAAAGAAGTTAAGAATAGTAAGGGTTTTGGGAGATTTTAAGGCTTGAGGATTTACAGAGGAAGATGTAGTAGAAAGAGAGAGACCATATATATATATATATATATATATATATATATATATATGCTTGGATTTGAGACAAAGTTATTGCAAGAGATAAACTTTGAAATCCTGATATGTCGGTCGCACATCTGAAAAAGTGGCCAAAAAGGTAGTTTTCTTGAAAGTAGATAAATCTTCTGAATGTAATTTGTTTTCGGAAGTTTTTTCAAAACTTTTGAAGCCAATTTTGGCTTCGGAAGATATTTCTTAGATTTGCCTCAATTTGCTTCGGAAGAAATTTACTTAGAGTGCTTCCGAGATATAGTTTGTTTTAAAAGATATTAAACTTTAAAAGTTTTATTAAAGAATACATTTTCCAAGACTAATTGCGTTCGGAATAATTTTGTTCTTCAGTTCATATAAGAATGTAAAGGAAAATTTAAGTTTCGGAAGATATACTTAAATTTCTTCTGAAGGTAAACTTCTTATCAGAATTGAAGACATAAATTTCTTCCGAAATCAATTTTAATGTCTTTCAAAAGAGACTACGTTTAAAATTCTTAGAATTCTAAGGACTGTCAGTTAGAAAAAATTTTCTTTCACGATAACTAGGTTTATATGAGTGATGAAATAGATAACTTTAAAGACACACATTTAGAAAATAATTATGAAATTAATTTAAGAAAATCTAGTCAAAGTTAATCATCCCAATAGCTGATATAAGATACTTAAATCTCTATTCATCAAAAGCCTTGGTGAATAAATCAGCATATTGATTATTTGTGTTAACTTTGGCCAGTTTTATCAAGGCTTTCTCAAAATTATCTCTTATCAAATAATACATGATATTGATGTGCTTTGAGTGCTACACAGGATTCTCTGTAATAGAGATCACACTGTTGTTGTCTATGTGGATAGAAGTCTCTTTGAAGTTGAATCCATAGTTCAGCATCTGATTCTGAATCCAAAGCACTTGAGTACGACAGCAATGTATTCAGCTTCAGCAGTTGATGTAGACACATAGGATTATTTCTTGCATTGCCATGAGACTATCCTTCCGCCAAGGAACTAACAACCCCGTGATGTAGACTTTGCAGTCAAGTTGCAGCCACCATAGTCACTATATGTATAGGCATACAAATTGAAGTCAGAACACTTTGGATACCAAAGTCCCAGTTTGGGAGCACCTTTGAGATATCTAAGTATCCTCTTGACAAAAACTAGGTGTGACATTTTGGGGTTGGCTTGATATCTTACATAGATGCATGTGGCAAACATGATATTAGGCCTACTAGATGTGAGGTACATCAGAGACCCTATCATAGCCCTATAGAGGTGTTCATCAACACATTCCCCTCAAGATCAGGACCTAGAGAGTGGTTTCTTGCTATGAGAGTCTTAGTAACCTTATAGTCAGTTAGATGAAATATGGTTAGTATGTCTTGCACATACTTTAACTGGTTTATGAAGATGTCATTATCCACGTGCTTCACTTGAAATACCTTTTTATTCACAAAATGAATCAAGGGTATGATTTTTAAATTCTGTTCCTTGATCACATCTTATGTACTTAGATTTGAACACCATATGATAGTTTTGCAATAACTAACTAGGGTACAAGCCTTAGGAAGTACTAATATGGGCCATATGTGGGTAACCAATATAACATATAACATAGCATAATCTTGGGGATTGTGGACACAAAGATAACAGCGGCACAATTTTTGAGAATTGTGGATGCAATATAACAAAGATAGTTAAGTTTGAATACATATATCTTGTGTTAATATTTTTGTACATACGATGAACTTGTATGAATTTGTAACCTTTTATGCCAACATGCTTCTATATCTTTATAAATCTATGTTTCTCACCAACAATCTTGTTGACCTTTTTACTTTACATATTTCAAGTGATGATAACTAGAAACTTGGAACTTCATTTAGGAATACTTAAGGATCTAGAATAAATAAATAATAATAATATTTCCTTTGTTATGTTTTGGTTGTTTGTTTTTTTTTAAAAAGTGTTGGTAAAATTATGAAATTTAGTAAAGTTTTGTTGCCTTAGTATTTCTTTATGCCATGAGCTATGTACTATATGTGTGACACCTCGTGTATCCGCTTTGGTGGGGTGTGACAGATTGGTATTAGAGCCTTGGTTATAGAGAATTAGGCTTTGAAAGACTTAGACTACAACTTAAGACTCCCTTACTCTATCATAAAAATTTTATAGATTTTATATAATTGTTTCTAAGTCTATTCTTCCTCTAGTCATGTCATCGTACTCGGCCGATTTCTCCAATGACACTTGTGCGCATTCGAGTCTGCTCCTATCTACACCTATTAAAGAAACCATTACACCTAACCTTCTTAAAATTTGGAGAACCTACAAGCTCAATTCGTTGGAGCGACGAAAACATGAGTCCCATCCATTGGATCTCACTATTGAGGACTCGTGAAGAACCAAATCCAATCCAACCCGACAAGAAGGAGGATCTTGAGCTACCATCCGATGCTACAAGTACAATGGGATTACCATATCAAGTGATGAATAAAGCAAGGAAGAAGACCATTCACCATTCAATAAGAGGAAGTATGAATCAAATGGATCTTGTTCTCAGGCTTTAAGTCCTAATCCTTAAAACTCTCCTCATAACCATGAGTCCATGTAATGGGTGTTAAGGATACATGATGGCTAGAAGAGTGGGTGTATGCTATGAAAGGTTATGGGTAAGGAGAGGCATGAGGTTACTTAAGTAGTCGAAACGACTCACCCCCCTTTCCTAGGAATCTTTTATGGGTACACTACTTATAGGTCAAGTGTATTCAAAACATGTTATTATGAGTACTCGGTGTTATGATAAGTCACTTTTAAACTCTTAAATCATTCTCACCCAACACCAAGCGTTGTACAAGCTTGGTGTTTCCTATCTTAATCCTACCTTTTGTATGACATTATTTAGTATTAATTCAAAATGATTTCATTTTCAATATCATCACAAAATGTACTATTACATTAACTATATGCATACCCATCATTTGAGATTTTCCCCAAGTATAACCTGAAGACTTGCCTGGACTTTCACCTGTTCGACAAGTTGAATTCCGAAACGGTCTCATTCTCGATGCAATTCCTATTGCCGAATCTCCTTATCGTCTTGTCCCATCTGAGTTGCAAGAATTATAAAGCCAATTGAAAGAGCTGCTGGACAAATGAGTTGCAAGAATTATAAAGAAAGATGGTTCCTTTAGGATGTCCATTGACTATCGTGAGCTTAACAAGACTATCAAGAACCGTTATCCACTTCCAAGGATCGATGACTTATTCGATCAATTATAAGGAGCGACTTGCTTCTGTAAGATTGATATTCGATCGGGTTACCACCAATTACGTGTTCATGATAATGACATCCCAAAGACTGCCTTTTGAACTCGTTATGGGCACTAAGAATTTATGGCTATGCCTTTTGGGCGAACCAATGCGCATCCGGTGGTCATGGATCTCATGAATCGAGTTTGTAGACCCATTGGATCAATTTGTCATAGTCTTCATCGATGACATATTGATCTACTCTCGAAATGTAAAAACACATGCGAATCATCTAAAGCTTATCTTAGAACTTTTGAAGAAAGAGAAGCTTTATGCCAAGTTTTTCAAATGTGAGTTTTGGATAAAAGAAGTTTACTTCTTGGTTCATGTTATCAATGAAAAAGGTATCCATGTGGACCCATCCAATATTGAAGCTATCAAGAATTGGGCTAACTCCATCTGAAATTTGTTCTTTCCTGGGTTTGGCTGGCTACTATCGAAGGTTCATCTCAAACTTTTCAAAGGTTGCCTTGCCTCTTACTACCTTAACCCAAAATAACAAACCTTTTGTTTGGGAGCAAAACCAGGAAGATGTCTTCCAAATTCTTAAACAAAAGTTGTGCAACTCCCCTATTCTAAGTCTTCCTGATAGCAATGATTATTTCGTCGTTTATTGCGCTGCCTCTAATCAGGGTCTTGGTTGTGTGTTGATGCAACGAGGAAAAGTCATTGCCTACGCCTCAAGACAACTTAAGGTTCATGAAAAGAACTACACCACTCATGACCTTGAGTTGGGTGCGGTGGTGTTTGCTTTTAAATTTTGGAGGCACTACCTTTATGGTACAAAGTGTGTCATCTTCACCTACCATAAAAGCCTTCAACATATTCTCGATCAAAAGGATCTAAGCATAAGGCAAAGGCATCGGGTTGAACTCTTAAGTGATTATGATTGTGAAATCCATTATCACCATGGGAAAGCCAATGTGGTGGCTGATGCCCTCAAACGAAAAAAACAAATCAAACCCTCAAACATTCGTGTAATGAAAATGATTGTTCAAACCAATTTTAAGGCCATGATCCATCAAGCTCAACAAGATGTTCTTGAAAAAAACAAGTTGTAGAAACAATTGGATTGTGGTGTTAAAAAGCATTTAGAGTCCAAGTCTCATGAAATTCTTTATTTTATAGGATGAATATGGATTCCCAACTCAAAACCCCTCCGCAAGCTCATTCTTGATGAGACACACAAAACCCGATATTCTATTCATACCGGTGCTGATAAAATTTATCATGATCTCAAAGAATTTTATTGGTGGCTGGGGATGAAGAAGGATATATCTCTTTATGTGAGCAAGTGCCTTACATGCTTAAAAATCAAAGTCGATCATCAAAAACCTTTAGGTCTTCTTCAACAACCCGAGATCCCTCTCTAGAAATGGGAGCAAATCTCCATGGGTTTTATCACCAAACTACCTCGAACTCCCCATTGGCACGATTAGATTTGGGTCATAGTTGATCGTTTGACCAAATCGGTTCACTTTCTCACAATACGTGAAGATTTCAAGATGGAGAAGTTGTCAACGCTCTACATCAATGAAATTGTGACTCGTCACGGTGTGCCTATTTCTATTATCTTCAACCGTGATAGTAGTTTTACCTATTACTTTTGGCAATCATTACACAAATCCTTAGGGACTATTTTGGACCTTAGCACGGCTTATCATCCTCAAACTGATAGCCAAAGCAAAAGGACTATACAAACCCTTGAGGACATGCTTCACACCTGTGTGATTGATTTTGGTGGAAATTGGGATAGACATTTGCCTCTTGTGGAATTCTCTTACAACAACAGCTACCGCATAATAATTAAATGTGCTCCCTTTGAAGCTTTACATGGTAGGAAATGTTGTTCACCCACATCTTAGACCAAAATTAGTGAGTCTCAAATTACTGGTTCCAAACTTATCCGACAAGATTTTCCAGATCCAAGAAAGACTAAAGGTTGCTCGTGAACATCAAAAAAGCTATGCTGATAACCAGAGGAAGCCTCTTGAGTTCCAAGTTGGTGACAATGTCTTACTTAAAGTTTACCCTTGGAAAGAATTGGTTCCTTTCATGGAAAAAAGTAAAATTGGCACCTACATACGTGGGTCCTTTTGAAATCCTTGAAAGGATTAGTCTCGTAGCTTAAAAGGTGAAGTTGCCAGCTGAGCTCAATAATTTGCAAAACACATTTCACGTGTCTACTCTCAAGAAATGTCTTGCTGATGACACCTTTCATATTCCTTTGGAGGAGGTTTCTATTGACGACAATTTGCATTTTTCGGAGCAACCTATTGAAATTATGGATCGTGATGTTAAGAAACTCAAGCGTAGCCGTACTCCGATTGTGAAAGTTCGTTGGAACTCTAAGCGTAGTGATGAGTTCACTTGGGAATGTGATGACCAAATGAAACTCAAGTATCCGAGCCTCGAATATAAATAATCAGTGGAGATGTTGTCAGCATCAAGATATTCTTGATCACTATTACCATCTCCATCTTCTCCTACACCGGAGAGCCCTTCATTTGAGTTTTGTAATATCAATGACTTTTGTACTTATAATTCTTGTTTATATGAATAAAATTTCTTATAACGTCTATTTTATATAAACACTGTAATAACATGATTACATATTTCTCTAAGCATCATGAAAGTTCACATGTGAAAGTTGTCACATGCTTTTATTATTACATGTTATACTTTATGTATTCTATGCTTAATATATCATATGACTTATTTAATTTTTTTGGAGCTTAATTAATTTATTTCATGGCCTAAAAGTATTTATAATAACCTTATATCAATTATTTTTCACATAACATGTTACATGAAACATCCTAGCCTACTTTCATTTTATAACACATTAAAAATATATTTGTGACATATCTAAAAAGTTGTCACAAGTCCCCCCCCCCCCCCCCCTAAAACCATTTTAAAATTTCCCCCTCATTTCTAATTATCATGTTTAAGGCTTTCAAATCTCACTATAAATACAAGGGCTTCACTCCCTTATTCTTTATACCTTTTCTCTACACCTTTCAAAGGAAAAAAATAATCTTCCTCTCTCTCTATAATAATCCTCCTCAAACATCTCAAGAGATTTTAAGATTTAAAAAATCTTGAGGTTTTTAGAAGGTAGGTTTTAAGTTTTCTGCTTTAATCTTATTTTCTTGTGTACATTGTTCATATGATCATTTGATCATTATAATTCACTGATGTTTATGACCCCATAAAATCTATACACCTTGGTGTATTGGTGAACGAGACAAAGAACACAAGTGAGAAGATCAAGTTTATAAAATATGGTCACCCTTAATGTTCTTGCATTTCATTTTGTTTTAAAAGCACTAGAGTTTTCAATAAAGCATGGTAAATCTTGATTCTACATATGAAATATATAGTAATCACTCTACTAGACATGGTTTATATTCTAATTATATCTAAAACACACCAAAACACCCAAAACATCACTCATGTGAATGTTTTTGTTTTGAACAGCAAACTACGTTGAACTTTATTGAACCCTAAATCTTTCATAGAAAAACCAAAAAATGTAAACTCTAGCTCCATGACGTATTTTGTTGAACTACCTTTCAAACGGTGCACTAAACGCTTTGAAATCATTTCGTTTGATCACTCAAACAGTCTAAACAAGTCGGATGTGCAATTCTGGACATTTTAATTTGGGTGATTGCGTAGACATGTTTTTGGGATCCAAATGAAAAACTTTTCCAAATGAAAGTTTTGTGGAAAACTTTAATTTATAATTCTGTAAAATTTTGTCATTTTTGAATGTCGTTTACTATTTTTAAAATGGATATAAAGTTCATCCCAGATTGTTGAAAATTCTGATTGTAGGACAAGCTGTAAAGATTTATGATTTTGACGTGTTTTCGGGTCCCAAATTGAAAACTTTCCAAATTCAAAATTGTTCACAACATATCAGTTTTGTTTATTGGAAATTTAAATAATTTTCCATAAATGGTTGTTATTTTTAACACCTGTCCAAAGTTCAACACAGATTGCTGTCAAATCTGAGTTTTTTAAAAACTAACATTTCTTGTCTTGTGCTTTGATCGTCATGATCAACTTAGAACATCATATATTCATATAACCTAAAATACTATTTTCTATCACCTTAAGTTTTCATCCTTAACACTTGAACACACACCAAGAATTCAAGAAACTCATCAAAATCACAATGTGAGATTCATAGTCTCATTCACAACTTTTATACTTTTGGGGATGGAACATGTATATGTTTGTCATATCACATAAACATTTTTTTGAAACAAATAATTAAACAAGTAATATCAACTATGTACTTGGTATTTGAACACCATATGATAGTTTTGTAATCAGTAACTTGGGTACAAGCCTAAAAAAGTACTAATATAGGTCATATGTGGGAAACTGATATAACATATAATATATCACAATCTTAGAGATTGTTGAAACAATGATAACAATGGCACAATCATTGAGGATCGTGAATGTAATATAACAATGACAATTAGGTTTGATTGCATATATCTTGTGTTAGTATTTTTGTACATAAGATAAACTTGTATTAATTTGTAAAATTTTATCCCAACATGCGTTTATATCTTTATAAACTTATGTTTCTTACCAGCAAGCTTGTTGAACTTTTTACTTTACATGTGTCTAGTGATGTTAACTAAAAACTTGGAACTTCATTTAGGAATGCTTAAGGACATAGAATAAATAAATACTAATAATATTTTCTTTGTTATGTTTTGGTTGTTTGGTTCTTTTAAACAAGTGACTTAAAATAAATAAATAATAATAATATTTTCTTTGTTATGTTTTGGTTGTTTGGTTCTTTTAAACAAGTGTTAGTAAAATTATGAAATTTAATAAAGTTGTGTTGCCTTAGTATTTCTTTATGCCATGAACTATGTACTATATGTGTGACAGCTTGTGTTTCCAACTTCGCAGGGTGTGACAAGTTTTTTGCCACATTGCTAAAATTGGGTGGCACCTCAGATGTATCAGCAGAAGGATCTGTCACGTTTGTGCTGACAGTATCTCCACTTGTAGTAGTAGTTACCACTAAAGCTGAAGGAATTTGATTATTTGGTCTTCTCAGCCTGAATATTGGATCAAGATCTACTTTAGAGATACTATATTTTGTTCCTGAAGCATCTTCATAAGATTTGTCAAAATAGCCGGTAACTAAATCAATATCAAATAGCCAATCAGGAAAAGAACCTTTCACATTGGGTGTGTGTTCATTGAATGTCACATTGGCTGACTCTTCAACTACTCTAGTTTTGAGATTGTATACTCTATAAGCCTTAGCTTGAGAAGAGTATCCAATGAAGTGTCCATCATCTGCTTTCTTAGCAAACTTGGCTATATGATCTTAGTATTCAAGATGGTGCATGGTTAACCAAATGATCTATGGAAACCAATGAAAGGTCTCCTTTTATGCCATAGTACATAAGGTGTCTTACCATGAGTCTTGACTACTAAAACTCTATTCTGCACATAACAAGTACTCTTGGCTGCCTTCATGCAGAAGGTGATGGGCAATTTAAAGTGACAGAACATGATCCTTGGAGCCATAATAAATGTCCTATTTCTCCTTTTAGCAACACCAATTTGTTCAGGAGTTCTAGGAGCATTATATTGTCCTGAAAACCCTTTTCACTACAAATAGAATCAAGGATTTAGTTTTTGAATATTATTCCTTAATCACATCTTATGGTCTTAACCTTGTGATCACACTTGAAGGGCTAAAGAGATCCAAGTGTAATAAGTGAAGAGAAGTAGAGATAGAGTTCATTTTCTTTAGCTTGTGTGTTATTTTGTGTTGCTTTCCTTTTTGACATGCAACACAATGGTCATCACTTGTAAACTCTTTCTTTGATATTCCAGTTATCAAATCATTCTTAATCAATTTATTCATGTTCTTAAAGTTTACATGGCATATTCTTTTACGTCAGAAGAAAGACCCATCATTATTGGCTTTAGACAGAAAGTAGGAAACTTATCTGGATGGTGAGGTTTCTTGCAGATCCATCTTGTACATGTTCCCTTCCATTAGGGCTCTTAGCAGAATATGCTCCTAAGGAATGATCACCCCGGGCTTCACAACAATGCACTCATGCTTAATAAAGAGCATGTTATGTCTTTGGTCACAAAATTTAGATACAATCAAGAGATTATACCCAAGCTCTTTGATAATATTTACCTTTTCAATACTAAGCTTACCATTTATGACCTTGCCCCTACTAGTAATGTAACCACCAGATTCTCCTTCAAAAGCAACTAGCCCCCATCAATTTTCTCAAAGTTTTGGAGCAAAGAGCCATTGGCTGTCATATGCCTAGAATAGGCGCTGTAAGTGATCCATACATTTTCTTTGCTATTCAGTTGTTCCTGCACATAAAAAAAGATGATTAGTTACATTTGGAAACCCAATCCTTGCTGGTCTTGGGCTCATCAAGTTGAACTAAAGAAAGATCAACAGTTATTGATCCTATATTTAAGCTTATGGGATCCTTGGCTGTTGTTGATGAAGAAACTTCAGTCACATGGCCTTCCTTCATCTTCCACACCATCTTTGGAAGATTAGACTTGGCTTTAATAACTTTAGAAGTTTTTATGACTTTGAAAGTTTTGGAGACTAAACATTCGAAAGCTTTTACGTCCACTATAACAGACTTCAGTGCTTTGGAAGCATTCCTTTCTTTTGAGACCAAACCTGCTTCCGAAGATAGTTTTCCACTATCTTCTTCTGAGTCACCTTGATGCTTTCAAAGAAAAAAGATTTTCCTTCTGAAGCAGTGTTCTTCTTCTTCTTCTCAAAGGTCTTCTTCTTGTTCATGTGGATGGTACTCTTAGGATTGTAGATGTAATTCTTAGCATAATGAGTTATACTACCACACAGATGCACTCTATGGTCTTTCCTCTAAAAGTCTTGTCATGAGGAGAAAGCTTGTCCTCAGCCTTTTCTAGCTACTTTTTCATCTTCTTAGATGATGCAGCCTGCTTTTGAGGGTGAAGCTTGCCTTTAGAGTTGGATAATCCAAATTGTGCAGCAGTGGTGCACATTGGCTCAACCTTCTTCTCATTACTAGAATGGTTTGAACTTGAACTACAACCCCTAGTACTTGAGTTCTTGGTTAAGTCGTCAATCTTCCTCACCTCAAACCTAGCAGAGATGAAAAATTGTTTTTGCCTAGGGTTGAAGGTGCGCTTGATCTCCTACACTTTCTTAGATCTTCTCATTGCAGCCTTGATCAAGTTTTTTCTTGTAGACTTGGCAATCCCTGGTTCTAGTTCTAGTTCACCCTTCAGGGATATAGTCATCCTTCTTAGAGAAAACCTCTTCACCCACTTCTAGTTCACCCTTCACTATATCCTCTTCCTCAGTTTCATGTTCATCTTCTTCTTGGACAGGATCAATAGGAGGTAGCTCATCTTCACAAGTTCCACACCTTGGTTCTCTGACTGATAGTAATGTGTGTGGAGGAGCTATTTCCCTTGATCCAAGTCCTTGCCTGTTCTAATAACAAACTTTTGCATGCAAGGATGAAGATATGATGTTTTTGAAGGTTTCCTCTTCAAGAACACATTTTTCTGCCTTGGCTTTGCTTGTCACAAGCTCAGCCTGCCATTCAATTAATTTGGAAATAAGATGTTTAATCTGAGTCCTATAGTTTGTATGCTTATGTTTTAGAGTATAAATGGTTTTCTCTAAATCTTTTGTTTAAAGTTTATAATCATTTTCTACTCTTTTATAATAAGCTTTTAAGATGTTTAAGGACTCAAGATCATATCTTACTTCCAAATTGTAGGACTTGTACATATCTTACTTCCAGTCAAAGCCTCCTTCTTCAATAGCAATTGCAGCTTGCTGCTTAGGTTGGTTGGGCTTCTCAGCTCTAGGAACTCCACCAATGTAATTTGGCATGTTTGGCCACCATTTGTCCTTGGTGCCTTACACTCCTGAGCAAAGTGGCCCATTTGTTTACAGTTGTAACACTATACCTTGCTCTTGTCTAGTCCAAACATTTCACTAAACACATTGCTTGGAAACTTCCTTCCAGTCTTCTTGTAGAACTCCTTTGCTTTATGAGTGAGAAGAGCCATTTGCTGGATTATCTCCATGTATTTCAAATCATCTAGGTAGATGCAGTCCAGTTCATCAAGAGTGAAGAGAAAGTTGATAGAACTTTCATCTAAAGACATAGAGGCCTGAGAAAAGTTGGGCTCTTGGAATGGGCTTCCATGAGTGTAGCTCTCCCTTGGTGTCTTTGGGAAGATGATAAAAGGACCCTTTGGTGAGTTGTCTGGGTAACCAATGAGATAATGTTGTAGCTTTCTATAGTCTATTTCAACCACACAAAGGGCTGAACTTTTTTGGGTGCTGGATGATCTAGGAGAAGGATTCTGCATGTTCATCTCCATTTTGTAACTACTTAGGATACCATACTGATCAATGAGAGTAAAGGTAGAGAGGTTTTTAGTTCTCTTGATGACCATACAGTAGTGTGCTATTCTCTGGGGAGAAAGAACATGAACTTCATCACTATGTCCCTGTTCTCAAGCTTGAATCCAACATCCATAAGAGTGTCTACAATCTCAACATACCTAAAGTATATATTGTTGAGTTATAGTTTCACCTGTCTTGTGTAGATGAAGTTTTCAAACTGCTACTTCATGATGTCTTTATTGTTCTCCTTGGCTTCATCAAATCCTTCATACATTAGCTTTAGTGCATCCTAGAGTTCTTTTGCACTCTTGCACTTCCTAAAGCCTTTTTAAATGGAGTTTGGAATATCAGTTTGAAGAGCGGTCATGGTTTTCTGATCAATATCAATTTTCTTTTAGTCTTCCTCAGAATAATCAGCCACTTCATTGGGTATCATACCACTTCCGGCAGGTGCTAAAGTAGTGCTTCAAATATGAAGTCCGTAAACTACAGATCTTCACGTCCTGCTGTCTTGAGACTTGATGAAACCTTCCATTCTCTTGCACCAAGTGTGAAAGTCGTCGGGAGTGATTAGTGGAGACTTAGTTATCATGTTGGTTTCTATATCAGCTTTAGAAAGAGCTGTCATTTAAGCAGGTAAGTGAATGTGAAACTAAAGAGTGATTCAATATGGTGAGATCTTGCAATCAAGAGCTTGGTTAGCTCTTATACCAATTAAAGGACTGGATTGGTTCAACAACAGTTTCATAGTTGAAGACTTATCAACTAAACACACTTACTAGATCAAATAGGGAATTAGGCAATGAAACAATAAACAAAAAATAAGAACAAGTAACAACACTAAAGAACACAAAGATTCTTTTTTAAGGATGATGTATATTGCTCTTAAGTGTTTTACAAGAATTACAAAACTTGTTCTGCTTGCTATCTTGCTTAATTCTAAGAATAATACATTGCGACAGTTTATACTACAACCTACAGCAAGCCATACTTTGAAGGCCAGCTACACACTAATCTAGACAACAAGATCAATGTAATGTCAAAAGGCAGATTATCTTTTGACATGTGACTATGACATGTCATAGCTCACATCCTATTGTGTTACAAAAAAGATAAAAGTACTAAAGCAAGAAGAAGCAGACAATGGACCATGTTGGCAGTTGATAAAAATAAATAGGTAATCACCAACTTGTATAAGTTGGTGAGTCTTCAGAGTTGACTATGAAAAAGTCTTCTGCTTTTGTCAAAAGTGTGTTATGGACATAGGTATTCTAAGTCTTCGGAAGAGTTTAGTCTTCAAGTTTTGGACGACTTTGTCTTTAAGCTATGGAAGACTTCACTTTTGGCTTCAGAAGATTTCTGTCTTTGGCTTCGCAAGATTTGACACTTAGTTGAATTTTCCATATGCATGGTCAACTCTTCCAAAGCACTTCCTTCTTTGTACTTCAATGCATGTTGAGAGATTTTTTATTAGCATCGGCCTCTAAGATAGTCAACTTGATCTTACAACCTTCTACCATTGTTGATGAAAGTTCAAATTTTTCAACAGTCAATTTTTGCATATAAGAGTTCATTATTGAGTTTGTTTATTTCCAATGCAAGACATCATTACGTTTTAGCAAATCACTATTTGTACATTCTTTATCACGAATCGTTAGTTGTAATTGATAAATTGATTTGTTTAACTTTTCTATCTTTCCTTTAAGAATCTTTTCATTGGATTTATATTTGCGTGTTTAATATTAAAGTTTTTCAACTTCTAAAATCAAATTCTTAATATGAACTCTAAATCTTTGAACTTTATCAACACAAAAATTGGTACAAAGATTATTATATACCTCAGTAGTAGCTTTTGATTGGTTTTTATCTTCCGTCATTCCTTTCACCATGAATGTTGTAAGCACTTATTTCTTTTCTTTAACTTCTTTTTCTTTCGAATGTGCTGGAGTAGTCTTGACAGATTTGATAATTGAATCTTGACTAGGTGCTACAGTATTCTCAATAGCAATAAAAGGCTTAACTTCTTGTTCTTGCATAGCTGGAGTATTCTTAATAGCTTCATTCACTTCAACTCTTTCTTCAACTTGATTCATTACAACTGGAGCTGGAGTAATCTCAATAGCTTTCACTAATTCATTCTCCTTTTCAATTATAGCTTCTTCATTCTCTTTGGCTTTCTTTTCTTCATCGACAACTTCTACAAATACACCTTCTAAAGGATCACTTGATACAAACTCTGCAAATAGATTCTCTAGCATTTCTTCAATATTCTTAGTTCTGATTTCTTCTTGACCCTCGGTTCTAATTTTAGAAACCAAAGTAGTTAATATCTTGAGATCTAGAATCTCCATATGATCAGACGAGTCATAATCAGTATTTGTTTGATAAACTAATGCTTTGTTGCTTGAAGTACTTTGCTTATCATTTTTGGTTTCAACTTCAACAGTCACCATCTTTTTTCCATTATCATTCAGAGATTTTGATTGGTTTTAGGTTTTGTGCATTCCCTAACAAAGTGTCTAGGTTTATCATAGTTATAAAATCTCAAACTGGACTTGTCAAAACCAATTTTGCATCCGTTGTTGACTCTAAATATTTTGCACCAGTTCTTTTTGCAAAACTTTTAGCTTGATAAACAACCATTGCCATCTTATATTTGATGTTATTTTCTTTAACATCATCAGGATTAACATGTTGCAAATCATCCACCAGAATGTTGGGTGCATTTAATCTTCTAGCCATGAATGCTTCATAGCTTGACATAAAGGTTGTGAATAAAGCAAGGTGCTCTTCTGTAATCTGAATTGTTTGTTTTGATGGGTTGAAAGTAGCAACATAAGCTTGTTGAATCTGAGGATGAGGTTGGACAGAAGCATAAGTATGTGATTGAGGTTGAACTAATCTGAGGAGGAGGTTGAACTGGAAGATGATGAGGAATAGGAGATTCTTGAATTGGAGAAACAAAAAGGCTTTCTCATTATTGCTGTTGGCACATTTGAGAGTAGCTAACATAGTAATTGGGATTACTTGCCATCTTTGCATATATAGTTGTAGCTTCGGCTCCTACTGAGTTTAAGGGGTTAGTAGCTCTATGCTTGTCATCCATTTCATATGATTTAATTGTGGAAATTAAATCACTAAGGGATAGAGTGAATAGATCTTTGGTTCTCTTGAAGGATGTAAAGTTGTTTTTCAGATTTGTCATTTTGAAATTTGGGTTTCAAACTTCACAAGTTTTCTAAAAATTGAACTTCTCGCGTGAAAAAAGCAAGTTCTCGCGTGACAATCATACACTTTTCACGCGACAGGTTTGTAACAAACTTTTGCGAATTCTTCAACTTCTCGCACGAAGAGAATCTTTAAGTAATAACCTTTTGCGAAATGTTCAACTTCTCGCACGAAATGTATAGTTTTTGTGTGCGAAAAGTTAGTTTTTGCAGATTTTTCTCAGTTCAATTCCATCATTTTTCCACTTGATAGTTTTAGAAATATCTGAGATGGTATATTGTCCCGATTATCTATAACTCATTTAGTAACGTCGGTGGCATGTGCCACCGACCACTTCTAATTTATATCTTATATTATATATCTTTTAAACCAAAGCATTACACAAAACTTACGGTGGGATGGTGGTTAAAACCCTTACCTTTCTTGGAACCAACCCATGTTCAATTCTCACTTCTTTTTTCTTGATTGTTTCTTTTTTTTTCGTTTATTTTATTTTCATCCGTGTATCAACGCCCTTGATACATTGTTGTGCTTACTTTGATACAAGACTTTTAAACAATTTTCTGAAATCAATCGAGTTGTGTTTCGCCGCAACAGGCGGGGGCATATTAAAGGTCGGTGGCCTATGCCACCGGCCATTGCACCCCCTCAACTTTCAATTATGACGCTTTTTTCCCCTCAACTTTTTAAACCCTTAAAAAAAATTCAAATTCGTCTACATTCTAACGTATATTTTATTGAAAATAAGCCGAATCAAATATATAACATCTTGCATACTTTTAAGTGCGTTTTGAGTTAACAGCGTTTCAAAGTAAATTTTGTTTGGAAACGAGTCGGCTCAAATATAATACGTTTTATTTTGACGGTATAAAGACGAATCGGGTTTCCTCTTTCATTTTTTTATTCTTTTTCCTTTTTTCATACGGTGAGACTTTATTTGTAAGCCTTTTTAATTGTAATTTTGGTTGTCCTTCTATCATAGTTAATTCTAAACATACTTTATTTTCTCTTATAACTAGAAACACTCTTAAATTTTTAAAATTCGGGTTTACTCCTATATAATATTTACTTAAAATAACTAATTTCTACATTTGTATTTTTATATACGTATTGGTATGAATTCGAGTACTTCTACGTTTTAACATACATATAGTTCTTAAACAAGTCGGGTCAAATATAATTACGTATTGATGTTCGTACACGTGTTGACGTAAGTTTTGTTAAAAAAATGAGTTGGATAAGATATAAAACGTTTTCATCCTTATTTTTATGTACAGTATGAGATGGTCTATTGTTCGGCATATGTTTTGTTTGTATACGAGTCAGCTTTAGATATTGTACGCTTTCATTCACCTACTTTTCGACGTAAATTAATTTCGGAACTGATTGGGTGAATTGTATTACTTTATCACGTCGCATACGGAGATGCTAAACGTGTTTTTTTGTGTACATTTGAGTCGGGTCAAATAGAATATGTTTTCATTCAGCATATAAAATTTGAGTTACTAGCTACGCGTCACGACATAAATTTATTTCGAAAACGATTTGCAATGCCACGTGTGATCCCGCCGCAACACGCGACGAGTAAAAAAAACTAGTTAATAATGAATAATAAATATTTTTATGTATGTTTACCGCTAAAAAACTCTTAATAATAATAAAAAATTATTTTGAAACAAATATTAGTTTTACTTTCTCAAATGCACATAGTATTAGTAATATCAGAGGTAGTATATTGTCACGATTAATAATGAATAATAAAGATTTTTGTGTCATTCTTTTAATCAACTTATTTTTTGGAAATCAAAACTCAAAACAAATTTATGAATGCTCAAGAAGAAAAGGCAAAATAATATAATACTACAGTCGATATTGATAGCGCAACCTATTTGAACCTACCGCTATTATTTTACACATGATGGCGGATTTCGATCACGTTTTCCCGCGTTTAAGAAAACAAATGGCACCTTATATAAATCAATGGATACCATTATTATGGGATAGTGGAAAACGTGTTTAGAGCTCCGAAGATGTTTTTACTATCAACAATGGCGTTTGCTTCTTCAAATTTGGTATAAAGCTTTGTATATATAGTTTATATTTATTTATTACATGCTAACTTTATAATTGTATCATAACATATTATTGGCTTTTAAGCATAACTTGTTTGTCTTCATAAATATTCAAACAATATTTATTTAGTGATATATACTATTATTCTTTTACTTATTAATGTCATTGATATTGTAGACCGTGAGATGTAATGGAACAATTAGAGCGTCGACTTTTCAGGTAGAAAACTATTCATTTAACAATCGATTTTTTATCAAGTTAACTGATGTTGGTTTGATTCTTCTATTCAGATATGAATGATCCACTGATAATGAATGGTGTAACAACAACTAAAAACCAATGGAAAATTAAGATAATGAATTATTACCAATATAACTAATAATCATGAATATGTTTCTCTATTTGATGTCACGTCAACAATTTTTATCGATAAGAGTTCAAAAACTCCAAAATTACGTAGTTGAGAGAAGCACGATCTAGGGAGCTAAACCACTAATGAGGTAAGCTCGAGAAAGATAATACATACATAAGAGAAATCAAGGTTGTTGTCGTGAGACACATGTTACAACAACTTTACACATAACAACTTTAAAGAATATGTAAGAAAAGGAATGGTTTACACACATAAAACTTCTTATTTGGAAATCAACTGACAAAAGGTGGACAAACTCGATACCCATATAGTTTTGTCTTTAATTTTAGAAAACCAAACACAAACTACTTAATATTTCTTCAAATACTATATATCATCTTCTATCTTCAAACCTAGAGAGACATCAATGCATTTAGGAGGGATAGAGAGGTAATTTTATCAAATCTCTTAATTTTTAAACTTTTAGAACTCTAAAAGCTTGATCTACAACCTTAATGCATAAAAAGGGATTGGAGGGGGATTCAAAATTTAAATACATTTGAACTATAGGCAAAAACCTTATCTCTACTACAAATCTTTTGTGTCAAAATAAACACACATATATACGGAATAAAGAGAGAAATCAAAGAAACAGTGAGTGGGTGAGGAGAGTGAGAAGCAATCACTCGCTCCAACAAGGGTTCACGGTGGCCATTCAAGTGGCGACGGTGATTCCTCCATGTCCACATGTTGTGATTTGGCTTGGTTTCTTGATTATCATTCTTGATGATGCTTTCAACCCCTGGGTTGCAATTTGGCTTGGTCAAGGGTTAATCTATTGAAGGTTATCTACTTGGAGAGAATATATAAACCTGCTAAAGTGCCTACTGTCTCCCTGGAACAATTGGAAGTTTTTGAAGTGTGAGTTCATCTCGTCCTTCAAACCTATTTACATATGTTTCTTTTCTTTTAAAAAATAATAATTAGGTGTGTTCTTTATTTCAGATTTTAAAACCTAGATTTGGTTGTATTAATTCGTAGATTTTGAAAAGTAGTTACCGTGACTCAATGCTTATATGAATAGGTCACAAGTAATGAACAAGAGTCTTAAATTTTCAGCTTAGTTTACATACATTCCTAATTTTATGTCAATTTCGTTCATAATTTCAATTTTTAATGCATAATACTTTAAAATTTGATATGTGTCCCTATAAAGAAAGATGATATTTACAATTAACCACTTCTAATTGTTGTTGCTTTAATGTGTATTTCCTTTCTCACCGCAAAAGGAATGAACTTCAAACATCCATGGATCACTTATGTAGCTGAATTTGATGATACTTAATAGGTTTGTTATATAAGCTTAAACTAAGGGTCTCTTGGCCAGGGACTAAGATTGATAATAAAGATATGTAATTCCATTTTATTAAACTTTCATTGTTATTTTTGTTGTTTGTTAATGGTGTTAAACAAGTCGTGTTACTAAACATGTGATATTTAATTTTGTTAAATGAGTCGTGTTTGTATAACCTATTTCTATTATCATATAGGAACAAACTGTGCCTATGGTACAAGAAACAACATACACGTAAAAAGATCTTACAGATTGATCTTTCTTCATGTTTTTATGCATGATTCATAAAATTAACTTGAATTATACTAATTATGATTTGGTTAACTCTATTGTAGGAGGTTAAATGAAGGACATATTTAATAGCCAAAAGATGAGCAACTATAACAAGTTAGAATTCTTTTGGCTCTACAAACATGGCCTCCATTTAACCTCCTACAATAGAGTTAACCAAATCATAATTAATATAATCCAAGTTTTAATTTTGTTAATTATGCATAAAAACATTAAGAAAGATCAATCTGTATGATCTTTTTATGTGTATGTTGTTTCTATCACCACAGGCACTATTTGTTCCTATATGATGATAGAAATAGGTTATATAAACACGACTCATTTAACACAATTAAATATAACTTGTTTAGTAACACAACCCGTTTAACATGATTAACAAACAACAAAACTAACAAAGAAAGGTTAAAAAATGGAATTACATATCTTTATTATCAATCTTAATCCCCAAGAAACCTTTTGTTTAAGCTTATAGAAACAAAACTCTTAAGCATCATCAAATTCAATTCATATAGATCTACATAAGTGATCCTTGGGTGTTTGAAGTTCATTCCTTTTGAAGTAAGAAAGGAAACACGCACTAAAGCAACAATAGGTGGAAGTGGTTTATTCAAGTAAATATCATCTTTGTGTTGCGCCCAGGATCGATTAACAAAAGATGAACATTAGGGTCCTGCAGATTGTGCATGGAACCCGTGAAAGTCTCGATGAGAATAATCGAAGGTACACACAAACACACTATATTATATATATTGTTCTTACATTTAAATGACACTACAACGGGATATATATACCCACTAATATAGACAGTTATTTAGCTGTCTTTGACAGTTAATTGGCGGGAAAACTAACAACCAATTTTGACACAGACATTCTGACTTTGACTTTTACATTTACTGTTTGACTTTTTATAATTTGACTTTCTATTTTGACTTGATTAAGGATTGATCTTGATTAAATACTTCCAACATATAGGGACACATATCAAATCTATCAAGTATTATGTGGTAAAGATTGAAACTATGAACAAATTTGACATAAAATTGGGAATTTAGGTAACCTAAGCTGAAAATTTAAAACACTTGTTCATTAGTGATGACCCATTCATATAAGCATTGAGTCACGGTAACTACCTTTCAAGATCTACAAAAAGAAAACAATGAAATCTACGTTTTAAAATAAAAAATAAAGAACACACCTAACTATTTTTATTTAAAGAAAAGAAACATATGTAACTAGGTTTGAAGGTGGAGACGAACTCACACTTCAAAAACTTACAATTGTTCAAGGAAGATATTAGGCACTTTAGCAGGTTTATATATTCTATCAAGTAGATAACATTCAATCAATTAATCCTTGACCAAGCCAAATCGCAACCCGAGGGTAGAAAGCATTATCAAGAACGATAATCAAGAAACCAAGCCAAATCGCAAACTGTGGACATGGAGGAATCATCGTCGCCACTTGAATGGCTGTCGTGAACCCTTGCTAGAGCGAGTGACTGGTTCTCACTCTCCTCTCCCCACACATTGTTTCTTTGATTTCTCTTCGTATTCCATATATTGTGTGTGTGTTTTCTGAGAAAGAAGATATGTAGTATAGATAAGGTTTTTGTCTATAGTGTAGATGTATTTAAAGTTTGAATCCCCTTCCAATCCTTTTTTATGCATTAAGGTTGTATATCAAGCTTTTATAGTTGTAAAAGCCTTAAAATTAAGATATTTAATAAAATGACCCTTCTATCCGTCCCAAATGCATAGTAATATAGTATATATATGTATATGTATATTATATATATATATATATATATATATATATATATATGAGACTCAGATCAGATGTTAACCCACTTTTCATGATTTAACTATGTGTTAACCCTTCAAGATGTATATATATACTAGTGGGTGAAACCCGCGCGGTGTGGCAGGGCTATAAATATTTTTAGGACTGTGTCTTTCGCTAACTTTATCTTATTATGCTAACTCTCATTTTGTTTTTTTATTTGATTAATGTGGGATATCAAATATATCTATATTACTATAGGGATGAGTAAATTTGTAAATAACAAGTTGTTTATGCATAATCACTTATACTAAATGTAAAAATTATTCTTAAGTGTCTTAAAAAGGAATTAAAATTATAATGTTGTCCAAAAATTGTATTATATAATAGTATAAATATAGATAGATTAAAATAACCTTAAATATAATAATGATACTTTAAATTTAATTAGGAAATGGTGGAGTACAAGTATTTAAAGCTAAAAGGGACATAACAGGAATAAATCTTATGATATTACATATTAAAGCTTGCAACTTTTCATATGCCATCTTAAAATTGATGTAAAATTACAAATCTAACCATGCTTTCTCTATTATATAGTAGTATAGATATATATAAGTATGTATATATATATAAATATGTGTGTGTGTGTGGGGGGGGGGGGGCCTCAAATGTTAACCATTATTTATTATGTTAACGTATTAACCCATACTAGTGGCCACAGCAATCAATGTCGATACTGAAAGTTAGCGTTAACTAGTAGTTCAAAACAAAAGTTAAAAAGTTTAAAATATATATATATAGCAAGACTATACCCGAATTAAAAATATAAAAATAATTTATTTAATGATGTAATTTGTATAAGAAATAATATTATACAAATAATTTAAAATGTTTCTAGAAAGTGTGAAGTTATAAAAAAGGAAGGAATTTTTTAAAACGAGGACGGACGGAATGATTATAGTAGTAGGGTACTGCGATGTTACACCGGTCGTTACATCATAAATATGATGTTAGTTTTCGCTAGTTCTCGCAATAAAAAAAGGTTCTCATTTGAACATTTTCCATACATATATATGTGTGTGTGTGTATATATATATATATATGTATATATAGGGATACTAAGGAAGGTTAGGCTGCAAAAACATAAACCTATAAAATACCTAAAAATGATTATTGAAAAACTTCATAACCAAATCAAACAAATTTCGATTGAACTCATTTTAGCTACGTAGGGGTAGAGTGTTCGAACCCACCCTCACCCCTAAAAACCTAAGCTCCCCACCCCACCCTTTTGCCTAAAATAAATAAAAATAAAATACATAAACCCCTTCCAGCCCTGAAAAACCTAAATCCAGTCACACCACCAATCTCGAAAAACCTAAATCTCCTCACCCCACCAACTGCAAAAAACCTAAACCCCCCCCCCCCTCCCCACACACACACACACACACCCACCCCTAATAACCTAAACCCCCACCTCAAGAGAAAAAAACCCTAAACCATAAAAACTATATAGTAAAAGCTAAACCCTAAGGCTAAAACTTAGAACCTAAGGCTAAAATCTAAACCCTAAATTTAAAAACATAAAAGCTAATAACATAGAGTTAGCTAAACTTGGGTTGTTTATAAGTGTTTTATAATCCTTTTTAGACTTTTTATAATTTTAAACTTTATCAACGTAACCCTATATATTTGTATATATATACACACACATGTATAAACATATATATATATATATATATGTGTGTGTGTGTGTGTGTATGTGTGTGAGAAGGATTAAATGAAAATCGTGTTAGTAATTAAAAGCTATGAAAGCCACCACTAAATAGTCATATAATTTCTTATTTACTTATTTTTTTACTTTTTAAAGTGTAATTAACTAAACTGCAACCTTATTATTTTACGTCATTATATATATTTTTAATTTAAAACCAGAGGAACGAAGATGATGACAAAAACAGTTACAAATATGTAACTTGTATGAGTTACATATACATAGAACTTAATTGTACACCTGGTAAAACGAGTTACATATACATAACACTTAGTTTCCGAGGTTTTCAATTATGCACATGATTTTCAAGTGATCCCCATATACATATATATATATATATATATACATATACATATATACATAAGGAAAACTTCATAAGAAAACAATAGTTATGTGAAAACAATGAAAAATACAGAAACAACTGACACATATCCATAACTTTTTATTCTATAAAATGTTGTGAGAATGAAGAGTGTTACCAATATTGTATGACTAATGAAAGATTGTTACGTAGATGTGACATATGTGTGACGTATATGTAAAAATATGTTATGTTGTTGATTTAACCTACGTATACACACACCCCCCTACATAATGAGTAGTGATAAAAACTATTAAATTATATGACTAATATCATTGGTTTTTTCTAGTTTTCACACAAGTATGTGATTTTCTTGAATCTTACGCTATATATATTGGGGGATTATTATTTTGAGAAGTTTAATTTTGTAAAAAATAATAATTTAATGAAAAGAGTACAATAGTAATCTATTGATTATTTTTATATTTATTTAATTAAATAATTCTCTCTCTCATCCCCTGTCTCAATTTTTTAATTAATTGATTCTCTATTGTCTTTAATCGACATCTTATTAGCAAGGTGTCTCCCTTCTACTTCAAAAATAAATGATTTAATTCTTTCAGTGTGCACATAAATATGCTAAACTAAAATAGATTAAAAGCATATCTAAGAAATTAATATCTATCGTATCTTTTTATCTTTCTCTGATTTTTTCAATTGTAGCATATTCACAAATTTTAAGAATTGCAAATAAAAAGTTAATTATGCCTACTACGATGTAAAACCAATTACGAATAACAAGTTTTATGTCTTTATTGTGTCTAATAATTGAATTAAACAAGCTCTACCATTAAAATTTTCAATTTACCTAAACATAGACACCCTATAGATATATACTTCTTTGATGAGTTTTTATGTAATTAAATACATAATGTTGGGTTTAAATGTCAATTCACACTGGATTACTTGGTTCGCATGTTAAATTATACTAGTTAATCACCTTTTAAAAAATTATTTATTCTATAAATTAATTACAAAATAAGAATATAATGGGATGGTTAGAGTAAAAATGTGTTTTAAATCTTTAAAGATTAAGAAAAATTATAAACTTGATACATGTTCTTCTATTATTTGAAAAATAATGGAATTTTGGTCATTGTGTTAAAGTGTTAAATATGTAATATTATTGTGTCTAATATGCAACGTTATTGATTCAGATATGAGTTCAATGTGTTAAATATTTTTTCATCATTAGTTATATGTGTTCATTATTTATTTTATGTTTTAGATATCGTTTACTGTTATTTTATTATTTTTTATATATTATATAAACTTGTTTTTATCTTATCATTGTATTTTATAATTGTAAGTATACAATAAAGTTACATCACTAATGTGTTTTCAAAACTCATAATGTTAAATATAACATAACAAAAAGCACAATTACACACGTTATCATTTTGTGTTTTTTTAAAAATCATTTTGTGTTATTTATCATTATTTTTAATGTATTAGATTAATTAATTGCTAATTTATCATTGTGTTTTACACACTAGAACTACACAAGAATATGATTTCATCATTATATATTTTGAGAATATATCATTTTAGAAAAATACAATAATATTCACAAAACATAATAACTTATAAAAAGAAACAATGAACTATAATAAAGACAAAATGATGGGTAGCAATCATGAGATTAAAAAGGTTCAAAAAAAAATTATTATCTTTTTAAATATCCATCTCCCATCTTTATTATTATAATTACACTAAAAATCAATATTTTTCTCTCTACTTTTCAATTAAATAATATTTTTTCATATTTTTATTATTACATCTTCTCTCATCCACTAACAACTAATTTTAAAAATATTAAAAAATTTATGAGGTTGTATCGTGTTTCTCTAAATATGGGGAAACACGGTACAATCCCCAAAAATATTATACATCTTTTATTCACAATCACTTATAACCATCATTTATAATATAGAGCATCCACTTACATATGTATGAGGAAAAGGCTGTGAATACTTTTATACTTCTATACAAGACCACTTCTATAAAAGACCAAGACATAGTGCTTTGTTTCTTGTTTTTCCAAAAAACAAGAGAACCTTCTAGAAAAATAAAATGCCCAGTAATTAATCATCTTGAAACTAAGCACTTATGAGTCAACATAATAGACTAAATTAAAATAATTATATATTTTTTGAAAACAACAACCCCTTCCTTGAAGACTGTTTTAAATACTTGAGAAGTCTAAATGTAATTTGTAGAAGTGTTTAAGTTGGAGCATGCATAAATGACTTGAATGTTGTACAACAAAGAGATATCAGATCTATCTAACGACAAATATATTAGCTTACCAATCAATTTTTGGAGCACATACACATCTATTAATTCCTTACACTTGCACTTGGTACAAACTTAACAACAAATGATTGCACATTTGGTGTAGACATTAATTTGCAATCAACATACCCAAAATCAATAAATAACTCCAAACAATATTTTCTTTGACCTAAAGTGACTCCTTTATCCGAATATGACAATTCTATTCCTAAAATATATATTAAAACACCCAAATATTTTATTGAAAAACTTTATTTTAAAGATCTTTAACACATGTTATTCCATCTATGTTATTTCCGGTAACATCAATATAGCAAACATAGACTAACAAGGCAACACAGATCCATTTTGCTTAACAAATAAAGAATGATCAAACACGCTTTGAACAATTAAAGTCAATTTCAAACAATTCATTAGTTAGTTTATCATTCCACTGATGTGGGGCACATTTTAGCCCATATAATGACTTCATTAGTTTACATACCCTCGAATCATTTTTGGAATAATGCTCCTCTAGTAGACTCATATAAACATTTTCACCTTAAATCCCTAATCCTTATAAAAAATGCATTATTCATGTCTAGTTGATATAAGGACCAACTGATTTGGACATCGATCAAGGCTGATTATACAATGCACAGTGACCAAATGTTTGTATATCATTGCAACGAAACTTAAAATTTTCATTAGATACTCATTTGCATCAAAACATAAAATAAATTAAGTATCATAACTGTTATTAGCTTGGATTCAAGTCTTTAACATGTCGAGTGGCTCTTATTCCGATGCCAGGCTTTTATTTTCTTTCTACATACCTACTGAACTGATATGTTTACTAAAAAGTTAACATTACTAAGTAAGTTCTACTTTTAATTTTAAAAAGTAACTTGTGATAACATTTCATAACATCAGTAGTGTCACACTCTCAACTTTCACATGTGATGTTTTAAATGAGGCGTAGAACAAACCAAGATCTTAGTCATTCGTCATATCAAACGACACTATCTGAGCTTAAAATTAAACATTTACTCTTTCCAAAATAGTTAAATACGGTTTTAAATAATCAACGCGAAAGCATAAAAGAAATAGTAAACCATTAACAGTAACTTCGTAAAAACATAGCGCCCAATGAAAGTTTTTAACATAAATGCAAACTTTTTTAAATGTTTATTATGCATGAAACCTCAGTAGTGCAAACTAATCCTTGGGTGTGATGCCAACATGATTATAACATGCTAAAGTGTGTCAACACAAGTTTGATGGGTTTAAATAATAGATAATATGTTTGAAATGTCTGCATGGTAAAGTAAACAAAGGTATTTAACAAGTAGCTAGTATATATGTCAAGTCACTTAGCATTTTGAAACGAAAGCTAGTTTTTTGTAACTTGTTTACCTTTCCACCACGTCTTATCACGGACAATGGAAAATGTTAGGTCAATTATAAACCGTTCAACCTTCAGTCAAGTTAGCGCGACTAACGCGGGTGGTGTTTGTCAAACCCATTAGTACTACTCAGAATTATATTGCTAGCTTGTTACTAATAGTTCGAGAATGTAAGAACTTCTGTGATAATATTTGCTTTACAATAACATTTGCTTTACAATAATAGGTGATTTAATATTAATACCAAGACCAAATAAGAGATTGCATGTATGTTTCACCCCAAAACAAAACTATGTAATAGAGGGGCCGTAAAGACTCACTTCAAATTGATAACAAACATATAATGCGAATATTGGTCGCTAAAAGCTACTTATCAAACATAGGTTTGTAAGTGTGTGTACATAATGATCCATACAAACCCTGTTGTATCAAAACAACGTCAAGTATTGTTGTGTTTGTGAAAAGCTTACATGTTTGAAAAGTTTAACTTTTTGACAAAAGTTGGCTTCTATTAACCAAATTGACCGGTTTGACCTAGGGATGGCAAAACAGTTCTTATCGTGTTTAACAAGTTAGAAATGATATGCGTTACAAACGTATCAAACATAAAAATGACTTGTTTAACTACCTATATATCATCTTTTATATGTTTTTACAAATCAAGAATGAGAAATAATGGAGTCTCGCCTCCTAATTTTAGTCATTTGTTAAAATATAAAAAAATAAATAATATATTTTTTATGAAACAGGTTCAATCGTGTTATAAACTTATCAACAATTGCCAGCCCTACTTTGTGACATCTATCACCTAAATAGGTACATTGACCATTGACTTTGACTTTTTGACTTTGACTCTTTGACTTTGACTTGGTCTTAATATGATCTTTGACTTGAAAGTGGATCTAATGTGGGCTTGATCTAAGTATAGTGCATTGGACGCGTATAGACGCGCTAAGTTCTAGAACAGTGTATCATGCACTTAATATTTTCTAGTGGGCCTTTGGCATGGTGACAGTGTATGTTCACCGTTTTGGACTTGGCATGATGGGTGCGTGCTTAAGATTGGACTAAAGACTTCAAAATGAAAGAATAAAAAAATACAAAGGGAAGTCTTTCCCTTTTAAAGAATTCGCCCAAGGGAGGCCAAGGGTGGGCCTCCCGGGCCCGTTGCTTGTCTCGTCCAATTTTGTTTCACCCCAATCCGTTTGTCATCCAACTGTGTTTTTAAATTCTATTCGTTATTATGATTACAAAAGACTATTATATGGTATATAAATTATTTAATTTATATATTTTTAAATTAAATTATGTGTATTTAGTAGGCTTTAGGCAAAGCCCACATGTTTAATTTTTGTTTGTGTTCTCAACTTAAGATTTATATTCTTATATTTTTAAGTCTTTAGTCCAATCTTAAGCACGCACCCATCATGCCAAGTCCAAAACGATGAACATATACTGTCACCATGCCAAAGGCCCACTAGAAAATATTAAGTGCATAATACACTATTTTAGAACTTAGCGTGTCAATACGCGTCCAATGCATTATACTTAGATCAAGCCCACATTAGGTCCACTTTCAAGTCAAAGATCACATTAAGATCAAGTCAAAGTCAAAGAGTCAAAGTCAAAAAGTCAAAGTCAAAAAGTCAAAGTCAATGGTCAATGTACCTATTTAGGTGACGGATGTCACAGTATCCCCCAGTTGAGAGAATTTCATCCCGAAATTCAGCAATAGTTTATCCACTGTGGCTTCTATGAATAGGTGAGGGTACTTAGTGCTCAATTGATCTTTCCGCGCATAGATAAGGTTAAGGTAGTCACTTTGAGTTCCAACTAACCTTTATAATACGGAGTCAACTACTCCTTAAAGTCCTAACTTCCTTATTCATAATCTTTACCAGTACTTTGACGAATTAAATTTTAACATCCGCTTGAATTTCTTCAATCGACACATATATGGTCTCATCTGCAAGACACTCCTTGAGTTTTGATGCATGGAAGGATCATGCACCCCTCTCAGTTCTTGCTGTAACTTAACCGATAATCCATTGACCAAATTCATTTGGTAGTCTTAATTGTAATTACCAATATATGTGCTAATTTGCTCTTCTTGCCAAAACAATCAACGCCTTTCCAAGGCAACAGATCGTATACTACCCATAAAAAAATTGTTTCTTGAGATGGCTTTTTAGGTTTACAACCTATTTACTAATATCTCAAGAGTATAACTGTTTTCCATCACCAAGAGTTAGATTACAGTTCGAATTCCGATTTCACATTCAATGCATCATTAATGTTTATATATAGGGTGTACCGCAGCTAACCCACCACACTACTAACACCTTGATAGTGTACCAGTCACCAACTGTAACTAATTACCAAATCAACTAATGTCTGAGGGCATGTGCCTAAAGCTAGGCTTCTTTTGATTGTCAATGTAAATTTCTAACAATCTTGAGCTGCCTTTAGTTTGTCCTTAATCCAAAAGCCCTAATCATTCGTCTCTTGAATGATTTACGGTCCATTCATGTAAGTTTACCTGACTTCTGCCCATTAAACCGGTGACTGACACTTACATTCGTTTAGTGCCTCGAACGGTGCTCCTATAAGACTCTCATTGCAGTTATTATTATAAGGAAATTCAACCAATGGTTGGTGAGTTTCCTAGCTACCTCCAAGTCAATGCTAAACACCTTAATATATCCTCAAATGTCCGAATAGGTCACTCACTCATACCATCAGTATGATAGTGATAAGTCGCACTCATGTCCAGACATGTACCCAACGCCTACTATGGATTATGCCAAATCATTGCATGAAACAACAGGCATTAATAGGAATAATCGACATAGGTATTCCATGTCTATCGACAACTTCTCTAACATAAATCCTTGCCAACTTTTCCATCTCGTAGTCCTCACGAATATTCGAGAAATGGGAAGATTTGATCATTTAATTCTTAATAACCCAAATCAAATTGTGCTCACTACTAATCCTTATTAGTTTTGTGAGGCGGTCCACAATAATGCTTTCCAATTCCGTCCTAGAAACTCAGGTTATTACAACAATGATGCCACGCTTTAACCTTTAAACAAGTCGGAGATTTGCACACGTTGTACACTATGTCCCCTTTCATTCCAGGCCATCAATAGAAGTCCTTACGATCATGGCACCTCTTGTTAGCACCAAGATGAACAGTATACTTAAACTTGTGTGCTTCATCTAATACCAATGTCTGCACATTCCCCATAAATGAAACCTAAATTCTCTTAATAAAGTACAATCCTCCATCGTTTTTTTTTATACAAACTGTTTGTCCAGGCTTCTCAAAATCTCATCCTACACATTCACTGCGCTCGTTGACTTAACTTAATAGCAATGATGTGGGTTTTGGTACCCAGATAAACTGTCATTCCTAACGTCTTAAAACGTATAGGTTTAACTCTTTCCTTACGACTCACACATCGGAAACCACACTTGCCTTTTGTCATGTGATACTAGATTTTATAGTCTAAGTGGCTGAACAATCCAAACCAGCATCTCTATCTCATGTTTAGTTCTTTTCGAGGAGAAATGTGTTGAAAAATCTTATGGTCAGTATAGATGACACACTTAAAGAACCTAGCATATAGTTTCTATTTTTCAACAATTCCAGGACTATCCCTATATGTTTCTTATGATCCACCCTTTTCTCAAATAAATTAAAATGTCCTCAATGACACTATTATAAATTTATTCAGATATGGCATACACGCCTGATTTATCATGTCCATAAGCACCGCAAGTACCTATGTTAGCCCAAAATTCATAACAAGGAACTCGTAATATCCTTAACGAATTCTAAATGCTTTCTTCGGTATGTCATCCACATGTACTCTATGTTGATGATTTGCGAACAGAGATCAATATTCAAAAGTACGTCAATACTTAAAGCTGATCGAATAAACCATTTACATTCAGTAAAGGATAGTAGTTATTGACTGTTAGCTTATTCAGCTTTTGATAGTCCACGCACGTCCTATACGATCCATCCTTATTCTCAAAAGAAAGCACCAGTACCCCATGGTGAGTGAATGGGCCGTATAAAACCCTTACCTAACCATTCCTGAAGTTAATTAGACAGATCTTGTATCTCCAAAGGTGTTAAGCGATAAGAAGCCCTAGGAACATGCATCATCTTATGTACCAGATCCATCCAAAAGTTCACCTATTATGAAGGAGGCAATCATACCAAATCCTTCAGGTACACTTCTTAGAAGTTTCACACAACAAGTATATCATCTAACTCTTATTCCTCCACCTTCATGCTTGAGATTTGCGTGTTGTACTCTTTCAATCTCTGGCCATACACGTCAAGTGTCTCACCGTTTTACAACGGTATGCGAGCAATCTTCTCGAATCAGATGATCTCAACACTATTCCTTGACAATCAATCCATCCCCATGACAATGTTGAAACTTCTGCGCCCAGGTTGTACAAGATCTATTCTAAATGCATGATCCATTAATAACATGATACAGTCCGTAAATTATCACCCTAGTACTTACAAGTCTACTATTAGTCCATTTCATAACACATATCATAATTGGGGTCAAGTCCAACTTAGTTATAAAATTCAAAGTCACTACGTCTGGTCCTATCGGGCGTTATCAACACTAGTCCTAAATGCCTTTCTATGAACAGGGTTGCCACATTACTTTGCGCTGGGTTAGCACAAGTTGCAGATCATATTTTGAATTGTTCCTTTGTTTTTGATAGACAATTTGAGCTTGAATCCCATTTAACCTCGCATGTGCATTTCGATGATGCTCCTAGCTTCCACACTCATAATGTCAATGTCGAACTCTTGCCAATTTGACCGCATTAATCGGCACAATTGGGTTCAGCAGTACCTTAAAGCCCTTGGCTAAGCATTCCAATTTCTTGAAATTAAGATACGCATGATGTGGCTCCATAGTCGATGGTGCAGATTACACTCCAGACAAGTGCCGGCATAGTCCTTCGTTGCCAGCACGGCAACCACATATCCCTTCACGTCATTGTCCTTCTTGTCCACTTTAACTCCCACTGGCTCACTCGATTCCTTAACATCCTTCCATGTCCCACTAGCTTTCTCCAAGACCTAATATGAACTATCTCATCGGCCAAAGTACCTGTCTTTAGTGTTGCACTCTAAATGCTTACGGGGTGCAGTAGCGGCCATCATTCCATGACAGAGAAACCAGACCCCTGATGTGCTCTCAACCCTTATTTGATTTACGCGTCATAATTATGGCACCAGCTTTGCCAGCTTATAGAATTGGTAGGTATGGGTGTCAGACCACATCCTACCATTGCATGATTCCAAGACACAAGATCTAACTTTTCCATCTAGTCCACAAGGTAGTACTCCTCAGGTACCAATCCTTTAAGCTAATTCAAAGTCATGGCCATTACAACTTGCATACCTCGAACTATGGTTTGGACATTCTACTATGTTAGTTCTTCACCCTCCATGAATAGACAAACAGTTTACTTTTTGATTCTCAGCATAAATCTCGATGCCTACATCTGTTCCAATTTTCTCAATGCAACGGGTCAAGGCTATTGCTCCAACTTTCCCATGGTACTACTTTGGCTTGCACGTCATGAACTCCATGTATGTATAACCAATCCTACCTCCAGTACCATTTCCTTCTCTATTATCAGTCCCACCATGTCCAACTACAAACCGCTAAGATCATCACATAGCCCAGTTCAAGCACATCCTTGGTATACCGAAGATGTTTATATATAGGTTCCCTGCAGCGTTCCCACCACACCAACGATATATCAAGAATGCTGCTTAAACTGGTTACATGACATCCAAATAGCCAATGTCTCAAGTCTTAAGATCAGCCCGAACAAAGCAACATACGTACAGGGGTGTCACCTTAGCTACTTCAACTCTTCAAATACCAAATACATTTTGAACATGTAGTCAACTTGCAGGATCACAGGAACAAAAGAGAGAGCAACTTCTCATAGTTGCTGGGCTAAAACATTAGAGTATGATTCTCATAAATGCTCAAGATCAATTTGTACTTATGAAAAGATAAAGGAGATAGATGTTTCCACATCATTGATTATCATAAGAATAGGAACACCAATGTCCCATGTATAGAATGGAAGATTCGTACTAACTATGACGTTATCTCACGAAAGGGTTTGCCAGATTTCGCATGCACTGCAAGTTGCAATTACATGTGCACCCGTAATGGTAATTTGCTTTGCATGGTTACCCCTGGCTCCTCCTGCCGGAGTCAACGCATCTTGTCAAGTACAGAGTGTTATCCATGATTGGAGAATTAAGGATATGATCACTAACCAAAAGTTAAGTAACCAAAGTTGTACAGAGGAATCGATTACCGTAAGGAACAGTCAAAGGAATCCATTTAGTATAGTCCGAAATCCAATAAAGCAATCATTCGTTCTAAGTATGCCATGGCTCTTGTCTGTTGGTGTCAGGTCAGCTAGCATGTTCATCTCCTGAGATTCAATTCACAAGATAGGTATCACCAGCACATGCATATAATAAGGTTGGCTTAGTAACCCAGACCTTTTAAAAGAATTCTTATGCCAGCACTTATCAATCCAAACCAAATAATAATCAAGCGCATAACAAGAGGACGTCCTTACCTAATGCTTTCTCAAGGCATGCACAAATAATACAACAACCAAAATTCTCCAAATATAAAGATCATAGATAACACATAAGGCAGGCTACATGGCACAACAGATAATGCACATAGAACATTCACATGTATAATTATGCACATATAATCCTATTATGCATACCACATGTGGGTACTTAGGTTATAGTCTAGGTCGAACAATCCACCAAATTCTCTATAACCAATGGCTCTGATACCAATCTGTCACACCCCTGCTAGAAGCGAAAACACGAGGATGCGACGGACGGGATCATCATAACACATTGGGGGTCTAAGAGGATCTCTAAATGAATTCTCCGTCAATGGATCATGACGTCACCCAACACAAAAGAACAAGTGTCAAGAACAATCAATACCATAACGTTATTCCATAAATGCACAAATAATCCAAAAGTTCAAAACTAGAACAACTCGTACAAGATCAATCCAAAAAATTTACAAGACCAACAATAATAAAAAATAGTCCAAAACTAATGTCCTAATGTCTAATGCTCTTGAAGGAGCGGTCTCGTCTAAAGTCCACTGCCCATATACCTAAGCGCCGTTACCTGAAAAGACATGCTCTAAAAAGTCAACATACGTTGGTGAGTTCACAAGTTTAAAGAACAAAGTGTTTACCGTGCATAACATGTACAAAAGTTGTATGTGGATAAGAGTACATAGCAGTCATAGATATTAACACAAGTCCAAGTACTGGGACTGACTTAGACTTGTGTTAATATCTATGACTGTTATGTACTCTTATCCACATACAACTTTTGTACATGTTATGCACGGCAAACACTTTGTTCTTTAAACCTATGAACTCGCCAACGTATGTTGACTTTTTAGAGCATGTCTTTTCACGTAACAGCGCTTAGGTATATGGGCAGTGGACTTTAGACGAGACCGCTCCTTCAAGAGCATTAGACATTGGGACATTAGTTTTGGACTATTTGTTATTATTTTTGGTCTTGTAAATTTTTTGGATTGATCTTCTACCAGTTGTTCTAGTTTTGAACTTCTGGATTATTTGTGCATTTATGGAATAACGTTATGGTATTGATTGTTCTTGACACTTGTTCTTTTGTGTCGGGTGACGTCATGATCCATTGACGGAGAATTCATTTAGAGATCCTCTTAGACGCCCCAATGTGTTATGACGATCCCGTCCGTCGCATCCTCGTGTTTCCGCTTCTAGCGGGGGTGTGACATACTTTGACCCTACAACGTGTTGGGGACTCAAATTAGTGAAAATATATTTAATCATACTCAAGTACTACAAATGAGGTTACACATAAAGGTTAATGTCAAAATTCAACTTTGGAAAGTCTCTATTTTTGGAAATTTTCCTTTCGTTACCCATGTGTAATCCATTTTTAAAACTATATATCAATCATAACAATCATCCTAATTCATATTCAATTCATCTAGTACCCAACCAAAGAATGTTAAGAATACTAAAAACATTATCATGATCAAAGATTCCATATTTACAAACGTATGAACACCAATTGATCAATCCACAACACAATCTCCCAACATGTTCCTATGATCATTCTAACATCATTTCAATCATCACAGATTATCCTACTCATACCATATTCATCATATAAAACATTATTTCATACAAGTTACCATAAATAGCATATGATCATAGGGAGCGATTTTCACAATTCAATAATTCTCAATCCATTCTTATGTCTTCCACATTACATATAAGTCATCATTATCATTCAAACATGCTCAAAACTCTACCTATGAACTAACTTGCCCAAAAATTTGCTATTAATAGTAAGTGCTCGCAAAATGAGTCGAATTCACAAACACAAAGCATTAAAGCTCATCTAATATCATCAACTAATATCATAACATTGATAAATCAACTCAATATTATCAAGTTCACCCAATTCATACGATAACCCCAAAATAAAGTTTCCTTTAATGGCAAGTATCGGCTTTCAACCAAAACTCGACTTTTCAAAAATTCTATACTGTATAAACATCCTAGAATACAGGTAATAACATGTAATCAACAACCAATTTGACAAAATCAACATTTTTAATTTGACATGTTTTGATAGGCTATGGTTATTAGATCATAGAATATCAAGGGAATAAAATTGAATAAAATTCTTATATGTGATTGCGAGGAATTGATCCCTAACACTCATTTGATGCAAGTAGTGCTCAAATTCACCAACAATTAGCAAAACAAAATCAAAGAATATGTGTTCCTATATTTGTTTTGCACAAGTTCGAGAGGAACAAGGAAAGGGGGCGGTCGAATGAGGGTTAAGGTTGAGATTTTGTATTTTATCTTCTATATATAATAAATGAAAACGGTTATGATATATGTCCTAATATTAAGCCACTATTTTCCACATGTCAAATTTTCCACTAATTAGTGCCACTTGGCAACATGTAATTTACTTTCAATATTTTTATGATTTTGTTTCATTTTATTCTTATTTAAGGTATCAATTTTACCAATTGGTCCAAATGAATTATTTTAATTTTTAAATTGCTGATATTTGCTCTAATATAAAAATAAACTTAATGGCTCACAAATATGCGTTCCTAAAGAATATTGTTTTTATAATGTATTCATTTCATTTTCTTAAATCAAAATTTAATTATACAATCAATAGATTGTAAGATTTTTTAAATGATTGCAAATCAATAATTGTAAAATTTTAACATGATTGATTTTTGTTCTAATAAAAGTTTTAAGATTTTTCTCATATATATGTGTATCTTTGTTACTTAAATTATGTAAAACCATTTTAAATAATATGCTAAAATGGATATCTATTCTTTTTTACTTTGGAAGAAGTAATTATTTCATAACTATTTAACTAAATGTTTATTTACCTATTTTTTGATTTTTATAATTATATTCGATTCAATAACTTATTATTTATCATAAGTATGAGCTTTTTTTTATAATCATTAATTTTATTTACCCATTTTTTTAGATGTTTGATGTAAGAGTAAATTACACGGACAGTCCCTATGGTATGCACGTATTGCAACTTTAGTCCTTATTTTTAATAAATTACAGATGCGGGCCTGTACTTTGCATGGTATGCACATCGGCAGTCCCCGACGCTAACTTAAGTTAAGTTTCTCTGTTAAGTCAATGTAAAATTACCAATATACCCCTAAATTTAAAAAATAATAATTTTCAAATAAAACCCAACTTAAACCCCCCCCCCCCCCAAACCCCAACTCATCTCACCTCACCCCAACACTCCATCTTCTTCTACCATCTTCATCTTAATCTTCATCTTCATCTTCATCTTCATCTTCATGACCACCACCATGTGAGAGTTCAAGTATCACCATCACTCCATCGTCACCCCCACTATCACTCCATCAAAATCTTTCTCTCTCTTTCTCTCTCTCTCTCTCTCACTCTCCCTCTCTCACACACACACACTCTCTCTCTCTCTTCTTAGACCACCGCTCATGACGTTATCTTATGTACAGTAGTAGAGGTGGTTGTTTGGTGGTGGGGGTCAAGGTTGTAGCAGCGGTGGCGCCGATGGTGGGTCGAGGGTGTAGAAGCGGAGGCGTGGATGGTGGGTCGAGGGTGTAGCAGCTGCATCGATGGTGGGTCGAGGGTGTAGCAGCGACGCGGTGGTGGGTTGAGGGTGTAGCAGCAGTGGTGGTTGTCGGTTGAGGGTGTAGCAGCGGGGGCGGCAGCGGGTCCATGGTGTAGCAGCTGCGGCGGTGGTTGGTCGAGGTTGTAGCAGCGGCGGTGGTTGTGGGTAGAGGGTGTAGCAGCGGCGGCAGTGGGTCGAGGGTGTAGCAGCGGCGGGGTGGTGGGTCGAGGGTGTAGCAGCGGTGGGGGTGGTGGCTCGAGGGTGTAGCAACAGCGGCTGTGGTGGTGGGTTGAGGGTAGAGGCAACTGTGGTGGTGGTGTGAGGGTAGAAGCGGCTGTGGTGGCGGGTTGAATGTAAGGGCGGCGGCGATGGTGGGTTGAATGTAAAGAATTATAATGTGGAGAAGAAGATAAAATAAGAGGTAGTTTGGTCTTTTTTTAAAAACTAACAGAGAAACTTAACTAAAGTTAGCGTCGGGGACTGCCGATGTGCATACCATTCAAAGTACACGCCCGCATCTATAATTTATTAAAAGTAGGGACTAAGTTGCAATACGTGCATACCACAGGGAGTGTCCGTGTAATTTACTCTTGATATAATTAATTAGATGAAAACAAGTTTTTAAATTAATTAACTTTTTTTAGTCATATAATTATATGAAAACAAGTTTTTTTAAATGTCTAAAATTTATATTATTTCTATTAATATTTTAAATCTAAAATAAATATGAAGATGAAAACAATAATTTTTAAAATTCTACATTTTCTCTTATATATTTTTGTAACATCAAAACAACATTTTCTTAAATGAAACGTTTTAAACAAAATTTATGATAAACAAAATCTCAATTTTTAATTTTTTTTTTATAATTTTAGGGATTAGTTTTCTGCAACTATTCTTTTATATAATCGCACTACAATTTTGTATATCATATTTCTATTTTATGATCAAAAACACTTTTATTCGTCAAATATGGAGAGCGGTATGATCAAAGATTTTAGGTAAGTTTTCTCATATAATCTTTTTCACTTTAGATACAAGACAAGATGGCTTGAAAGTTATTATACTAGACAGTGATACTAATATTTTCATGTATAACAATCAAATATTATACAGAAAAGTTTTTTAAATATTTGTAATCAATATTTGTATTCTTTTTCACCTTTTATGTTATATGTAACTTCCTTGTTAACATAAATTTATTTAATTTTTTAAATTTTTATATATTATGTAATCACATAACATATAATTTCACACCAATTATATTTATCTGAAAAGTCATTTTGCTAAATCACCAATGTTTAGCGACAAGACTCATGTGTGATCCAACAATTCTTTGAATTACCATTATGAGAAGATTTGTGCAATAACTTTTTTTTTTTTGGAAAGTAAACTTCATTCACAAATCGCAAGGAAAACCGAAAGTTATATCAACATAAAAGGACAATTACACCAATCAAGCCAATCTATACATTTGTATCTAGATCTATTCCGGATCCAAAAAAACGATAAGGATTTAATCTTCGCCACAACCTCTATAGCTTTGCTGTTCTTCGCATGGAATACTTTTTCGTTTCTAGCCACCCATATGCACCAAAGAGCTGTAAACACAATGCCTTGAACCACCTTCGCATCTTGCTTCCTCAACTTCAAGTATTCCGATAATAAAAGGAGATCACTAACCTCAAAAGCAAAAATAGGATCTATTTTACACCAACCCACAATCCTAGTCCAAACCTCCAAGGCAAAAATGCATTCAGTAAAAAGATGATTCGAAGTTTCGGAGTCGAGTTGCAAAGAGCACAATTCACATCGACTAGACCCATACCCCTCCTATTTAATTCCACTCGTGTCTCGAGTCTACCTTGCTCTGCTCGCCACGCCATAATCTGACACTTAATCGGAATCCAATTGTTCCACTTCATGACAAAGTAAGGGCCATAATGCCTGTTGGAGGATATTAAATCCTTAACAGCCGAGGCTGAGAACCCCCCCTCCTGACCCCCTTTACAAACCCACGTGTCGACACCTTCATTACGATTATGATCATGAATATCGGATAGAAGTTGAAAGAGCTCCGAAACCTCCAAGGCAGTCCTCGGCTCTCGCTTCCAATCCCAGTTTATCAACTTCTCATTAGGACCAAAAGATATCCTATCCGCTACTAGACACCACTTAACTATTTCTAACTAAAACAAATTAGGATATCTGGAATGAAGAGTCAATTCACCAAGCCAATGATCACTCCAAAATTTAATGTTCTTCCCATCGCCCACAATGCCAAAAAAGTAGCTATTAAGTTTAGTACCCATAGAAGTGTATCGCTCGCCCGTTTTAACAATCTCTTTCCAACACCCACTCGCCGAAATGCTACACGGAATAAAGGCCCAACTAATGCATCTTTTCAAACATAATTAAGTGCATGCATGTATTAGTGGAAAAATACTTTTCGTGTGAGTCTTAAAATGGCCTGAAAATACCGGATGTCACAATTCAATAATTTCATCTTAAGATATCATATTATATTCGTAATCATATTCCTAGTATACAATGGCGTAGCATTATTTAACATAACATATCACAAACAAGTTAGATTACATAAATTTTCTATATGTAAGGCATGAATGCTAACAAGAGTTGTATTCATAAGCATATCGGTATGGGATCAGAAAAACATTTTTTTGCATAAAACTAAGACTTAACTTTTCATTTTTTTGCGATGTATGCAAGCCTTAACATCATTGTCCCTTTCTTGCATGGCTAGTATCTCTTTTTTGTCACGCTCAAGACATACATCATGTTCCTATACAAGACAGGACTTATCCAATTCTTGCCATTTAGACACTACCTAAATATTATCTTGTCATATGAACAAGATGTATACATTATCCCTTTCTTGTTATCTAGACAAGACTTAATCATACACATTTTTGTAGTTATAACATTTATAGGTCCTTTTCTTGCCAACATAGCAAGACTTAACATAGCCTAATCATATTATTTATATATTTATATTTTATGTTTATATATTATCCTAAAATGGTGAAAAAATGACTCTAACTTTTTATCATGGACTCTAATAGACCATCAATGACCCTAATTAGTTATCACCGACTCTACTTGACCATATATAACTCAACTTAATCAACCATAAATAGCTCTAGTTGGCCATGCCACATCCTAAATGATTATTATTGACTATAATTGATAATAACTAACTGTAGTTAACCATTATGACTCTAATTGACTACATCTAACAATTAACACCTAGTTGGGGGTGCGGTATTGGCTGGGAAATGAATAGGTGAACCTGATTAAGATAACACTTATTCTCCGAATCAATGTCGCACATTTGCCGTTTAAAAAAAACAAGAATTAAGTTCAATTTTACTCCTTAAGGTTTGTTAAATATAACTATTTTCCTTCAAAAGGTTAAAAATATCAATTTAACTCCAAAAGTTTCATAAATTGTTCTAATTTTAATCCAAAAGTTTCATTAGTTGTTTTAATTTTATCCAAAATAATAAAACTTATGTAGTGAAATTGGAACAACATATGAAACCTTTGAAGTTAGATTGATGTTTTAATATTTTGAAGGAAAATGATTACCTTAGGTAAACCTTAGGGAGTAAAATTTAAATTAACTCAAAAAACAATTAACAACATTAACTAATCATTAATGACTTTAACAAATCAACATTGCCCCTAGTTAATCAATAATCAACACACGGTTATCATGAATGACTCTAATTGACCGTAAATAGGCATAATTAGTCCTAATTGACTATTAAATACCCTGGTTAACTGTTGACGATTCAAAACAGTGATATATAACTCTAATTAATCATCACTAACTCTAATTAACCATAAATAAGCCTAATTAATCATTGTTATCTCTAAATGATCATAACTAACTCTATTTTATGTATACCAACACAAACCGTTAACCACAACTATAAAGGCATCTAGAACTCACTTTTTTCTTTTGAATGTGTAAAATCCCTAGTAAACGATGATCCTTGTCTGCTTAAACTGTAGCAATTCAAGATACCACCTTTTTCCCTTTATGTTTTTGTCATCTTTGTTTTCTTATATACCCCATGGCCCCTCTACTCCTTATTAACTGATTCAAGGGGATTTACACCTACCAGTATGATACATTTAATCTAACATGAAACACAAACTTACTAAGCTTTGTTATCACTTAAACATATCGTGTTCAAATAAGTTAATAGTTTAGAGAATCACAAATCCACCACCACCTTCAACCAAGTGTTAAGTTATAATTATAATATAAAACTTGATAAACATTACCATATTTGAATACCTAATATCTTTCCCTTGTAAATTTTAGGAAAGAAACAACGAAATGCAATGGAATAAGGATGGGAAGGCGGAGGTCCTAGACATAAAAAAACCAAAGAGTGACAATAAGGCCATATCTACTCAAAATTTAGAAAACACTCCATTAGTTAGCACACTAAAGTTTGTAGCTTCGAAAAATGACACACGTTTTCACTTTCCTGGTCATAACAACGGTCGGGCAGCTCCATCTTCGTTGTCTTCTGTCATTGGAGTACAACCATTCATTTATGACTTTACAACATTCTCAGCTGTTGACAACCTACATGCACCAAAGGGTCCCATTTTGGATGCACAAAGGCAAGCATCTAAATTGTTTGGAGCTAAAGAGACATGGTTCTTAATTGGGGGTACAACTTGTGGGATTCAAGCTTCTATTATGGCTACTTGTTCACCAGGAGATACACTAATTCTTCCTAGAAATTCTCATATATCAGCTTTTTCTGGTATGGTGTTGTCTGGTGCAATACCATACTACATCAACCCAGAATATGACTTTCAGTGGGAAATTCCCGGTGGCATCACTCCTTCACAGGCAAGTTATAATTGTTATGAAAATATATATTGTTGCCAAAAAATTTTTTTGTTATTATTTAAAAAAAAACAAAGCACTTGTTATCGATAACTAACTATTGCAGCTCCCTCATGCTTGATAGGTAGAAAATGCTATTAAAGAACTAGATGATGATGGTCGAAAAGCATCTGCAGTTTTCATCACATCTCCTACTTACCATGGTATTTGCAGCAATTTGGAAGAGATCTCCAACTTGTGTCATTATCATAACATTCCACTCATTGTAGATGAAGCTCACGGGGCACACTTACGCTTTCACAAAAGCTTATTACATCTTTCAGCTCTACATCAAGGGGCTGATCTTTCAGTACAGTCGACCCATAAGGTACTAGGCTCTCTCACACAATCTTCAATGTTGCATTTGTCAGGAGAGATCATAGATAGAGAAAGAATATGTAAGTGCCTTCAAACACTTCAAAGCACAAGTCCTAGTTATCTTCTTTTAGCTTCTTTAGATGCTGCAAGGGCTCAAATAAGTGAGCACCGCGAAACTATTTTTAACAAATCAGTTGAATTAGCCATAGAAGCGAAAGCTATCATAAAGGGTATCCCTGGGATTAAAGTGTTTAATTCTTCTAGTGACCCTTTAAGATTTACAATTGGGGTGTGGAAGCTTGGAATATCTGGTTTTGAAGCTAGTGCCATATTAGAAGAACGTTATGGAGTGGTTTCAGAACTAAACGGAACACGTTCTATTTTGTTTGTAGTAAATCTTGGAACCACTAAAGATGATATTACAAGACTTGTGTTGGGATTAAAGCATCTATCAGAAACACACAACTCAACTCGAGTAAATGACATACATCCTCTTACCAAAACGAATACTAGCATGAGATTAAGCCCTCGAGAGGCCTTCTTTGCAAGTAAAAAGAAAGTAAGGTTTGAAGAGAGTATTGAGAATGTTTGTGGGGAGTTAGTATGTCCATTTCCACCAGGAATCCCACTACTTATACCCGGGGAAATAATAACAAAGGAAGCGTTAAGTTATCTAATTGAGTTAAAAGAGAAAGGTGGTCATATTATTGGAGTTGCTGATTCAACTCTCTCTTCCATGGTTGTTTGCATTTAATCCATCAAGTATTATTATGGTTTGTGTCGATACCAATAATGTGAGTCTGTAACTACCATATTCTCCCTCAAGTGGTCTAAACTAGTGCTTGCAAAGCCTGAATAAGTATGTATATATATACATATATACATACATGTGTGTGTATATAAATGCATAATAATGTTACTTAGCTTATAGTATATGCCTACATATTTTATGCATGTTTGAAGTCATGGGTCCTTTTTATTCATTCGTTTTTTCTTGTTTGAGTGGCCATGTCTTCATTACATACATAAACAAATAATACAACACAAAAGTCCTTAACTGTGTTTCCTTGTGGCATTGTTTAAAAAAAAGAGAGAGAAAGATAATCTGAAGTAAGGGGTTGTTTGAATGTTTTGTATGGACCGAACCGGATCAGAAGTATAAAAAATCAAGACCGGGTCAGAAGCTAGGGAAAGGATGGGTCAGAAGCAAAAGGCTCGGTCAGAAGATGATCAGGAAGGAAAATCAAACAGACTGACCACTTATCCGGTCAGCAGTCAGCCCTGACTGGACAGAGTCAGCTCATATCAAACAGCCCTTAACACAATTTGGAACTATCCACAGGGCATTCATATCCCATTCTCTATCCTCATCTCTATAATTTACCATTATAAACTCTAGTTTCTAGATTTTCTTATCTTTTCTAAAACCTCCTACATCATGTTTCCTATATCTTTTCCTATCTCAATTAAATAATACTTATTTATTCTTCATTTAAAAGTATATATATCTTTCTTCCACTCACATCCATTAATAAAATATATTAGAAAAGATATGGAGGATGAATAGTGAACCTTATATTTATAGAGGAGAATATTGATTTTGCTTAAAATTATAGATGAGAAATAGAATGCAGTGAATTTTGTGATAATTTTTGTTAAATATTAGGATGGGGATGGGGTATGGCATGAGAACTCTCTTAATGATAATTCTAAATGCATGTTCTTGTCTAATTTTCCTTTTGATATCCCGATATACGTAAATGAAATTCTCCTTTTATTACATAAATAAACAAAGACTACGAAACACAAGTCCGTAATTGTGTCTCCCAATCTTCCTACTCTAATAAAAGAGTAACTTGAGATGCCACGTGACAGCATCACAATCATCCTCACTAAAATTTTCCCGCCTCTCTCTCCTCTTAAATAATTACCTTAATTACTAATAATATTATTTAACATTCTTTCACACTTAATAAATTTAAAAAGAGATCTATTTATTAATGCTATTCTTAAATAAATAATTTTTTTTAAATAATAAAATTTTCTAAAGCATAAAATTTTTTTAAAAATACGAAATATTTAATAATTGTTATTTTAAAAATTCAATTTTTTAAAACCAAAAATAATTAAATTTAGGAGTTATAATAAGGAAATTTTTAAAAATGACATTTTTATACGGTTTGTTTTAAAAGAAAATATTTATTTTTTTTTGGAAAAATGGTTAAAAATAAAATTTTAAAAAGTTGATATCACTGTTTTATTAGTTATAGTAATTTCTCATAAGTAATTTCAGTCTTATCATATTTTAGAATATCATTTTATAATTAATAAATATTATTATATTAATATTTTATTTATTTAACCCGTGTAATACACGGGTTTTACTAAAGCTAGTAACATCATAAACAAAAGAAAGAGAGAGAGCGCGTTTGTGCTTATGATCTAAATCCACCATGGACACATACATGCATGTTGTGGTTGTAGAAGATAACCCGAACTAGTTTAATTTGGAACTGTCTTTACAACATTTCTAAATATGTTGTCTTGCTTAACTTTTCTTTTGATGTTCCGATGTAACTCTAATTGAAAATTGAGTTTTCTTTTAAATAAATAGAGTACTTTTGACCCTTTAAATATAAAAAGTACTTTTCTTTGAAAACAACAGTTTTTATATAAATTGTGTAGGATTGTCAAAAAAAAAAAGTTAAACAAAATAGTGTATTTGGATTTTCTAGAAAAGTTAAGTTTATAAGTTATTACAAAAATTTAAATCATTGTTAAATGAATTATTAAAAAGTAAAAAGAATTGGACAAAAGTTCATGTGACTAGATCTCCTCATGCAAAAAGCGGAGTTGCTTGAATCCGCTTATCTAACTAGTGGATTAGCCGAAAAATAAAATGCTTTCAAATTTCACCTAGAAACAACAATCACTCCCCTAATTCCCTATAAGTCCAAAACACTCATATTATGCCCTAAACTTACATCATCATGCTCATATATTATAAAGAGTGCTATTGGTTTCTTAATATTGTCGAGCAAGATTTGAAGTTAGTGATAAAGATCCTTGATTTATAAACTTAAAAAAATTATGTATTAATTTTTAAAGGGATTTTTAAATCGGGGACGCATTTAGGTAATTCATAATGGGTTGGTAACATTGATGTAAAAGTATTACCACATGGTCATCAAAGGAATAGGCTTAGCCTATTGAACGAGGAGAGTTAGGTTGCATTCACCATCAAATAACAAGGTAAAAGCCTAATTTCAAGTCTCTTCCCTATAGTTGATCTATGACTTTATGAGGGATTAAACTCTATTCATACTATTTACTTAATGCATGAATGATTAATATCATAATCTGGTAAGGGCTTTAACATAAAAGGGTTTTAGATATAAAACTGTAAGAAGTAATATTAATCATCAATAGAGATCAAACTGTAGAAAAAAAGTGTGGTAAAGGTTATTTAGGCAAGACCACTTTGCTTGATTTTTTTCAAGTCTCCCTATTTTTTTACACGTGCATAACGTTTATATACAATTTCATATTTTAATAAAAATTACACAAAAAAATAAACATTTTTTATGTTTTCAAACTTGCACAATAACTTTATAAAAATATAATAAATAAAAAAGATCCTTTTATTTTTTTCAGCTCATATGATTTATACTCATTATTATGTCTTTGTTGCAGTTTATTGTATATTTTTGTTTGTTATTATATTTTATTGTGTTTTTCTAAAATAATAAATTCTAAAAAAATATAATGGTTAAGTAACATTTTTGTGTACTTATAATATGTAAAACACTATGATAAAATAACAACTAATCAATCTAATAATTAATATCTATGACAACCTAATACAAAATGATATAAAACATAAAACAAAATGTTGAATGCTTTATTGTGTTTTCTCTACTCGCCATTGTAGTTTTTCGAACATTATGTGTTTTCAAGTGTTAATTTACCTAAGTGTACTTTATTTTTACTTTTTGGTTACTTTTTAAATTTTAATTAATTTTAGAAATTAATAAGTGTTGTAACAAAAAAATAAACCTAGGTAGAATGAACTACTTTAAGTTTAGGAAAAAAAATTAAATTATATTAATAATGGAGAATAGAAAAAAATCTTTAAATCTCAATCATCAATTTTCTTTTTATTTTATTTTAAAAAATTTCCACCCATGAAAAACCCCTGTTTGCAAACACTTTATCCGCACTTCCACCCTCTGTTCACTTTATCTCAATCTTCAACTCCTTTCTTAAGGCAACCATCCACCGTTCTCAGTAAACATCCCACTACCAACCACCATCACCACCACCCTCATCTTCCGCCATCGCCTCCGACTCAACTGCATCACCCTCTCTTCATACTCTTCCATTGATGCAGGGCGTTTAATCATCGGATGATCAAAAACTTCATTGTCTTCACGCGAGATTCTTATATTTTGGAGACTGATTTTCAAAAACTTTCAGAAAACTCAACCTACTAGACGCCATTGAAGCTAAAAAATGATGAAAAATCAAGAAGTTTGTTGAAGAATTTAGGAATTATACCCTTTTTGAAAGCGATAAAAGGTCAAAATTAACTAAGTTAGATAAGATTTTGAGGTGTTGTGGGTGTGACATCGTATCCTCTCTCTCGATCTATATATCTTTCTTTCTTTCTAAACATGAAAATCGATGTACTGGTGGTTGAAAAGGAGTGGGCGGGGAAACACCATAGTTACAACCCCTAAAGCTGATAAAGGGGTCGTTATGCTTTCTTTGGTGGAGATGTGTAGCAAAGGACGTTGCCAAATCAATGGTGGTTTAGAGTAATGCAAGTGCTCGATTTTTTCGATTAAAAGAGATGGAGGTTGATGAAGGTACTTGATTTTCCGATGGTGATAGATCCCAAAGATAAAGGAGTGGAGAGCGAAATAGTAGAAATTTTTTTGTTGTTTCAGGTGGTGCCCGGCTGTTCGCAGGAAGAGACAAGTTGCTCGTGGGGATCACCGGCGAAATGGTCTACTTTATACAATAAAGAGTGGTACAAAATGCCTAAAATCTTGTACATTACTGTAGCTAAGAGTTTGATATTATATAGATAAATAATATATATATATATACACATAGGATAGAGATTAAATGTTAACCCTCGTTTATTTCAATAACCCATTAACCCATTACTATAATTTAGAGTTACAATGATAAAATTAGTGGTTCATGTAGAACGTTAATTTTTTTTAAATATAGCAAGACTATACTCAAAATTAAAGATACTAAAAATACAAAATTACAAAAACATACTTTAAGTTTATATAAAATTACAGGTATCGTCCTTTATCTTTAAAAAGTTCTCTAAACATCCTTTATGTTAAAATTTTGTAATAGATTTCGTCCTTTAGACTAATTGTTGTTTAATTTTTCTGTTAAGTGATTAAGTGAAGGGTAATTTGATCTTTTTACCTCTAAAGGATTACTAATGTAACTTTTTCCAAACATAAAGAACGTTTTATGTAACTTTTTTTATTTTTTACTTAATTTATGTATTTTTAAAATTATACATATAAATATGATTGTCTATATAATATAATATATATTATTTAACTATTTTGATCGACGTATTATATGTAATTGTATAAATAAGTAAATAATACAATGGTGTTTAGAGTTAAGAAAATTATATAATTTATATTTATATATAATACGTCTATGAAATTATTAAATATATATTATTGTTTTCCTCCACACATTATATATAAATGTAAATTATATAGATAATTAAATATTTATTATTTTCATGCATGTATAGCTAATTAATTATTTTTATCCATGTATTTGAAATTATTTAAATTATATAAATAACTAAATAATATAGCTTATATAATTTATATTCATATATAATACATTGATGAAAATAATTAATTAATATAATATTATATTATATAAAAAATCATATGTATATGTATAATTGTACTAATACATAAATTAAGTAAAAGATAAAAAAGTTACAGAATACGTCATTTATGTTTGACAAAAGTTACATTAATAGACTTTTAAAGATAAAAAGACCAAATTGCTCTTGACTTAACGGAAAAACTTAACAAAAGTTAATCTAAATGACGAAATATGTTATAAAATGTTAACATAAAGGATGTTTAGAGTATTTTTAAAAGATAAAGGATGATACCTGTCATTTTATATAAACTTAAAAGACGTTTTTTGTAATTTTGTATATTAAAAAAATCTATTTAATGGTGTAATTTTTTTAAGAACTTAATATCATATAAAAAAGTTAAGAAGATTTTAAAAAACGCGTGATTTTTCTTAAAAAGGGATGGAAATTATGAAAATGATAGGTGTGATACCCCGTGTTTTTAGGTTAACGTCACAACTTAAAATCACGTATCTAACTCGCTTCCAACAGCTTATATCAAAATGACTTTTATTATTTTAATTTATTAAATCAAAACCCAGATTGCTCAAACTAGTCACTTATTAATAAGTTAAATCATCATTAATTAATTTCTTTAAAAATAACAATATCAATAATTTAAATTTGAAATCACGTTATGCTAAGCTCAAACAAATTGTCCGGTTTTCCTTCCAACTGACTCGGTTTCCTTGCCTCCTCGATTATATGCCCACGTTAGCTCATTCGCAAACCACCACCGTGACATCTCCTTTCTATACCTTTTTTGCAGATAGACTGCCGACTCTTGCAACAGACGAAAACTACTCCCTCAACAAAGATCGCCACCAACGGACCCTTTCGTTGTAAACCGCACCTCCAGCAGCCTCCACTTCACGACCGAATCATCTCCGCCGGCTTTCCCCTCTACCACCGCAAGCACCCGACCACCGACACCGCACCGGCAGCCGCGAAACCGATCCAGCAGCCCCGTTTGGTATGATTCTTCCTCGTTTCTTCACTTGTGTTCGTTAGAATACAGTTTCGGGTTCTTGGCTTATGATTTCTGCATACGTTCGTGCTCGTGGTTTTAGGGTTATGATGTTCGGGTTAGGATCTGTGATGGTATTATAGAGCGTGCATTGGGTGTCGATGGTCCTGTATATGTGGATATGTTGGTATATAAATATATATATATATATATATATAAAAGTGTGTGTGTATCAATTATAATATATATGTTTATGTGAGTTAGGTGGGCAGTAACACACTTGTGTGTGTGTGAAGGTGTGTGTTTGTTAACGTGTCTTAATTCCAATTCAATCTATCCACATGGTATCAGAGCGTTCGGTTGAAGTGGTTCCTTGGCAAGGAAAGAAATTCTCGGCAAACCTTGCATGTCGGGTGATGAACGTGCGATTTGTAGCCGGATCAAGACAGCGATAACCTTTGTATTGCGGACAATAACCCAAGAAGATACATGGCAGGCTCCGAGGGGACAATTTGTGAGCGGAGTAGTCCAGAAGATAAGGGTAAACTAAACACCCGAATACCCGAAAGTTGTCATAGGCCGGTGTAGTATGAAATAACACCTCAAATGGAGATTTGTTATCCAAAAGTCTCGTAGGGAGACGATTTATAATGTAGACTGCGGTGCTGAAAGCATAAACCCAATAGATAGCTGGTACATGACTATTGAACAACAGGGCCAAACCGGATTCAACGATATGACGATGCTTTCTTTCCGCACGCCCATTTTGTTGAGGCGTGTACGGGCAAGATACCCGATGAAAGGTTCCATTCTCCTCAAATATTTGCTTGACACGATGATTTAAAAATTCGGTGCCGCCATCACTTTGATACCACTTTATGGCACACCTACAACGAGTCCATCCCACTTATGCCAACCACTGTTCCTGTACATGCAACACCCATCAAACCCTCCTCACCTCCTATTCCTTGTTGTGATGACCCTCTTCCCACTGCCTCCTCAACTCACCAAATCATTCAACCTCCATTGGTCCATGATGCTCCAGGTTCTCCATCACCCTTGCCAACAACCAGTTCCTCCGACTCCTCTGATGAGTCTACATCTAATAACCCCAATGAAAACCCGTTAACCCCATCACCGCCACCACCACCTGTCCAGCCGTCCCACCCTATGATTACTCGAGCCAAGGCCGGTATCTTCAAACCCAAACACCACGCAGATTTTGCTACCACTGACCCAAAAGGCTTCAAGTCTGCAAGCAAACATCAACATTGGATTGATGCAATGCATCATGAATTATCGGCACTTAACAATAACAACACTTGGACTCTTGTTCCTCGTCCACCATCTCAGAACGTTATCGGCTCCAAGTGGTTGTTTCGTACCAAATACCGTTCCGATGGTTCGATTGATCGGTATAAGGCTCGTCTTGTGGCTCAGGGGTTCTCACAGCTACCGGGCTTGGATTTCTCCCATACGTTTAGCCCTGTAGTCAAAGCTACCACTATCCGTGTAGTTCTCTCCCTAGCGGTTGTTAACAATTGGGCGCTGCACCAATTAGATGTTAATAATGCGTTCCTACATGGTCGCCTCGGTGAACAGGTTTTCATGGAGCAGCCACCTGGATTTGCTGATCCTCGATTCCCGGATCATGTTTGTCTGTTACGGAAGGCTATTTACGGTCTTCGTCAAGCACCGCGGGCTTGGTTTCAGCGCTTGAGCGACTTCCTAATTCAAAACGGGTTTGTGGGCAGTAGAACGGATCCCTCGCTCTTTATCTTCGATCATAATGGTTGTCATCTATACCTACTTGTATATGTAGATGATCTTATCTTAACTGGTAATGATCCAGAAGCTATGACTCGTTTTATTGCTACTTTACATAAACAGTTTGGTATAAAAGATCTTGGCAGGCTTGGATATTTTTTGGGTCTTGAGGCATCTCACATCTCTAATGGCATATTCCTTTGCCAATCCAAATATGCTACTGACATACTACGGCGTGCGGAGATGATTGAATGTAAACCGGTGTCTACCCCCTTGGCAACCAATGAATCACTTACTTCAGAGGGTGTCCCACATTCGGACCCAACTATGTACCGCTCGCTTGTCGGGGCGTTGCAATACTTGACCATTACTCGACCCGACATCTCTTATGCCGTCAATCAAGTGAGTCAGTTTTTGAAAGCTCCAACTACCGCCCATTTTCAATGTGTTAAACGGATTCTACGCTACATCAAGGGAACACAATCGTATGGCTTAACTTTCTCCCGGCCCTCAAATGCTTCAGTTTTTGGATATTGTGATGCCGATTGGGCCAGGTGCATCGACACTCGCCGTTCAACATACGGTTACTCTATCTTTTTGGGCGGTAATTTGGTCTCCTGGAGAGCTAAGAAACAACCAACTGTTTCTCGCTCTAGTTGTGAGTCAGAATATCGTGCTATGGCCAATATTGCGGCAGAGATGGTTTGGGTCGCTAATCTGTTACACGAACTGCATACTTTGCCTCCACATTGTCCCACTCTCTTTTGTGATAACAAAAGTGCCTTGTTCCTAACGCAAAACCCGGTATCACATAAGCGTGCGAAGCATATCGATCCTGATTACCATTTTGTGCGTGAGCTTGTTGCTTCTGGGAAACTTCGGACCGCTTTTATTCCTACCAAGCTTCAGGTTGCGGATATTTTTACCAAGAGCCTCTCCCGATCCCAGTTTGAGTTTTTTCGAGATTGGCTAGGATGTCGACCGCCACCGTTCCGCTTGCGGGGGGATGTTAACGTGTCTTAATTCCAATTCAATCTATCCACAGTGTTTATGCATGTAGATGGCACTACAGTATGTGTGGGTGTGAATTCGATGGTACATGCATGTATATATAAGCATTGTGTAGGTTAGTGATGCATTGGGTGATGACATGCATGTATGATTGAGTGTGATGTGCATTAAGTAAAGAGAATAATATGATGAATGTAAGCATGGGTCTTGAGTGTACTTTATTTAATTATATAAGTTCGCATGTACTCCTAGATGTAGTGTTTAAAATATGGGTGTCTACATATAAATTCAATATACTATGGTATATTCAAGTATGATTATTGATGCCCTACTAATGTATATTCGGTTAGGAGAATTTTTGAATACGGGTTGTATATTTATAGTGTGGCATAAAGCGCGTGTGTTGGGTATATTTATATAATCTAGTATAAAATTAAATGGAACTAGTGTTATATCTCGGGCGCGCGTTGCGCGCATGATGAACAGGTTAAACCGAGGCTCAAATAAATGCATATTGTTTGATCATCACGTTTTTACCATCATATTCATATTTTTTTATTAACAAAGCTCGGAAAAATTTATAAATAGCATTATAAAATATCGATTGAATTGAAAGGCTTGAAACAGACATTCCATTGTGGTTGCAACACGTTACCTTTACGGCGTCATAACAATGAAGATCCTTTTCTTCGCGGTGTCATTGCATATTGAGTGGATCCCAACCAAAGCTTACAAAAAACAGGTTCTGCCATCATAATAAAGTTAGTGATGTCTAAGGCGAACAAATATAATTATATTACCTTTTATCAAATACTCAAACTTTAATAGAAAGTCAAAACAATAGTCCATGAGCAAGCAATCCCATTTTGGTTATAACCTGAACAAAACAGTAATAAAAAGTAATATTTCTCTTAAATAAATAAGAAAATCTTCATATTCTTTACTCTTGCATTCATTTCCATTTTTTATCATCTTGGGTGCCTCTTTGCTTTCATTAGCTCGTCATGGTCTTCACCATTTTTTGGCAAAATATTTTTATGACAGTATTCTAAGTGTATATACGTAGTATATGATGCATGAAAAATAATATGATTATCAAATGGGTTGTTTCTTTCAACTTAAAACTTTATAAAAAAACACCGCCACCTCTCTTGATTTTTAGAAGCTTTTTGCTTGATTTAGGAGATTTTTTTAGTTCAATCTGGAGTTGAGCCAAACACAAACAGAAGCATGATCAAACCATAAACATATAATTCATAACAAAAAATTATTGTCAAACTCTAAAAACATGATCAAATCACATAAACATAATCATACCCATATTTATTGTCACCTTTACCTAAGGCATTATTTGGTTTATAACTTGTGTTTAGCTAGATATTTCCCATTTGTTTGTAAGGCTTCTTGTATCCCAATGATCAAAAATCCTGTTTACTTTGGACTCTAAATGGCTAGTAATAAGAGTACCTTAATTCTAGTATATCACTTCATAGTGTATCCAATGAACATGACGTATATGAGATCTATACAAGAATATTACACCTAAAGAAAAAGTATTGTAGGGGAAAACCTTACAAGACCAATATACCTTAGTCGGGTTTCTTAGATTATCAATATGTTTTGAAACTAAAGATCCTTGAATCTATACTTCATTAGCTGATTGCTTGGAGCATAAATTCTCAACACTATTCTACAAAGGCAAAACAATAAAATTAAAATAAACAGCAAGTTTAGACAACCAACAGTACAATATAATATAACAAAAACTTGTCTTGAATGTTCAAGATCATTTTTGTCACACCCTCAAAATCCACGTGCGGAGTTTTACCGCGAGGCGTGTGAACAAACCAGGATCACAGTCACTAGTTACTCAGAACGACACTATATGCCACATTTAAAAATAAACCAATCAAAGCTCAAGTTTTAAAACCATGCGGAAGCGTTTTGTAAATAAGACAAACCCAAAGTATGTAAATGTAAAATTTGGCAAAACACGCGCCAACCCATTATTCAAATCTCATAAATAAAATTCACATGTCATGACTTAAGATGAAGTCTTAGAATGCATGCTGGACCCGTGTTGTGCTCCTAATGGCAAACTGAATTAACGACCTGAGAATAGCATACTAAAAATGTCAACACAATGGTTGGTGAGTTCAAGAGTTTGCATTTAACATAAACAATAATAGTTTGCATAACATAAGAAGTGCATTGAAATAGATAGCTAGTCTATATTCATAAGTAATAACAATAGTGATTTCGCAATCGAAGCTGACTGTGTTGCGTTTGTTGACTCCCGTCAAGACTTACCAGGTCGTAACGATGTTTGTGTTTAGGACAATATTGCACCCATTTGACCTCGAGTCGCACAGGTGGGGCTTGTCAAACCCAGTAGTACTACCCAAGATTTCCCGCTAGTTACCATTATTAACGATCCGAAAGTGTGAGGACTTTCAAGGTATTATACACCATGTTAAAACATACACAACTTATAATAATAATATAGCGTTTGTGAACAAGTATGTTACCTCCCCCAGAAGAGAGTTTATAAAATAGTGGGGCATGAACTCACCTGATGTGCAAGGATAATGATAAGAGAGAACTGATGATGGATGAAAAGACAACCCTTCAAAGGTTACCTAGAACACGCAAGTACATAAGTACATGTGCACAGAAAACTTAACAACCCTAGGTGCTCAGTAAACACATTGACCCAAGGCTTTGGAAAACAAGACTCCTCTAACCTAGTTGACCCGTTTGACCCATTGGTGACATATTAATTGAAATCTCGTTTAATCAAAAGTATCAACTTATCATACATGATTATCAAACAAAGTATTCACGCATATCACATCATCAACCCAAGTTCAACCTAGATCATTATACAACTTATGCGAATCTCAAACAATCAACATGCTCAACACAATCATAAATATATCACAACTAATAATTCATTCATGAAGTCTAATCATGCACAACATGCCATGTGAAGTCACTCACGACTTCACACCCTAAACCCTGCCAATCCTACTAAGTAGGGGCCTCAGATTCGCATGCGTGTATGACAATCAAAATCATATAAATCAACAAGATTCATTCCAACTAACAACCACAAAAACGATCAATTCCAATCCCAAACATGATTTCCTATTCACTACCCTTAACCAACATCACACCATATCCTATGGATCCTAGATTTCTCAAGCAATTTATCCAACATTCACATGATCCAATTTACACATTCCAACACCTTAGAAATCATCAATAAACATTCTAGCATGATCCTAGTATTATAAACATGCCCAATTCATAAAATCCAATGTTCCACATCAATAAAGTTTCCCTTTTTAGAAGGTAACACCCAAAAGCAATCTAACATCCAATTCCTTCATAGTTTCATCAATTTTATACCTAATCAGGTCCATAACATTCATTCTAACATGATAATTATCTCTAATTCATCAAAATTCCCAATCATCATGCATAAAAGTTTTCACTTATAGTAAGGTATGAACAAACCCTAGATTTCATGACTTTTCTTGCACAATTCATATAAACCAACATCCAAGCAATGTATCCAACATCATACAATCATCAAATCATGAATTCCAAGAACAAAAAGTTTCCTCTTAAGGCAATGTGTGAACAATGTGATCAAACCATGGAATTCTTGCATAATCAACATAATCTAACATTCATACAATCTAACCAACATCAAATTAACATCTAACAATCATCAATTTCACTTTTTCATCACCAATTTCGAATTAGGGTTCTTCAAGAACAAAAACCATGAAAAACTAATCAAAACTAACCTTTAAACGTGTTTAGATGATGATTAACACTTGCTAACTCTTGGAACTAATCAAAATCGAATTGTTCTTGCTTGTTCTTGATCAAAATCGCAAAGGATGGGATGTTTGGAGAGGGTTACGGCCGCAAATGGGGAATGGGGGCTAGGGTTGGGTTAAATTTGTTTAAATATGATAACTTTTTATTTCAATCCAATTACAAAATAAACCCCATTGTTTATATTTTATAAAAACTAATCTTTTCAACACTTTTTAATAGGTTTCAACTACAAAATATAAACATTACTAATCAACAATAATAATCACATACATTTTCAACTAATAACAAAACATATGAGATCATAGTTACACATTGTCACGTTATCAAGTAAAATTCACAAACAATAACTTAAAATGCATGAATCACATAACCACAACTAATAATCAACATTATTAATTAGATTATCATTTGTTTATCATAGATAATTGTTATTAAGTCACCAACGTTCAATGACAACTAGTGTGTGTTCACGACACGTGTATGCAAGACCTAACGGAACTAACGGAGTTTGGTAACGGAAAATTACCAGATGTCATAATTTTCACCTTTGGGGTCGATCAGTTGCAGAAATCATCAGATGCTTCAAACCCCAAATCTCACCAAATAGAGGCGACTAAATTGTGGTTCCGCCTCAAATCATGCCACATGTCTTGAGTGGTCTCAGATGGTTGTATCATCATCATCATCGACGGAACAAACCGAAACCGGGGTAACGCATAATCATGACCGTCATCGCGCCATATCGCCTCAAATGAGGCTATCCCCGTTATCATCGACGTAAGATCTCAGATGAACCGGCCCTCGTCGTCATCGATTCCCAGCATCAACCGAGGGTTTTGAACCGGAACAAAACACCCACTAACGATGGCGGCTGGGACTACCCACTATGCCTTCCTCCGACGGCCAACTACTCGAGGCGGCGCTAAACAGAGGCGCGCCACCATCTAGCAGTGGCCAGAGCACGGCGGGTACACAGCGGCAATCTGAGGAGCAGATGCGGAGCAAACCCCGAGGCATGCAACCACCAGCGAACTCGCCGGAGTTAAGGGTGATGGCCGACGTAGGCCTAACCGTTTCAGATCCAAAAACCGCAAGTGAAACACTGGAGCATGGCGATGTTGGGCACAAACTGAAGCCGGGTTTCAGCTCACAAAACACAGAGCATACCCAAAGGCACCCAGCAACCAGCTGAAGCACCAAAGAAGACGGAGACGGCAAATGATGATATCGAAGGAGCGGAGGATAGAGACAGCAGAAGAAGAACCCTTATGGACTTAAACGGAGGACAACTGGACAACCTGTACCCACGCGTAAGAAAATACCCAAAACACCCTCACTTTACTGTTCATTCACTTTCTTTTTAAATATATAGGGGAATATGTAAAAGCATGGGGAAGGTTATTTGATAACGAAAATTAATAATAATGAAGTTGAAGTAAATGAAAATATACTAGTTTATGGTAATGACTTGTTTATTTTAAAATGCATGAGTAGAGTAAAAGTTACTTTCGGGCGTGGAGCTTAGTCGAGAACACGAAACTGTACAATTCTATTGCTAATATTTAATATTAAGTAAATATTAAACACGCATTTAGGTTATTCGGAAACCAAATCGCTTGTGTTTGCATTTATCTGGTGCTGTGCATTAAGGTGAGTTTACAGGCCCACTTTAATTGTATTATTTTTGGGGAAAAAAACATGTTCTTTCTAAATATTCTTTCGTTAGATCAGTATTACTGTATTATCACCTGTTTACTAGTGTTGTACCAATTTAAGTCCTCACTTTCGAACCGTTAATTTATATACTTTAGCGAGGTAATTTTGAGTATATCTATTGGGTTTGACAAACCCCACCCGGGCTAGTCACGCTAGCATGACTGCATGTCAAACGGGTGTTTAATTGACCTAATTTCTGTTACTGTGGTCTGGTAACCACAGCTGAGGCATTCATTACTTGTAAGCTTCGGTTGCAAACTTCATACACTATGTAACTTGCTATGTAGACTAGCTATCTACTTGATATACTTTGTTTACTGGATCTGTTTACTTACTTCGTTACTGTTTACTAAAACTTGTGAACTCACCAACCCTGTGTTGACACTTTAGCATGTTTCTTTCAGGTTCTTAAGGTACGCACGATTAGGAGCATTGCATCACTACACGTTTTTTTGGTTTATTCAAACGGTTAAACAATATTTTCTATAAATCATATTTATTCAAGTTGCGCGTGTTTTGCGCTGTTTAAACTTTAGGAATGTTTAACTATTTACGCTTCCGCAAATATTTTCTTGAATTTGTTATTAAATTATGTTTTGGAGTTTATCTGATAATACTAAATGTTATGTTTTGTAATTACGGTGTCCTTTGGTGTAACTATCGGCTGAGATCCTGGTATGTAACGCGCCTAACGGTAAAACCCCGTTTGTGGAAATTAAGGGTGTGACAATAGGAAAATCGTTACACAAGTGATGTAACGCGGTGTAAAAGTTAGTTACACTATATAATTGTGATGTAAGTTTTTCCTACATTAGAGTTAACGGGTTATCCCTTTAAAAAAGGGTTATCGTATATATAGGGTTGGGTTTAAATGAAAAGCACAAGAAATTGTGTAAATCAGTAAACCAAATCTTCATATTTGATTCATTAAAATTAATATTTCATATTTGTTTGACTTTCTGTACATATAATACAATAAAAGTACAACATTTTATTATTCTAGTTAAAAAAATATGAGCCATTGATATTCATGAATCAAAGGTGGATATTTGGTTTATTGGTTTACATAATTTTTTTTATTTTTATTTGAACCTAAATCTATATATATATATATATATATATATATATATATATATATATATATATATATATATACATATACATATATATATGGGTTATCTTGAGAACCACCCTTTTTCGTGATAACTCTAGGAACCAATATATGTCATACATTTTTGGTCACATGCAACTCACATGACATTTCCATCTTTTTTTAAAACGTTCGTAACTTTTTTTCACGACATTATTTTTTCAAAAAAATTTCATCATAAAATTCTGTATTTTTTATCTTTCCGATTCCTTCCATATTGATATATATATTTTTTTAAAATACCTACCTGTTATTTACACATGTGTAAATCTTGTTATACACGAGTGTAAATCAGGTTTTACACATGTGTAAATCTGGTTTTACACATGTGTAAAATGAATTTTGGAAAAAAAACAAGTTTTTTTATTTTTAAAAATAAAATTATTTTTTTTATGAAAGAGGGAAATGATAAAAACATTTTTGTGTATTTATTTTTTTTATTTTCATGTTATTTTTTGTTTTATAATTTTTTTAATTATGTTTATATTATTTACCATTTTGCCATTGAAAACTAGTGGCTAACATTGGTTCCTAGAGTTCTCATAAAAAAAATGAGTTCTCATTTGATCCCTCCCCTATATATGTATGTATATATATATATATATATATATATATATATAGGATTGTGTTCATGTGAGAACCTTTAGTTTTTGTGAGAACCATTTAACTCATCTAATGAACATTGATTTAGCATCTAAAATGAAATATTTTATTTGAATGGTTCAAACTAAATCAAGAGTATATTGGTAATTTTGATTTGCACTTCTTTAGATAAAACACCTACCACATCAAAACACCATCTTCTTTCTCTCTCTTCTTTAAACTAAATCATCTCTATCTTCATCTTCTTTTTTTATCTTTATCCCACCATCTACCTCCACCACGACATCAACACCACCACACTATCGCCGCCATCACACGCTACCCCATTACCGCATTGCCCCTTAATGTTACATTTGTTTACATCAACACAACATCATATTATATCAATAAATTACCCCATGTTATATTAGTATGATACCAAGTTTGTGTTTTTGTGTGTTTTTGGAAGGTGATTGGCGGGTAGGTGTGCGTAACCTTTGGTTCATGTAGGTTTTATGTTTTTTTATAATGTTTATCATTTTATTATGTTTTATTTATGTTTGTATTTATATATCTTTATTCGACGTAATTCACTTTAAATAACTACAAATATAATGTAATTCAGTGTAAGTAATTTACAAATATGATATAATTTATTATAAGTATGAGAATTTGCATTTAATTAAACATGATGTAATTCATTGTAAATAAGTGTTTCTGTTGCGTTGCTTCATTTGTGACAATCTATTATGTTCCTTATGTTTATAAATTTGAGTATGTTTCTATGTTTAATCTAGGTTTTTCTGTTGTTAATATACTATTTTTCATCATTTGTAATCCTGAAATTTAAATATTTTCTTAGGTTAATGCATTGTGTTTTTTCACGAAGGGGATGGTAACAATGATGCATCCGGTCAAGATTTATTTAAAGTTTGGATTTGTATTTGAAAAGAGAGTTTAACCCATTTTATTAGTGCAGGATTGTTTAAAGGTGTTCAATGCAAATCAGTTTTATAATGAGGGGAGACTTAGAATACTTAACAGATCAAATAGGCAACTAGAACCTTTATGGTGATACTAGGAAAACACAAGTAAACAAGAGACAGAAACTCAAGAACAACAAGATTGATTTTCAAGGATAAAGTATATTGCTCTAAAGTTCTATTACAAGTGTTATAAAGCATAGAAAATAAAATACAAGGACCTAAGATACTTTATACTATATCCTACAGCCGGCCACACTTTCAAAGCCAGCTGAAAACACTAATCTAAACAACAAGATCAATGTAAAGTCAAAAGGCAGATTGCCTTTTGACAAGTGACTATGACATGCCATAGCTCACATCGTATTGTAATACAAAAAGGATAAAAGTACATAAAGTAGAAAGTTACAGACTCAAGACCTTAATCTACAGCTTCCTAAAGCATGGACCTTTTCACCAACTTGTATAAGTTGGTGAGTCTGCAGAGTGACAGCGGAAAGTTAGTCAGCTTTTCTGAAAAGTTGTTGATCACAAAGAGCATGTATTCTCTGTCTTCGGAAGAAATCAGTCTTCTATCTTTGAGGCTTCGGAAGACTTCATCTTTGGCTTCGAAAGAATTGGTCTTTTGCTTCGAAAGATTTTACACTTTATATAATTTCTTTGCAGTGTATAAAACTTTTGAAGTAACTTCTACCATGCATAAAGTGCATGCATGCAGGAGACTTCTTGACTGTTTTGTGTGCATCAGCCTCTTTCAAATACCTTACAAACTCCTTCTGGGCTGATGCTACCAAAACAGAGAGGATGCTTAGCAATTTGCAGTCCTTATGTCTTGATCAGCAGTGTACAATCAAGACATAGATGGTCCTCCAGATGCAAGCGGCTCTTCTCTGAATGGAGTTGATTGAGCAGCCTCTTAATGCACTTTCTCAGGATGTTATTACTCATCCTGAGATGTTGAGGAGGATGCCTTGGACTTCTTTTTTTTCCTTTTGTCCCTTATGATGGCCATCCTTTTCCTTACTCTATACTTCAACTAAGGAGTTTGGCCTGCATCACCAGATTGGCTTTCTATGCTCTCCTCAGTTAGGTCCTTATTCCCCATTTGATCAGTAGGAGGTGATTTAGAACCCTACTGTGGGTCAGAAGATGAAGTTGGCTTAGGTGTAGCTTCAGGTTCAGGTTGTGTTGTCTCTTCAACCTTCACCTCAACTTCAGGTGCAGCTGGACTTGGTGGAGAATGCAATTCAACAAGCTGACCTTCTTTGATCTTCTGCTTGATCCTCCTGATGTGCTCATCCATTATGGATAGAGACATAGGACCAATTCTCCTTCCAGAGAACCCATACAGCTTCAAGAAGCTCACCATCTTTAGTCTATCAGCAGACTTCTTTTCTTGAGCTCTGATGGTGGCTCTTGTTTTAACAGCAGATTTAGGAAAGGACAAATCACCTTGTGCATCATCCAGCTGAAGATGGGTGTTGATCATGGCCGGAGTGATGAAGATTATCCTCCCCTGCACTGTGGCAGATAGTGCCTTCTCCTCATCCATGGTGACTTCTTGGCAGGTCCGCCAGAAGTCCAGCAGATGATCCTCATAAAGAGGAGGATCAATGGTGAGGGAGGTGAAGTAGTTTGTCAGAGAAAGGAAACGACAAACCTCTGAAAAAGCAGGATCTTTCTCAGAGTTCAACAGGATTCCTTTTCTGATCAAGTTTCTTGGACTTTGTCAACCCAACAGGATTCCTCTCCTCAAAAGAATAGTGACCCTTCTTAGGATGATCTTCTTCATTCTTCTCAGATCCATCCTTTACTATCTCCTCTTCATCCTCTTCACTTATGGGGTCTATGAAGGGAAGCTCATCTTCACAAGTTCCAAACCTTGGAGATCTTACTAATAGTAAGGAGTCGGAGGAGCTATCTCAGTAGATCCCAGTCCCCGCTTATTCTGATAACAAACTTTGGCATGCAGAGATAAGGATATCATGCTCTTAAAGGTCTTTTCTTCAAGAACACATTTTTATGCCCTGGCTTTGCTGATCACAAACTCAGCCTGGCATTCAGTTAACTTAGTGATGAGATCTTTGATCTGAGTCCTGTAGTTGGTGTGTTCATGTTTAAGAGTTGAAATGATTTTCTCTAAATTTTCTATTTTTAGTTTATATCCATTTTCAACTCTTTTGAAATCAGACTTTAAGATATTTAAAGATTCAAGATCAGATCTCATTTCTAAGTTATAGGACCTGTATCTATTTACTTTAGTAATACATTCAGGAGTACAAAGATGTTCCAATACCTTGGCTTCATCATGATCTGCCATCAGTGCTTGGTTTGGAGATGCATCTTCAACCTGAAAGCTCCGGTCAAAGCCACCTTCTTCAATAGCAACTGCAGCTTGCTGTTTTAGCCTCTCATTCTGGTTGACTCTTTCAGTCTAGTTTGGTCTAGTTTGTGCTTGGCCACCATTTGTTCTAGGTACCTTGCACTCCCTGGCAAAGTGTCCTATTTGGTTGCAGTTGAAACACTTTATCTTGCTTTTGTCCAGTCCAAACTTTCCACTGGCTGTATTGCTAGAAAACTTCCTCCCAGTCCTATTGTAGAACTTCTTGGCTCTATGAGTGAAAAGAGTCATCTGCTGGACTATCTCCATGTACTCCAGATCATCTAGATGGATACAGTCCAGGTCTTCAAGGGTGAAGAGAAAGTTGCCTGAACTCTCATCAACAGACACAAAGGCATGAGAAGAGCTTGTCTCTTGGAATGGACTTCCTTGGATGTAGCTCTCCTTTGGTGTCTCAGGGAAGGTGATGAAAGAACCCTTTTGTGAGTTGTCAGGGTAGCAGATGAGATGATGTTATGGTTCTCTGCAATCCCTTTCAACCACATGGAGGGCTGAACTCTGTTGATTGCTGGAGTTACCAGATGGATTTTGCATGTTCATCTCCATCTGGTAGCCACTGAGGATACCATACAACTCTGTAAGAGTGAGAGTCTTGAGGTTCTCAGTCCTCTTGATAACAACATAGTAATAGGTCCACTATCTGGTAAGAGAGGACATGAATTTCCTCACAATGTCCCTGTTCTCAAGAGTTATTCCAACATCCATTAGAGTATTCACAATCTCAACATACCTGAAGTATTGTTGAGTCATGGTTTCACCGGTCTTGTAGGTGAAGTTCTCAAACTGCTGCTTCAAGAGGTCCTTTTTATTCTCTTTTGCTTCAGAGGACCCCTCATACATGAGCTTTAGTGCATCCTATAACTGCTTGGCAGTCTTGCACTTCTTGAAGCCCCTGTAGATGGAGTTAGGAAGAGCTGTTTGGAGGGCAGTCATGGCCTTCTGATCGATATCTATCTTCTTTCTATCTTCTTCAGAATAGTCAGCCACCTCTTTTGGAGTCATGCCACCTCCGGCAGCAGCTGAAGAGGTGCATGGAATGTAAGGTCCGGAGACAACAGATTCCCACATCCTGGAGTCTTAAGACTTGATGAAGCCTTCCATTCTTTGACACCAAGTATCAAAGTCTTCAGGAGTGATCAGTGGGGACTTTGTCATTGTGCCAGTTTCCATATCAGCCTTTGAAAGAGCTGCCATTTGAGTTGTTAAGTGTTTTGTGAAAAACTAAGAGATCTAAGATGGTGAGATCTTACAATCAAGAGCCTGGAATGCTCTGATACCAATTGCAGGACCGTTTGAAGGTGTTCAATGCAAATCAGTTTCATAATAAGGAGAGGCTTAGAACACTTAACAAATCAAATAGGGAACTAGAACCTTTATGGTGATACTAAGAAAACACAAGTAAACAAGAGACAGAAACTCAAGAACAACAAGATTGGTTTTCAAGGATAAAGTATATTGCTCTCAAGTTCTATTACAAGTGTTACAAAGCATAGAAAATAAAATACAAGGACGTGAGATACTTTATACTACATCCTACAGCCGGCCATACTTTGAAAGCCAGCTGGAAACACTAATCTAGACAACAAGATCAATGTAAAGTCAAAAGGCAGATTGCCTTTTGATAAGTGACTATGACATGCCATAGCTCACATCCTATTGTAATACAAAAAGGATAAAAGTACATAAAGTAAAAAGTTACAGACTCAAGACCTTAATCTACAGCTTCCTAAAGCATGGACCTTTTCACCAACTTGTATAAGTTCGTGAGTCTGAAGAGTGACAGCGAAAAATTGGTCAGCTTTTCTGAAAAGTTGTTGATCATAGAGAGCATGTCTTCTCTGTCTTCGAAAGAAATCAGTCTTCTATCTTTGAGGCTTCGGAAGACTTTGTCTTCTAAGCTTCAGAAGACTTCATCTTTGGCTTCGGAAGAATTGGTCTTTTGCTTCGGAAGATTTTACACTTAGTGTAATTTCTTTGCAGTGTGTAAAACTTTCGAAGTAACTTCTACCATGCACAAAGTGCATGCATGTAGGAGACTTCTTGACTGTTTTGTGTGCATCAGCCTCTTTCAAATACCTTACAATTAGGTTTTATGTTTGTTGGTTTTTATATATGTATTTCAATTTGATGCATCGTAAGTTATTACATTATGATGTAATACACTGTAATTATTTTTTATATAAATGAATTTTAAAATATTCGCAAGACTATATGGGTATTAATGAGAAAAATATTTTGAATTTAATGGTGCAATTTTTATAAAAATACAACTTAATATTAAAAAGTTATTAAGGTATAAAAATCTAAGGGGTAAACCTTTTTTTATAAAAGAAAAAGAAAAGAAAAGAAGGTAGGTGATGACACTTGTCACCACCCTATTAGATCTGTTTTTTGATGGGTCTTGCAAAATGTCTATAAGACCCTTTTTGTAATAAAAAAATAAAAGATGATCTTAACAATTTAATTTTTAATCAATGGTTGATATGGGGTTAACAAGTTCTCATAAAAAGAAAAAGTTCTTAGTAGAACCATTCCTTATATATATATATATATAAAACTTATCTGGACCCTAAGATAATTAAATCAATGATTGAAAGTTCTCATGGCATAAAAATAATTAAAGATAAGCATAAGAACACTAATTATATAAAAAAGGGTAGTTTTGGAATTTAATATTATGCTTTCAAATCAGTTTCTATTTTATCTCTCATTTCTTTCTCTATATTGATAACTATAGAAGATTTGTCTCTCTCTCGGGTTATATGTCAATCTTCAATCTTCATAAAGTTGCACAACAGATTGAGAGCAAAAGCCTACACCACTCACGCATCGCGTCTCTTACATTAGTCATGCTCGAGGAAGACGGAACTTGTAACCTTGGAAAGGAAGATTTACAGTTGCAAGCACCTCTAAACCCATCTTGCACTTTGCGACGACATTGTTTCAAGGGTCGGTTTGTTCTTCTATTCTGAATCTCCTATTTTGATTGAAGATTTAGATTTCAATGTTTAATTAAAGAATCTTATGTTTTAGTTTTGATTTTTGTTATGAAAACATCACCGTTTTTCTTTAATTTCAGTTGAGAATATTAGAAAAAAGGAAATTGCATTTGATTATTGCAACGATCTTGTGTGTATTATGTGATGGTAGCAAATCAAATTTAAATTTCAAAATTTGAATCTCATGTTTTAGTTTAGATTTTTGTTATGCGAAAACTCCCACTAGTGTTCTTTAATTTCTGTTTGAGAATCTTTATATCTTTATACTAATAAATAAAAATAAATCCGGACACTTGTTATTATTTTATGCCACCTAATAATTGGTTTTCATAATTATCTCTACTCTTAATTATTAATGTTATAATAGCTGTTTATTAATTAATAATTATCCATAAATAAAATTTTAAATATGTTAATTTTAAATTTTCAAATATGTAATACAAGGGTTTATTCAATCCTTATAATTATAATACATAACTAGGATATAACCCCGTTTAGAACACGGGCTGTATAAATTCAAGGTTATATTCTTAGTAGTAAAGAATTTCATATTACATATTTATGAAATATTATATAATTTTTAACATATATTTATTTAAAAATAATAAAATACTTTATAAAAATAACTATGCAAAGTATTTAACAGGAGAGAGACAAAAAAAAATTATAAAAACAATTAAAGACAATATTTATAATTAATAGGAGAAAGATACGTGAAAAAAATATTGAGGGCACATGAGAGAATAACACGTGTCGCTTAAGATTTTTATTTATTAATATAGATATAGATATTTAAGACATAACTTTTCATATTATTAACTATGTATCAGTAAATTTATTTAACACGTGTATCACATGAGATTGTAACAGGAATAAAAGGAAATTGCATTTGATTATTGCAACGACCGTGTGTGTACTATGTGGTGGTAGCAAATCAAATTTGACAAAAAAGAAATTCCCTCTGCTCTCTTACTTAATAAAAAATATTTAATATCAATTTGTTGTTAGTTTCTTCAGTTTCTAAGTCATCATGTTATGTTTGATGCATATATGAGATTTGGATACTAGAATGTTCATTTTTCCTAAAAAAAAAATATTAGTTAGCATTTAATTTGTTTTTCAATATAATTTTTTTAATCACTAATGTTCTTGTATTTCTTTGTCTTAATATATACGTGTTTAAGAAATATGATGCGAGTTTGAGTAAACAATCACATTAAATATACCAAAATAATTTATTTTTATAGTATTAATACCACCTCAATGTAGATGAAAAAATACATCTCTTGTATATATTTTTATAAGTTATACATTTTTTTTCTTCCTCCTTTTGTACTTCTCTCTAAAAATTTTAAGCTATAACACGAATCTTTTCTTAATTATAGTTATATTATAACACGTATATATAAAACTAATTTTCCTTCAAGAGATGTGGCCTACCCTGAGGCTATAGCCCAGGTCCGCCCTTGAACCACATAATAACAATTAATTTTTAGTCTATTTTTATTTTTGATCATCAAATCTATCGAATCTATATAAACGTCTGACATAGCAGTTTCTCCTATTTGGCAATGACAATTTACAATACTGATCAAATTAGTTCGAAATGTTACAAATTAGTATTAGATCCTCATGTGTAGCGAGGCAAAATAAAAACCTTTAGGTGAACCCACATGTTATAATGAGTGCATTAACAATACTTAAAAGTTCATATTAAAATAAGATCTACTAAGAAGTTTATTTCAAAACGTCTGTAAAAAAGTAAGCATATCGCAACATTAGTTGCGTTGATAATTTCTAAACTGTATATAAGAAAACAAAATGTTTTAAAAATATCATGGATTGGGCTTTAAGCCATGGAAAAGCTGAGTAATTTATTTTAATTACAATTAAAATAATAATTTCCTTTTGTGAAGATTAGTTATAACATATGAGTGTATAATTATTTCATGGTATTGTAAATGTACATAAAAAGTTTGATAAAAATGAATTTATTTAGTAGAAAGTAAATGTGTCCATGTGATTCACTAAAATCATCCACAAGAGTAAGAAAATATTTGAATCTATTGTAAGTACTAGTATTATAAGGACCCCAAACATCCACATGTATAAGATCAAAAATCTTAGAAGTAGATTTGGTACAACGAGGAAAATACAGTTTATGTTGTCTTGCTTGGGGACAAACATCACAATGGGGAGTGGATTCAAAATGTTGATATGAAAGAAAACTCATCTGTTTAAACTTGTGATAGGCATTTGCCCAAGATGATGATGTCAAATGTTTGTACTAACAACAAAATTACAAGATTTATTTGAAACAACAAAAGACTTTCAAAATAAAAGACTAGAATTTAAAGATATAATCCTTTGAGCAAATCAAGAAAAACCTGTGGCCTCTTCAGTGAAGGGGCCTGCAATATACATGAGGTATTAGAAAAACAGACTATGCTATTTCTATCGGTTCATAATCTGGAAACATAAAGGGGATTATTATTTAAAGTGGGGGATTAAAAGAACATGAGATAAAAAGAGTTCGTTAGTGTGGTTAATGGATTTGTATGCATAAAGAGTGTTTCCATTTGGAAGAGAAATGATAATTGGATTTTTAAGTGGCCAAATATGTGAACAATTTTTCATAATGACACATATGATCATTAGCTCCAGTGTCAATAATCCATTATGATCCAGGTGTTGAAGATCCAAGATAAGAAGAACAAGCCATAATACCTTTGAATGTACAAGAATTGACTAAAGTAGTGGCATTATGAGCAGCAGTAGCACGATTAACAGATGAATCCTCACGAAGTTTTGTTAATTGCAGCAACTTCATAAGGTTCATTATACTGTTTGATGTCAAACCAGGACTACATGGAGACGTACTAGTGCTAGTGCTAGTGCTATCAACTACTTCAGTATTATCAGACCCTTGTTCTTCAGTTGCCATACTTGCAAACCTTTTCCTTTTAGTGCATATCACACTTTTCTTGTTATCAATTTTATCAGATTGAGAGTTTCAATGAAAATTAGAATTTGCATTCATTGAAACAGATTCACTAATGAAATGAGGTGTAGAATGAATATCTCTTTGTTTCTCATCTTGAATCAAAAGAGCATAAGCATTATTAATCAAAGGAAATGGTTGCATCATGACTATATTACTCCTTGTAGTATCATAACTAGGGTTGAGACCCATGAGGAATTGAACTATCTTTGATCTTCTCTTTTAGCAATAAGAGGAGCGATACCACAAGCACAAGAAGGAATTTGATTTAGGGCATTAATTTCATCCCAAATGGATTTTACTTTAGTGAAATAGGTAGCAATTTCATTGTTACCTTGAGTAATTTCACAAAGATTTTTCTGTAATTGATAGAATTTTGCCCCATTAGCTCGACCATAACGAGTATTAAGCTCATTACAAAGTTGTTGAGCAGTTTCAGCATACAACACACTAGCACTAATTTCTCTTGAGAGAGTGTTAAGGATCCAAGAAATTTCCATGTCATTTCGTTTTTGCCAAAGAGCAGATAGAGGAGAATCATTAGTCGGTTTGGAATTCCATTTTTGATGAAGCCCGATTTATTTTTAGCTAAAAGTGGAATCATCATCGCTCTCTTCCAAGCTACAAAACCAGCTCCATCGAACGATTTTGATACCAGAATCATTCCAGGATTATCTGAAGGATAAAGATATAAAGGATTTGAGGAATCAAAGATATTACTTGTAGAATTGCTTGTGGAAGAGTTGTTCTATTCAGGCATGGTAAGAAAAACAATTGATGATGGATATGAGAACGAAGATAGAGATGAAATTAATGAATCAATGAATCGAGAGAAGATGAGATTGAATCGAAAATTAAGGTTTCTCTGATACCATGTAATCAAAGAGGATTTTATTGAGAAAAATTGATTAAGCTTTATGACTAACTACACAAATCTTATATCATATATAGAGAAGAGAAGAGAAAGCTCCTGACACCCGACATTTTCGGGTCACTTTTCGATCAACACAAACAAAGTTTTTCCGATCATACATTCATGAATTTAATTTTGTTCGCTTCAATGCATCATTCATTACACAAACATTTGCGAACCTTTCACGTAATGGTAATTCGGAGAATTGCCGGATCATACACTCGTCTGTCCCCGAATGTAGGTGATTTGCTTCTGGCGAAGCTTCTAGAAGGCCGATTGTCCAAATGGTTTTCAAACAATCATAATTAGTATGAAATAATGTGTTATATGATTATGTGATTTATTACGTAGCCGGATTGTAAAAATTGTGAATTTTCTGTCATTTTACGCTTTTTCGTGCATTTTCTACTTTTAATGTCTAATTATTATAAGAGTAAATTATCATTTTCGTCCCTGAGTTTTAGTCTCTTTTGTCATTTCCATCCAAAAAAATTCTTTTCCTCTTCTAGCTCCCTGACTTTTTAAAAACCTATCATTTTCATCCAATCTCGTTAGTCAGGTTAGTTTGGGTGTTACATTTTATTTAAATGAAGGGTAATATTGTCTTTATACATTGATTTAATTTAGTAATAACAAATTAATTGTTTTTATCATTTATAAAACCCTAGAACATATTTAGATGGAAGATGGAAGTGTTGGTTTTTTACTCCAGTGTTGTTGTTCATGGGTAAGATCCATCACTTATGCTCGATTCTACCATGGATCCTGAACTTTTGCTCTGCTCTTGTGGATCGACAATTATCATTCGCGCCTACCGGTGGACTCCCTCGAACCCTGATCGTCGATTTCATGTTGCGTTAGACGAGTTAGATACATCACATATGCTCGATTTTTGATGGGTTTTTTTACCTAAATTTTGTTAAATTGAGATGACAGGGAAGAAGATGTGGGTTTGTTGGTTGGATTGACACTCCAATGTGTCAAAGATTGGTTCATATCATACCGAGACTCTTGAATTCAATCAATCGATATGAAGAAATTGGGAGAACAATGGCAAGAGACAACAAGCGATTGAAAGTAGTAGTAGGGCTTAGTTAGTTGTTTTTTTTATCATCTTTGTATTTGAGAAATTGAAAAGGAATTCGATTGGGTTATGTTGTAATGTTGACTATTTTGTAATCACTCTTGTTTGTGAAATTGAAGATCTTGACTTTTTTGGTCAATTGTTACATTTGATTGTGAGATTCATGTTGTATGAGATGCTTTAGTGTAGACTGTGATCTGAGTACATTATCATATGAGATTTGCAAAGGATGGATGACTGGATGTAACCTAATGGACAGATTCTAATAACATGTCATGTGGCAGAGGTTGGATGCAGCTGAACCAACTTGCTAATTAGTTGCATTCACATCCTAGTAAAACTAGTGCAGACCCTTTTTCTGCTCATTTTAGTATAAAATTGATGGTTATTAACATAAAATTGATGAAGACCCTTTTTTTGTCATTCTTGTATATGTATCCTAAACGTGGAGAATCTCTTTTGCATCTCAATATGATATGTGGTAATTAGTTGCATTCACATCCTAGTGAAACTAGTGCAGACCTCTTTTTTTGCTCACTATTAGTATAAAAATAATGGTTATTAGTATAAAATTGATGGAGACTTGAGAATTAAATGATATGTTCAAACTCAATAGAATCACTACTAAATAGATGATGGTTATTACTAAAATAAACTAGGATTCATTAACTGCAACATCATTTGAACTAATTGTGCAAACCTTTTTTTCCCCTCAAATTAACCAATTGTGCAGACCCTTTTTTTCTCAAATGAACCAATTTTGCAGACCTTCTTATGATAATAATCATTCCAGGATTGATTAAAAAATTACCATGTTTGACCAAAAGAAAAGAATTAATCGTTGCAGAATTGATCAAACAATTACCCAGTTTGACCCGTTACCCACAACACCCATTTTGCAACCTGTGGTACAAGCTAAGGGTGTTAGTCATGAGCTGGTTTTGTGCCACCGTAGCACTATTAGTCTTGTTCTTGTGTACAGCACTATCTACCCGGTTTGACCCATTACCCATTAATTATTTTGATCCATAGACAACACTATTCTATTCGTCATTTATAAATTGGCTAATTGGGTTATGTTTGTGATATTAAAATTAAATACTATTTTGCATACCAAATTAGAATGTCACAGTTGACAAAATACCACAATCAAGACCAAGCCTAAAATACCAAAAAAACCAATTACAAAATACCAAAATACCAAAAAAACCAATTACAAAATACCAATATACTAAAATTCCAAAATCCCAAAGTAACAAAACACTTACTAAATAGAAGATGGTTGACTTGTCTGTTGTGAACCAACTTGTGTTCCAGGTCCCTCCACCTTGCAAGTTCTCCTGTTGTGTCCTTTTTCCTTGCACTTGTCACAAGTAACTGAGTATCCTTTCTTTAGCATCTTCCCACCTTTAGAAATTGATTGGCTTAACTGAATTACCTCTCCAGCAGACTTCTTTCTCTTTTTGGTTGGTCTTCCAACTTGTATGTGCTGCTTCAGAGCAGTTAATGTAGTTGGGCATTGAGATTTTGTCCACAAGTTCTTGCCATTGAGTGGGTCAACGGTATTTGCATAAACACTTTTCCAAGTTTCTAACCAATAAACTTGATCAACCCATTTCTCTGCCACACCATCACCAATTCCATGCATTGCCATATTCCAAATACATGCCACTGCATGCTTGCATGGTATCCCGGTTAACTCCCATTTTCTACATGAGCAAATCCTCTGGTCCATAAGTACAGCACATTGGTCATGCACAAAACCACTAACCTAATACTTGGATACCCCATTCCAAATGACAGTGTAATGTGTGGCATCAATCTTGATTTGTTCAAATATTTTCGTAACAGTAGGTGATAAAGGTCCTGGAGACTTTGCAATCATTTTTTGTATCACCATAACTCTTTTCATTATGTACTCTCTAATGAACTCTAGACAAGTAATGATAGGTTTGTCCCCCCCCCACTAGTTGCCTATTGAAAACCTCACACAAATTGTTCAACAATATATCACACTTTGCCCTACCTGCATAGGATTAAAAATTCCATTACATAAGATATAAATTAACACCATAGGATTAAATTCAACTTACCACTAAAATGAGCTCTTGACCAGTGTTTTGGTGGAATTGCTTTCAACCAATCATGTGCTGCTTTATCTTCTTTTAAAACTTCATTCATAACCCTATCAAAGCCTTGTGTTGTGGTTGCACTTGCACACTTCCAAACAAGATCTTTGTACAATTGGCCCCTCCACTTTAGTTTCATGTTCTCATGGATATGTCGCAGACATTATTTATGCTCAGCACTCGGAAACACTTTACTTATGGAAGGAATTATGCCCTATATTGAAAACAAAAACAAAAGTACTTATAACATACGTGAATCTGCATAAAAAATCAAAATAAAATACCTTCTGTCTGTCACTAATAAATGTAAAGTTAGAGTTTGATGAGAGGTCCAAATCGTCTCCTAGACACTCTAAAAACCAAGTCCAAGAACTTGCACTTTCAGATTCAACAATTGAATAAGCAACAGGATAAATCCCATTGTTTGCATCCACTCCAACTGCAGTTAAGATCTGACCTGGATAAGGCCCTTTCATGAAACAACCATCCAGTCTGAATAGCTCTCTCCCACAAATCTTAAAACCAGCCTTCAAACCACCTAAACATATGTAAATCCTCCTAAACTGTCTTATTTGGCTGCTTGAGTTACATTCTCTTTCAACATCAATCTTCACAGTTGTGCCTGTACATAAGTATAAATTAGATATAATAATACAACAATAAATTGAATAAAAGTTAATAATCATAGTTTGTATAGATATATTATTACCTGGATTAGATCTAATAAGCTCTTCAGAGTAGTCCCTAAGGATTTCATATTAAGCCTTATAATCTCCTTGAACTATCTTTGTTGCAAGCATCTTAGCCCTAAAAATCTTTTGAGATGTGACTTGAACTTGAAATTGCTCTTGCATCAACTCTTGTAAAGCTCTCAGTGATATGCTAGGGTTCACTCTTATGGTTGATTCAATCTCCTTCGCCAACCAACTTATGGTGCATAACCTGACTTTTCTTGTTTGTAGACATTGATGTTCATTGATTAAAGTTTTAACAACCCAAGACCCTTCTCTTTTCTGGTTTGTTATGTGCAATGTCCAAGAGCAAGTGGGCGCAGGGATCTTTTTTTTAGGTATAGACTTTGTAGACTTTGAAGTACCCACTTGTAGGGAACCTGTTTTATCCATTCCTTGTCACTTTCACACCTACCTAAATTTGGTTTTATTCCTAAACACACCACACGAAATCTATCTTTATCATTCTTTGTGATATATAATTGTCTTCTAGAATCAATCGCATGTTTTTTTACCATAACCTTTATATCATCTCTACTGCTAAAAGCTTGACCAAGATAAAAGGGACAATTGACAGATTCTCTTGCTTTCTTCTTCTTCTTCCTATTGCTACTCATTGCTTTTTGCAATGGGGGTTCATTATCATTATCACTTTGACTATCAAAGTCATCAAGTTCAAACTCATCATCTACCAGATTTTCATCATCAACAAGCTCTTCACCTTCATAATCAACAATATCTTTAAATTCAACCATATCTACATTAACATCTTCGACCAAGTTATCTTTATCTACCATTAAGTCAGAATCATCACCGTTAACATCTCCAACATGCTGGACGTACACCTCAATAACTTTATGTTTCTCAACATATTTCATCAACATAATAACATCAGTATCATTAGCTAATGGTCTTAAACCAAAATCTAAATCCTGTCCTGGAATTCTAAAATGTTGTCTTTTAATATCTTCTTTTGCAATACCAAGTTTCTCTAACATATCATGAATGATACTAACTGATAATCGACGGAAATCAACTATGTCAATAAAACTAACAGTACCACTCTGATACATTGTATCAGGAAACTCACTAAACTCTCCCCCATGATGAAACTCCAATGTAAAATAGTTAGGTTTTTTACCTAAAACACAAACATATCATATAAGCTTACCACTTTTGAATAAAGTTCTGTGATTTCAACAAAGATTTCATAAACAGGAACAATACGTACCATAAACTGCAGCAATATCATGATTTTCACCGGTTTTTCGTAAAGACCATTGACAACCATGTCGAACATCCATTATTATTTGCGCCCTTCCTTGCTGGTCGATTTTAATGGATAAACCCTAGCTGTTGATCGATTACACCAAACAAACCCTTGCTGTTGATCGATTATTAGAATCCTTGTTGTTGATCGACAATGGAACAGTGTAGATGGTATGTGAAAAGTCGACCTGGGGTTTCTTATGAACGATGCATGTATTTTAGATTATGGGTTTTTACATGGATATCGCAGAAAGACATAATTACCCCTCTATTTAACACCTAAACTAACCTGACTAACGAGATTGGATGAAAATGGCAAGTTTTTAAAACGTTAGGGAGCTAGAAGAGGAAAAAAATCTTTTTGGATGGAAATGGCAAAAGAGACTAAAACTCGGGGAATTGCCGGATCACACACTCATCTGTCCCCGAACGTAGGTGATTTGTCCAAATGGTTTTCAAACAATCATAATTAGTATGAAATAATGTGTTATATGATTATGTGGTAGCCGGATTGTAAAAATTGTGAATTTTCTGTCATTTTACGCTTTTTCGTGCATTTTCTGCTTTTAATGTCTAATTATTATAAAGTATGTCTTTAAACTAGAAAAATGAATATTATTTCATGTTATTAATGTTTATTTGATATTATGTGATCATTTGATGGTTTTGGTGTAGAAAAAGTTTAATCGCATAACGTTAAAACGATTTTTATAAAAGACGAGAGCTTTTCTTGTAAATTAAAAATAAAAGATTAAAACCCAACCCCAACCCTAATCCCCCATTTGTGCCCCCCCCCCCCCTTACGAATACACACACATATGAACACATACACATCTTGATTTCTTCTTGCAATTGGTGATGATTATGGATTGCTCTTGCATCAAAAACGTGTTAGCTTGCATCTATGCATCAATACGAGTAATTTTTATGTTAGATTTCATATTCTTTGATTATCATGATGAACATGAACCCTAATTATCCAAAAACAAATCAAAACTTGGAATTAAATGAAATTGATGATTGATTATATGTTAGTATTCAATATAATGATGTTTGTATGGATTAGTTTGTGAAATTGTGTCGTTTTGATCAAAACCCGAGACTTACTTATGATGAAACTTTAATTTGGGGCTTTTGTAGAAATTATATGATTTTGATGAAATTTGATTGAATTGATGGTTCTAGGATTCTAGTTGATGCTAATGGATGAAATGTCATGTTTTGAACTTTTGATTTTGGCTCGGTTTTCGGGTACTTTGCATTAAAGAAAACTTTTTGGGTAGGTTGTTTATAGATGACGATTTATGCATGTTTCATTAGTTGTGATGATTTTTATATGATGTTTAGAACCTAAGAATGGTTTGGGAATAATCGAAAGGTGAAAAATATGCTTGCTATTTATGAAAACTTTTGTGTCCTGGTGTGTTGTATGATGAATATGATATGTGTAGAACATGAAATGATGATGTGATTGATGTTGGAATGATCATAGGAGCATGTTAGGAGACTTTGGATGAAATTTGTGAAACTTGTGTTCGTGCGTTCTTAATTTAGGAAAGTTTGGGCATGATAAAGTTTCTTGGTTATGTTAACATGTTATGGATAATTGTTGGATATGTTACATATATAATTGATATGGTTTTTGTGATATGCTTCATAACTTTTAAACGGATTCCACATATATAACTACGTCATACTTTCCAAAAATAGAAACTTTTCAAAAATAGATTTCTGACATGAAACTTTACGTGAATCATTATTTTAGTTATTTGGGCATGAATAAACATGTTTTCACTTATTTGAGTCACCAACGAGCCGTCGGGTCAGTCCGGTTAACTTTGGTAAACGAAAGTCAACTTTGGTCAAACAAAAGTCAATTAAACATGCCAAACATTTCTCGAACATGCTAACAGTTACGTTGTTTGGATACAACGAGGTTCATCTTGACCATTATGCACACATACTCATAGACCTACATTTATTAAGTAAAGATTAGCATTTGGCTTTTACACTTCATGTTTTTCCTAAGCATCTAACGTGAGTTTCATGGCCTCACTTTTACTTACTTTTCTTTCTGGGGGAGAAGCATGCAGACTATTTTTATTTATCTTGTTTTAGTATTATTGGTATATCGCTTGTTGCTATAGTGCAAACATTATCACGCAAGTCATTATACACTCGAACGGTTAATAACGCTCTAGCGAGTTAATTTTGAGTAGTACCACTGGGTTTGACAAACCCCACCCCCGTTAGTCAAACTAACTTGACTGGAGATCGAACGGGTGTTTAATTGACCTAGACACTTGCCATTGTTCTGTGATAACACATGACGGAAGGGAAAACAACTCACAAACAATCAAGTTCGGTTCGAAACGCTATGTAACTCGATATATAGGCTAGCTACCTATGGTATACATTTGTTTACTTTTACCACGCAAACGCTCAAACATATTTACTGATTTACACCAGTGAACTCACCAACCTTATGTTATGTTGATACATTTTAGCATGTCTTCTCATATTGCAGGCATGCTTAAGGCTAGGGTTGCACATCTGAGGTTCATGCATCATCCGTATCATTTCAAAACATGTTCATTTACATTTACTATTTTTCTTTGGGGGTCTTCTCTTGCGCATTAATTATTTAAGGTTTTACAAACATTTACGCTTTCGCATTGATTACATTGAAACCTTTGTTTTACTCTAATTTAAATTCAAACGCTTTAAAGGGTGTGAGATCCTGATTTGTCACACGCCTCGCGGTAGAACCTTCGCATGTGAATTTTAAGGGTGTGACAAAGCTACTAACTAAATAACCGATAACTAAATTAACAAACTTTAACTAACTAACTAACTATAAATCAAATGAAACACGTGAGAAATGGAATCTCTACACAAGCCGCCTCGAGCTCGTTTAGTAAGCTGTCAATAATAAGAGGTCAAGCTCACGTTCGAGCTTGTATAAACTCAGCTCAATTTGAGTTTTTTTTTAAACCGTTGCAA